>CM062078.1:21299249-21670841 GCA_031163375.1 Conogethes punctiferalis
GGAAACAACAAAACGCGAAAATGCTCGTTATAACCATTAAAGAGCCGGTGTGATCGGGAATATCGGTATGAACATAGGTACACTAAGTACAAGGTAAAAGTTCTTAAATTTTTCGTAGGTATCGTAGGGTAAAGGGCCAAAATGAAATGACGCTTCAGCGCCATCTATGACGTTAGAGCGGAACTAAATATTTGAACGACATAATAATAGCTTTCATACTTGATTTCTCAGAATACCTCTAAGTGGCGCTAGGATATAAATTACTACACAGATAAGCAGGATTTATGGTTGTCTGTATTTTATTTTCCTTATGAAAAATCTCAATTATCCCATGGGAAAAAAATGTCCATAATGTCTGACGGGAAATCATCGTAGAGACTCCCATTTCTTGTTCAAACCAATTCATTATAGTGCTTGACAATAACAATGCGATAGTACCTATGCTTTAACCAGCTTTAACACTAGGTAACAATTTTCTTTATAATTTGATAATATTTTAACTAAAATATTTTTATTCTAAATTATTTTCAAAAGGTTGGTAGTCATCCTGAAAAAAAAAGATAGATTAGTGTCTAAGGAACTCGATTAGGTATTCCTTTGGTCGGCTTCTACGACACGAACGGGATGAGATGGGGATGCCTTGCTTACCTGATGATAAAACCACCAATTCCTTATACCGTTGCTGATATTTACTGGCATCAGTTCCACGTGTTCTGGTGCTTCTTCGTTTATTTTTATATTATTATACGCATCCTGTAATAATAAAAATATCATTCATCATCATCATTATCATCACCAGCCTATTGCAGTCCACTGCTGGACATAGGCCTCTCCAGTTGCTCGCCACTCAGTTCAAACATCTGGGGGATATACCCATAATCGCCACGCTGAGCAGGCGGGTCGGCGATCGCAGGACGTAGCTTCTCGCTCCGGTGACGCTGCTGCCCGTCATCGGCTTGTGGTATTTAGCTTCGCCTTCAATTGTGATGTAAGGGAGCGGTCTATCATTTTTTCGCTCCAAGTCAACCTCACCTGCCCGTGGTGCACCCTGCCGAACAACAAACGAGGCACTGGCAACCGACTGGTGGCGGTATATAATATCATTATTAATTGCAAAACATTTTGCAAGGCGAGACAAACCAAGTAGCCCAGCTGTGCTGTGTTGGAGAGCGAAAGAGAAACCCATGTAGCTGTGGCAACACTGGCAACAGACAGGTATCCAATCAATCAGTTGTCAGTAGCCACGGCCTTGGCACGACCACTATCCTCTCATCGGATCATAATAGTGAAGTAATAGGTGTCTATTTCAACACCCTCCTACCTCCTACCGTCCATCGAAGCGCCTGGAGACATGACCTGCCCATATCCACTTCAATGTGCAAATTCTTTTTTTTTTTATAGTGTCTAGACGTAATGGCTTCCCTACGCCTGATGGAAAGCGAAAGAGAAGCCCAAGTCGCTGTGACAACGGGCAAGTAACAGGTCAGTTACCTGTCAGTTGCCACTGCCATGCCAGCCCAACCCTGACCCCCCACGAGCTCCGGAAACCCTACTCACCGGCAGAAACACGACCCAGAGGTCATTTGACTGCGGTATTCTATAGGGTGGAGGTCCTTCCACTTCTTATGATATTGTTACCTTAGTTTTTGGCGGATGACGTCGTTACGGTTTCGTAACTAACCTTAGAATTCCAGAACCACGATTGCTTGCTCTCAGCTTGGTATCCGGCTTCCAATGAATCATTAACGGGTTTGGCGGGCTCAGCGCTTCCTAACTCTGAACTTTCATGATTTTGTTCATTATTGTCACTTATTCTTAATGATTTCTTTGGCTCTACATAACCGTTGTATAGATTCTGTGGGAGAGAAATATGTTTGTTTATAGTAGCTCAGCATAGTTGCCTTCCGTTGCCTGATGGAAAAGGAAATAGAGGGCCAGGACCAATCAGTCAGATGTCAGTTGCCACTGCAGTGCCAAAACTACCAAATATTTTAGTCAAATAACCAAATGGCTCAAAGACCCTGAGCTGTCTAGAGCTTGCCTCTGTAGATACAGAGGAATCCCCAAGGAAGCATAGAGCTCAAAACCGCTCGGAAGGGCGACGTATTGTGCACGTCCCTAGGCCCATCCAGGGTGAGGGTACATTACATATACCTACTCAATACTCATAACTGACTACTAAGTTAAAAAGGAGCTAGCTACTTTTCCAAGTCCTTACTTGGCTTACTTACCCACTTTTGTTGTGTTTTTTGAGGTTTTGAATAAACTTGAATAATTCTGAAACAATTGATTTTATGTCAGGAAACGGGATTGGAAAACCATAGCTTCTTGACTATATTTTGCAATACAGAATAGCTATCATAATTATATAATTTTATGTATTCACCTACCTTATACTTTTAGGATATGTTGTTTGTTTCACACTTTGCAATGCATTTAATAGCTTTCTTTCTATATTTTTATCACGATCCTGAAATAAAAGATCAACAATAAATTTTAAAGATAGCATTTTTTCATCGAGAATGGCTTTAAGAATACAATTACTGGGTACGGGATACCTGGGTTATATGGGGTTCACTCATATCTAGCAGAGAATCATCATCAGCCTATCGCAGTCCACTGCTGGACATAGGCCTCTCCAGTTGCTCGCCGGGCGTAGCTCCTCGTTCCATTAACGCTATATATTTAAAAGAGAATACCCGAATAGCTACTAAATCTGATGGGTGGTCAGTCCGCAGGCTGCAATAACGAGTACTCTCTTACCTAGAAAGTAATCAGTGCTCCGGCTAAGGCAAGAAAAAATCTTACGAAACAAAATATTCTTTTCCAATTAACGATATTCTTACAAACAAAAAGCGACCTTGTATTTATTACTTACCAAGTCAAGGACGACCGAAGATAAAATAAACCTGAAATTTTTTCCTTCATAAATCTCCCAATTAATGGGACCAAGGCATTTGGGATTTAATTAAAAACAGGAATGTTTCGAATTTATTCTGCTAAGAACTTTCACTGCATTTACAGATACAATGCAAATTTATACTTACTTTTGATTTGGGTATTTCGATTTTAATGGCGCTATCTGTGGGGTCATTAAAGTAATAATGTTTATTAGCATTTAACAACAGCGCGGTGATATGACACAGATGCCTATTCATTGCCACAACGATTTGGGTTCAAGACCCTAGTAGTTCTATTGAGCTATAGTAGTAGCTATAGTGAAAATTTGACTTTTCCATCAGGCGAAGGATATAAAGCCATTATGCCAAGTTATTAAGCCAAGCTACTATTGAAAAACAGCTGTTCTGAATCATGCTAACTTTCCCGGTTTCAACAGCAGTATTTCTCTATTTTCATACCCTCATTCCTAATAGTCCGATTTCAGAGGAATTATCTCCCGCGAACGTTGCGTTTGTGGTATGTGCTCTCCTGCTGAGGATATCTCAGGGGAATACAGTATTTATTTGGCACTTCAAGTCTAAATTAAATAGGTTTTTCAAATTGTCCCCAAAGTGCGAAGTCCTGATGTTGCAGTAAGTAGATACTCACCGCGATGTAATCAGAGGGCGTTCTAGTTCTCCGGAAGCCAGAATAAAGTACTCTTTCGTTTCTTCCATCATACCTGTGTACAAATTATATTGAGAAAGGACAAGAAAGATGCTAGTTTTCTTTCTTTTACTCCTACTTTTATAGCTTTACGCACCCTCAGGCCGTCTCCGGGAAGAGTCAGGGAGGTGTGTGGGAGTCACACTTCCCAGGATGGGAAGGCGTCGCCACAAATTCTACGTATCGCCAGTTGGCAGCAGTTTCCAAGGATATGGGTCGCGCAGAAGCATATAGCCGCGCCTGCCTCTGTCAGCCACAAGCGGCCGGCTCTCCTGGGCTGGGAGGGCGAGGTTTCCTCTCCTATTGGACAGCGATGAAGTGGTCAACCAGCGGATCTCGTAGTTGCAGTGTGGCTGAACCCACCATACCGTTACGACCTATTGAGTGCATCGCTCTCCTGAGCTCACCACCTAGGTATGTCCAGCACTTTTTTTGAATCGGGAATACCTTTGCATATACAATAAGGCTCTGGATACAGGATACATGGGTTGTGTGGGGCTCAACTTGGATGGTGGTCCACTATAAACGCTCAGTCCGAGGGGTTGGGTAGCTCATAGGAACTCGACGCACCCCAAGCGCGCTACGATCTCAAAGGCCTATTTAGTCATCATCATCAGCCTATATCTGATTAGTCCACTGCTGGATTTTTAGTCATTATCATCAGCCTTTATTATCGGTCCCACTGCAGGGCATGGGCCTCATCCCTTGATTGCCATTCACCACGGTCCTGCGCTACTCTCACCCAAGTTTTCCCCGCCACTCTACTTGTATCAACCGGCCATCTGGCGGGCGGACGTCCGCGACTTCGCTTTATCTACTCTTAGCCTACTATTAGTCATACCTCGGTAGTATTCTTTCATCCCACACCTCTGCGGTTTTTACTTACTTTATTCCTAAATGATCTACATTTCCATAAACTCCTGCTCCATTATCCATGTCTTTGTGGGGGAACTTGACGGAAGACTTCAGCATCCCCATGGCTGGTCTGAGCAGCGTGTGCCCTGGCAGAATAGGTTCCGCTTCAGGCAAGTGACTGGGCATCGAAGGGGCGCCGAGGATGGACCCCACTTGACGGAAATCGTATTGAGCACGTCTCTGTAGAAAAAAGAAAGTATGACTAACGGTTCTTTAAACGCTATAATTTTGACATTCCAGGAAAACATTTTTTCGGTTAAGTTGATTGATATACAACGCTATTGTACATAATTATGTAGGTAGGGTATATAAAACCTTAACATACGTACTTATAAAATATGTATGTGAGCCTACTGTTTATTTGAAGTAGGTAATACATTTTCATTATTTTTGTTACTTACAGAAGGTTTCTTGTAACTTTCAAAAGGTTCTTCATTCGCTTTCTGTAAAATAACACTTCCATTTTAAAAAGTCAACAAACAGAGTTTAATTTCTCGGTAGGAGGAGAACACAACATTGATGTTTGTAAAATGTTAATTATATGTTAAGCAGTAACCATGGGAAGTTAAATTGACACCCACGGAATATTAATATTGTCTTAAGGCAGAAACCTACTACGTCGTGATGTGTCGTGAATATTCAGAAATGTATCGGTTTCGTACATATAAATACCTAAGTTGATACCAGACGAGTTAGGGTAAAAAGCTACTATTTTTAACCTTAACCCGCCTGACGTTAGAGACAATGTAAGGCTCTAAGCTTACAATGGAGCGCGATCTCCCAACAAAACTGACTCACTCTTGCCTTGAAAATGTGAAGTTTATATCTACCTATCGGTGAATGAGCTCGGATTCTGGCAAAGAGTTCTATAGCTGAAACGTTAGCTAAATGTAGAGGTAAAGCGCTTTGAGCGACTGCAACCAATCGTCGTCTGTCGTTTAATCCGAAAATGTTTCATCATCATCATCAGCTTGTCGCAGTCCACTGCTGGACATAGGCCTTTACATTTAAAATTTAGCCAAACACCTGGACGCTTTTTATAAATAAAATTACAAACTTACCTGTAATCGTTCCACCCATTTCTCTCGTAAATCAACTCCATTGCAATTTAAAATACTCTGCAACAAGAAATAAACATGCCTTTACCATAATTACTTATCATTTAAGTCAAGTGGGCATGAGATTAAAAATAATTTGAGCGTGTAATATTAAACATTGAAATTCAACACACGCAGAGGGAATTATCAGACTAAATTAGAATACGGAAACAGACGAAGTGACAGGAATACAGATAGCTATCCTGTAACTTCAAAGCAACAACTAAAACAATATTAGAGGCATTAGAATAAGATATTGATTACAGAAGAGATAAATCTATATCTATACTTATAATAAATCTGTAGAGAAGTCAATTCTGTACATGGAATATATTTTCAAAATAACCATCAGGGGGTGTATTAGTGATCGATACTGATGCCAAAAATGCAATCATCACAGGTCTGCCGATGAGTAGGGTTTTCGGAGTTCGTGGGGGGTTAGGGTTGGACTGGCATGGCGGTGGCAACTGACAGGTAGCTGACCAGTTACTTGCCCGTTGTCACTGTGACTTGGGCTTCTCTTTCGCTTTCCATCAGGCGTAGGGAAGCCACTATGTCGAGCCACTATAAAAAAAATTAGTAATACAATGAAAAAGAGATATGAACTTACACATGCTATAAGGATACACTTCAAAAACTTATCCATACTAATTCCGATTCATAGTCCAATGATTCTTATTCCTAACTGCAAAAAGCAATCAAAGTTTTTCCATTAAATTAGTCTGCTCTATGATTACAAAGGAAAATGCCGTGAAAACAAGATATAAAGTGAAGATTTTCATTAATACTTATTGTTTTCACTTTAAAATGAATTCGAAAAGTTTCTAACACTGAAGTGGTAGATACTCAAAGGAAAGAATAACAAAGTTCTGATGGAAAATAAAAAAAATGTAATATTTTAAAAGTGTCAATTTGGATTCCAATTTCATTTTTTTCATACAAGCAGATGAAAATGACTGCATCCGATGTTAATCAGACGACGAAGTCCAAGAAAATGTAAACGATCCGCATCACGCTTAGTACGAGTATAAATGCAACGTAGATCGAGCTATGGAAAGGGCTATGCTCGGCATCTCTCTGCGGGATCGAATCCGAAAGGAGGTGATCCGGCAGAGAACCAAAGTCACCGACACCGGATTAGTAAGCTGAAGTGGCAGTGGGCTGGCCACATTAGCCGCAGAACCGATTTCCGTTGGGGTAAACGAGTTCTGGAGTGGAGACCGCGTATCGGCAAGCGTAATGTAGGACACCCTCAGGCCAGGTGGACTGAAGATTAACGCAGGACGGCTGGCAAGTGCTAGATGCGAGAAGCCCAAAATTGACCCAAGTGGCAAACATTAGGAGATGCCTATGTCCAGCAGTGGACTGACACGGACTGATGATGATGAGATAGATTTAAAGTTCTACAGCGTAATGGTTTGGAAGATGTAAGATTTACTGTACTTTATAGTACTTAATAATTAAAAATATCGAAATTAATTATGATAATGTATTATTATTATATTAACATTCTTAATTTGTAATTCAATAAGTCTTAATTTGTAATTTAATAAGGAATATTATTGTGCAAATAAATGATTTGATTTTATAAGGATTCTTAACAAGAAAATTAAAACAGTGAGTCAAAATAAAATGTTATTTGATATTCATGCATCATATTTTGTACCTAGATTAATAATGAAATATTCGAGAAACTTTAGCAAAATATCTGCCACACCGCAATTAAAATTCTAAAGCTAAAAATAATGAATGTAATTATAAATGTATTCTGAATACATCATTACCTACACATATGAACAATGAAAAGCTTTCGAATGACTTATCATAAAGTGTAAAACTGAATTCCACAAAGTAGACTCTGCTTCGAATTATCTTGTCCATTGATTGTTTTTCTTGTGGATAAATTTGCTTCTAGTTTTAGGTCACTGTTTTACACTACAAGAGTATAGTATAAAACGATATTTTAACAGACGTTTCTGATGTCAGACGCCACTTTGATCAGACTTGGGCTTATTGCATCCAGCACTTGCCAGCCATCTTGCGCAAATCGTCACTCCTCCTAGCCTGGAGGCGTCTTACACTACATTTGACGAGATGTGGTCTCCACTCTAGAACTTGTTTACCCCAACAGTTATCGGTTCTGCCACTGCCACTAGTGAGCTATATCGATCGACGACCTTGGTTACGTAGTAACTATTTATTAATCTGTGACCTTGGTTCTCTGTCGGATCACCTCATTCAGATTTGATCTCGCAAAAAATATTTTATAACGATTCTTTTACGTTAAAATTGTATGGAGCCCAAACACAGACTTGACTACGCGAGCTAAGAAAACTAACTCAGTTTTAGTAAGCGGTGACCATCGGTCTAAGAGCAGTCTCAGGTTTTTGCCGCTTAAATGACTCTCACGACCTTGCTGACAAAAGCGGAATCCGAACAGATTTCTAAAATTCAACGTGAACTTCTTCAATGCAAATTAGGTTTATTGATCGCTTACAAACAGGTGCTTGGACGGTTAAGCCAACTTAAGATGGTGCCCATAGAACTATTATACAGATAGACCGGCGATAATGTTTGAAGTAATAATGTTGGGGAGCAGCCTATCATCTTTGTGCTCCAAGCCAAACTCACCTGCCCGTGATGCATCCTGCCGAATAACAAACGAGGCGCTGGCAACCGACTGGTGGCGGTAAAACCATCACAATTGAAGGCGCAGCTAAATACCACAGACCAATGACGGGCAGTCACCGGAGCGAGAAGCTACGCCCTGCGATCGCCAACCCGCCTGCCCAGCGTTGCGATTATGGCTATATCCTCCAGATGTTTGCCCTAAGTGGCGAACAACTGGAGAGGCTAATGTCCAGGCAATACTATAAAAATTCACATGAACAACAAAACTTTGACAATATCTGTTAGAAGACCAGTTACTACTCGTATTTCGAAAGCTTGAGATTATATTAGAGCTTTTATTATAACTGCCAGTAGGTATATCAAAACTATTTGCTCTAACGCATAGTACATCTTACTCGCCCCTCTCGATAGCTTAACATCAGTTCGTCAACGGACGGTTCGGAAACGTTAGGTAGCTTAGATTCCACATCCTGGCATAGCACATCTCTTAAAAGGAAAAGCACCTTTAGTCATGCAAGGCCGTTCTATCCTTGATTTTTTTTTGTTTAGGTTTTACGGCTCTGGGAACGTGCCCTTTTAAGCCAGTCTTATATTTTAAAGCCATATTTCAATACATTTCAAATACAGTGAAATCCCTGTAAATATGTGTACAAAGGAAAAAAAAAAGAAACAATTGTGATTGTGCTGTGGGTTACTATAACTCTTAAAACAATGACTCTATCCTTGATATTTTAATGTATTGCCACCATTTTGGCTCAGCTACATTTTAATGAAATTGCAAAAAATGTTTACTTACAAGATTCTTTATGGTAAAAATATTGGCTTGTCTAGACTTTGGCATTAAGAAACGAGTTTAAGCTTTTGTTTACGACGTTTGGTGTCTTCTGATGTTTTAATTTAATTAAATCAAGTCTCATGAAACCATTTTTTAATTATAAAATTTCATAATCATTTAGGATACCCTAAACAGATTAATTTATCAACGATACGAACGCTGCACTAATGTGCATGATTTGAAAGGGGTTATTTCGATCAGAAAATCGACAAGTTTTCTTTGACAATGTCACAATGCAACTTTTGAAAAAGGTAGGGCATAGCGAATCTTCGCTTGGATTGAGCCGTCCACCCGGGGAAGTACCTCCATTCTATAGAATACCGCAGCTAAATGACCTCCGTGTCGTGTTTCTGCGGTGTTGGTTTCCGGAGCTCGTAGGGTGGGTGCTGTATCGGCAGCTCTTAGGGTTAAGGGCTGGCGACGCACCTGCATCTCCCCTGGTGTTACGGTGTCTATGAGCTGAAGTGATCATTTACCATCAGGTGACCTGCAGGCCCGTTTTCCTAATCTGTCATGAAAAAAGTAATGAAACTGGGTTCTTTAGAATTGCATCGTTATCGTGCATTCTTTTCAAGTCGTTATCGGGTACAAAATAATTTGTCCACGCGACAAATCGATGCACATGTGATGCACGTCGACATTCTATAACTTTATCCCTTCACCAAAATTTAGGGCTCATAATAAACATTATAGTACACTATATAATAAAAAGAAAGCAACAAAATAAAACGACAATGCTTCCCGTTCGGATTCTCCGAAGAATCCAAGGTTTACGTTAGAAAGTGGCTTGCAGTACTCAAATCGTAAAACGTGTGTGAATCATTTATCTGTTGAGAGCAGCTGTATCGCTCGGAAGAGCTATACAATATTCACGTCATGAAGATGTTACTTGGTTAGTCACTTTACTGATGCTTAGAGGAGACAAAGATACGAGTATATATAAGTGAGCCAGAGAATGGACATCAAACAGGGGAATGATTTAAATCCAATAAACTTGTAATTTATATAAAAGCAGCCAGGATGTAAGGTAGCGACCTATCATCTTTTCGCTCCAAGCCAACCTCATTTACCCGTCGTGAATTCTGCCGGACAACAAGCGAGGCGCTGGTAGCTAATTAGTGGCGGTATAACCATCACGATTGAAGGCGTAGCTTTATACCACAGGACGATAACGGGCAGCAGTGTCACCGAAGCGAGAAGCTACACTCTGTGCCCTGCGTGGCGATTTTAAGTAAAGCCTCCAGGTTTTGCCCAACATAGTGAACAATATTGAAGAGGCTTATTTCTAGTAGTGGTCTGCGATAGGCTGATGATGACAATTATCTAACCAGTAAACGAATCCCCCCAGCTAATATTGAAACCTATTGGCTTATATCGGTAATGTCAGCACCAGAAATCCCCCAATATATAAGCTATATTGAGCTAATTTTCCACTCAAAGTCCTAACACTACCCGTCCGTGATTTGAGCAAGACCAATATCTTATTATCGTTTCCGATCATCATTATTACATCTATAAAACTTTTCCGATGCTTTCCTCTGCCCGTGTCGGCAATCTATTGCATTTGACAGTAATTGATACATATCAAATAGATCGAGTGGGGATCGGGGATGAATTATTGGCGGTTCAGTCTTGCTGAAAAGGATACAGGTTTTATAGCTGCGACGTAAGTGGGGCAGGCTACGTCGTAGGTTTTAGAACATCACGTCTATATTAAATGCGAACATTTCTTAGAGGATAAAGAGATGTTTTTTAAAAGTAAATGGTAACTTACCTTCGGTTCTGATGGAAAGCGAAAGAAAAGCCTAAGTCGCTGCGACTGTTATACCAGCCTGTAAGATCAGTCAGCTTAAAACGTCCACTGTTGGATATAGGCTCCAAAAACAATTTGTCAATGAGGCTGTTTCAAAATGAAGTATCCGATAGATGGCGTTAAGCAGGCCTGCGGTCAGTTGCTATGTAAATATCAGTGTCATGTCAAAATAAACCAATTACATTACAGTTGGACCTGCAGCCTATGTGGTGACATCTGGTGGATTTCTTTTTTCAGATAACCCTCATTGGAGCATTTGCCTTGGTCACGACGCTTGGCAGGCGGGATGGCCATCGAAGTAGATTTTATTTATACCCAGGTAAACGCTGCTGCCCGTTTCCTGATATTCCCTAGATCTTCCACTACATCCACGGAAGAAATCCGGAAACCACATGAGCTATTGATCTCTGGGTACTGTATAAGACTGGCCCGATGGCTCATTTGGTAGTGACCTCTGCCTTCTGAGCCAAGGGTCGTGGATCCGATCGCCGCACATCATCATCATCAGCCTATTGCAGTCCACTGCTGGACATAGGTCTCTCCAGTCGTTCGCCATTTAGGGCAAACATGGCGTAGCTTCTCGCTCCGGTAAAGCTGCTCCGAAAAATCAGTTGTCTAGTACCCATAGTACAAGTTTCGGCTTAGTTTGTGGCTAGATGGCGATGTGCCCCAAGACATCCGGGTTTTATTTATTAGATATTTTGTTATGATAGTTAAGTGAACACGTATTCGAGTAAAAATCAAACGCATTACTTACTTTTACTACTGCACGACTATATTTGTACTAAACGAGTATCTCAACAAAATGTAAAATAGATTATGCAGTCGACTCCGGTCGACAGAGAGACGTCGTCTCGAAATAGTTCAGCCGAGATATTCTGAAATCCCAACGAAATACCTAACACGTTTTCTTTAAAAACTATCTCTATTTCTAGAACTCTATTTCCTGTTCGTTGAAAAATATTTGTAAAGAATACATTGCCGAGTCGGAAAGCAAAGGTCATTTTCTTTCTGTTGGAAAAGCGCTCATCTTTGATTGTGGTCGGTGAGGCATTGAAGTGTTTGTTATACGAGGCGGGCAGGTTAAAGATTACAAATAGAATTTGTGGAACCGTTTTGAGAGATTAAATGTGTAAGTACTGTATTTAGTTAAGTGAACATGTATGTTATGTCATTGTATAATTGTAAATACCGTTAGATTATAATAATCTATCTTGCGAGATTGTAAACTGTCGAAAGATTGTAAAGGCGCTGAACGTGTTAAGCACTTGTAATAATGATATCGGAAAACGTAGTATAGTGACTGGCTCGGTAGCTCAATTGGTAACCTCTGCCTTCGGAGCCAAGGGTCGTGGGTTCGATCCCCACACATTACAAATATTTGTGTGCATGAACATGTCTGTTTGTATTGGTCTGGATGTTTTATATGTGTAATATGTATTTATTTACAAAAAAAAAGTATCTAAGTAAGTTTATCAGTTGTCTAGTACCCATAGTACAAGCTTCGGCTTAGTTTGGGGCTAGGTGGCGCTGTGTGGCCCAGCGTGGCATGTCTATTATTATAGGTCGCCCTCAGGCCAGGTGGAGTGATGATTTGCGCAGGACGGCTGGCAACTGTTGGATGCGATAAGCCCTGGATCAAAGTGGCGAATATTGGGAGAGGCCTATGTCCAGCAGTGGACTGATAACAGCTGATGATGATGAATAAAGATATCAGGAGAACAAAGACAGATGTTCGTCATGAATGCATCCTTTTTTGAACATGAACATGAATGAACAAAATGATTTTCTTTCGTGTCCGGAGTTCCAGGAGTTAAGGAGTTAAGCTTCTTTGGGATCGGATACATTAAAATCGTGAAAGTAAAATGTCAATCGTATTCTCAAACTAATGCTTCATTTTGCTTAGACAGAAATAAAGAATATTTTACGATTATGATCCTATAAATTGACTTTTTATTCCCGTAAAGCTAAAAGGTGACGTCCTTTAAACGAATTATGACTAAATTGAAAGTTATTTGATTGAAACTTGTGCAGAATTTGAAATTCGTTTCAATAAACAACATTGTAATTTATGGAATAAATTAGTTTATATTTTTTTGCCCTTTTCGCTCAAAGGTCGAATGTCAATTTAGACAAAATAACCTATTTTAAGATAATTGTCAAAGTGGGATATTCTAATAATATTACCTACGCTTTAAGTGGTCGTATCACAAAAATGTAGGTATCACGATGAATACCTACCACTTACCAATAATGAATGATAATTAATAAATATCAGACAACATCACGTCACACTCAGACTCGGAATAAACACAAATATTCCTCAAACGAATGTCTGTCCGGGTGGGGTTGGAACCCACGACCCTTGGTTCAGAAAGCAGAATGACCTCCGGGATCAATTGAGCCACCGGGATAGTAAAATACAATGGGACATACTATAATTAAATGTTTGGCAGGCAAGATGGCTCATTTTGTCCCTGTCTTCTGAACTAAAGGTCAGTCGATAGAACCATTGAGTCAGCTATCTTGATACACTTCTGTGGGTTGAACACACACATCCCACACTGTTCTATTCTTGACGTCCTACACGTATCTGTGCTTATGAATAACATTATACGACTCAAGTTATTACAACCCCAACTCATGACTTTGGAAGCTAAACATTTATCCTATTCTATACAGAAATAACATTGCCAATAGATTAGGGTTTCGGCCAAGAAATATGAAGTTTTAGACTGATCACAATATTTCACTACAATTTTGCACCATTATCTATCTCTCTTAAGTCGTTCCCTCATTACTGAGGATCGTGATCACAAGTTGATTTCGCAGCCCTAATCAACTGTCTCCACTTGTCTCTGTCCGAAGTTGCCCTCACCGCCTGATGAAATTTGTCCAGGGCAGTGGCTTCCTTCACTTGGTCGGACCATCTGGTTGGTGAGCGGCCGCGGGGTCTTTTTCCTTCCACGCCTCCAACCACAACCATTATCTATACATAAAATAAATCTGTAGAGAGGTCAATTTTATTCTGTACATGAAACATATTTTTAACCATCAGGGGGTGATTATCTGATCGATACTGAAACCAAAAATGCAATCCGTAAAATTTTTGTCTGTCTGTTCGTTATGGAAACAAAAAACTACGACGAATCTTAACGAAACTTGGTACAATTATTCTTCATACTCCTGGGAAGGTTATAGTATACTTTCATCACGCTACAACCAATAGGAGCAGAGCAGTGAAAGGAAGTGTTGAGAAAACGGGAGAAATTTCCATCTGTATGTTTGATCGCGCATCCCGCGAAAACTACTGCATAGAATTGAATGCGGTTTGCACCAATTTATTGCTAGAGGTCTAACTTTAAATTTAGGCACCATTTTATGGAAGTCTGTTATTTTTGAAACCCAATATCCAAGCGTGGGATGCCGCTGGCACAGCTAGGTTTTTTAATAATAATATAAATCAGGCTTCAAAAGAAACGTAGCAATTTTCGTCCAGCGATTAAAGGATCCTTGTTTTGTAATCTAAACATTTGCCTTATCTTTTATGTAACGGGTAGGTATTATGGTGAGTAAAATTGTATATTTTAAAGGGAAGGGGTGTGAAAATATTCTTTATTTGCCGCCAGTTTATTATCTTAACGGCTTGTAATCGTCCTGGAAAAGATAAAAAAGTACATAAGTAAAATGTGGAGGTTTCATCATCATTACCCTATTGCGGTCCACTGCCGGACATAGGCCTCTCCAGTTGTTCACCACTTTGGGCCAACACCTGGAGGTTCTATCCATAATCGGCTTGTTGGGCAACCGGGTTGGCGATCGTTAGGCGTAGCTTCTCGCCCCGGCTCGTCATCAGCCTGCGGTATTTAGCTACGCCTTCAATCGTGATAGTTATACCGCCACCAGTCGGTTGCCAGAGTCTTGTTAGTTATTCAAGAGGATGCTCCCTTACATCCCTCGCTCATAATCCGATAGCACAATAGTTCGACACTATCGGAGAGGGTCAGGGCCAAGGAACGTAAATTCCGAAACACGGTTAGCAGACACTACTTTCTTTACAGAACGAAACAGTAACGCCCTGCGATCGCCAACCCACCTGCCCAGTTTACCCTTATGGGTTACCCTCAAGGTGATTGCCCCAAGTGGCGAACACCTGGAGAGGCTTATGTCCAGGAATGGACTGTGATAGGCTGATAATAATACTGAGTACGGTAGTGTCTACGGTCCACACTTGTGCACCTTCATATCAGGGTACAAGTTGGAAGTGGGCTTCGTGAAGTCGCGGCCGGCGACATGTTGGGCTTCATGAAGAGCGAAGAGAATTGAGCCGCCCGTCCGTGGCCTTCCAGGCCCTTACCAGGCCCCTCTTTCCCACTGGGCACTATGGGCACGTGCCCAGGGCCCCGTGATCGAATGGGGCTCCCTAGTTCCTGCCAGATTACCAAATGATAACTGATATTTAGGTCATAAAAGACGGCCCTGGGAAGGACCTTCACTCTATAGAATACCACAGCCAAATGACGACTGACAGGTAACTGACCAGTTGCCTGCCCGTTGTCACAGCGACTTGGGCTTCTCTTTCGCTTTCCATCAACCGTACGGAAGCCATTATGTCGAGCTACTATAAAAACATGTGTCCCTAGTTAACAGAAATGGAAATAAACCGCAGTTATTCCTTACTTGATTGAAATACCACCATTTTCTGCCAAAGAAGAGGTCCACGCCGCTAGGTCCTGGGGTTTTGAATTTAGGAGCCAGCGGGTTGATGTTCATATGGTCACCGTCCATCTGTAGAAGAACAAGCATTGTTATTTATTGGGTAATTGGTAGTTTTTGACCTCAACTCGCATGACATTAATCGACGTTAGAGACCACGATATTTTAATATAATAAATGTCAGACAACATCACACACATTGTTCCAATATTACTTTGCGCCACCTTGGACAGGCAGGTTGACGATCGCAGGGCTTAGCTTTTCGCACCAGTGCCGCTGCTGCCCGTCATCGGCCTGTGGTATTTAGCTACGCCTTTAATCGTGATGGTTATGTGAGTGCTAGCGCCTCGTTTGTTATTCGGCAGGATGCATCACGGGCAAGTGAGGTTGGCTTGGAGCGATAAGATAATAGGTCGCTCCCTTACATCCCTAGTGTAAAGCGTGATATGGATTGCACGCATGCATTTTTTTGAACTTCGTCATCTACTTAACCTCAGACATCAGTCATTTTGACGTGCTGATATAAAAAACTGTCTCTAAAGCGTCATCAATCATAAGACAGGTAGGGCGCGTATGGTACCCCTGGTTCTGCAGACGACCTAAGGCTGCGGTAACCGCTTAACATCAGGTAAGCCGTAGGCTTGTTTGCCTCGGTATAAAAAGAAATCATGGGGGGGTTAGGGTTGGGCCGGCATGGCGGTGGCAACTGACAGGTAACTGACCAGTTACTTGCCAGTTGTCACAGCAGCTTGGGCTTCTCTTTCGCTTTCATCAGGCGTAGGGAAGCCATTATGATGAGCCACTATAAAAAAATCTTACTTACAAAATGGTTCCAAAGAAAATTCTGCAAGTATTTCTCCTTGTAAGTGGTATAAGGGTTCCCCTCGTTCTTATCCGCGTCCCCTTCGGACGAAGCCTCTGTAGAAGCACTACTGGATACTGAGGCCTTTGAAGCTGGTGGTTTCTCAGTCTTGGAGGATCTTCTAAAGGTTTCCTAAGTTACATAACGGAAATGCTATTAAGAAGACACTAAGAAAATATCAGTAGTTAAATACCACAGGCCGACGACGAGCAGCAGCGTTACTAGAGCTAGGAGCTACGTACTGTGATTGCCAACCCGCCTGCCCAGCGTGGTGATTTATGGGTAGTAGGTGTTTGCCCAAAGTGACGAACAACTGAAGAGGCCTATATTCGGCAGTGATGCGGTTTTTTTTTATAGATAGGAGTATCCAAGAGGATGGTATATAATATTCCTACCTAGGCTATCGCACCCGTATCGACTGATATTCCTTCATCAGCCTCTCAAAGATTATATATAGTTAAATACAACCAACCAGACACGGAACAAACAAACATAAACGATCATCACAAGTTTGCCCCGGTGCCGATTGATGATTGTATAAAATTAAATACTTACTTCAGATTCTGAAGGCCTGCAATTTAAAAAACAAGCTCCTTACTTATCTATACTTATAATAAATCTGTAGAGAGGTCAATTCTGTACATTAAATATTTTTACAAAATAACTATCAGGGGGCGATAAGTGGTCGATACTGACGCCAAAAATGCAATCTATCTATACTTATAATAAATCTGTAGAGAGGTCAATTCTGTACTTGAAATATTTTTACAAAATAACTATCGGGGGGTGATAAGTGGTCGATACAGATGCCAAAAATGCAATCAGTAAAATTTTTGTCTGTCTGTATGTTCGTTATAGAAAAAAACACTACTGGATGGATTTTGACGAAACTTGGTACAATTATTCTTTATACTCCTGGGCAGGTTATAGTATACTTTTCAACACGCTACAATCAATAGGAGCAGAGCAGTGAAGGAAAGTGTTTGGAAAACGAAAGAATTTTTTATCTGTATGTTTGATTGAGCATCACGCAAAAACTACTGCATGGAATTGAATGTGGTTTTCACCAATGTATTGCTAGAGCCATTATTTTTGAAACCGGATATCCACGCGTGCGAAGCCGCTGGCACAGCTAGTGTTTCATAAAATGGTTAAATGCAACAGCTGACGTTAAATAAATGCCCTGGTACTACTACTATGTACTATAACTGAGAGTAAATACAGAAAAACACGAGAAAAGCACAAGTTCACTTTCCTAATTGCTCTTACCACTGGGGATCAACATTATTAATGACTTGAAAACTTTGGGCAATACATTTCCAATGTTATTATAACAGTCAATATTTTATAAACCATTGCTTTACTTACTCGTCTAATATTTCACTTGCTTTGTTTTCTTCTTCGGAGACCTAAAACATAAATTTATAATGTAAATTAATAATTTAAGTCATCTACACTCTCTTCAATAAAGAGGAAAGATTTGTATTTTTGTGAGCATGTTTGTTTGTAATGAATACACTCAAAAATTACTGTGCCGATTGCTCGGGAAAATAGATAGGTAAATACAATCACCTAGACACGAAACATGAATGTTTGTTAAGGTTGAGATTCGTACCCAACCTAGACAAACATTCTTTCTACGGTTCTTATTTCAGAACTAAGGGGTCACTACCAAATGGGCCCCCGGACCAGTTAATTTTACTATTATTATAATACCTAAGATTATCATTATAAATACTTATCTTGGATATCCAATTTGGGCATCGGACAATTAACTAAAAATTCACTAACCAAAAAAGGTATTACAATTAAAAAAAGGTTTGATTTTAATTTTACATTTTTATTAAAAGAAAATTAATACCATTTGCCCTTCTCGAACTTCAGAATTGCTGGAAAATATAACCAATTATTTAAATATCTCGTGGCTAATAATATTCTTGGGTTTTGTTATGAATGGAAAGTAATAAATGTTTAGTAAATTTTTGTATCTGTACCTTGTACTTACGATTTGCGCTCAAACGGGTCTATTTCTATCACATACTGTAACAATAAGCAATATTTTTATGTAATGTCATGTAAGAATATTATACTTTTTATGTAGCAAATGGCATAATTAATATCTGGTATTTTATGAAATAATGTTGGACGCCTAAACTGGGAATGGGTATTGGGTATAGCTTATCCTAAGTGTTGCGGAGGTCTGATGGCAGTCGCTCTGTGTAAAAACTTAGCCCTCGCCAAATCTCTCAGTTTGGGAAGCCGACCTTGAGACAATCGGGAAAAAGGATGATGATGATTTTATAAAATAATGTTAGGCAAAACTTGGCGTCTTCATAAATATTTGGATAAAAAGTTGTAATATGTAATACCATGAATGACAATGATTAGGAATAATATTATTCTTAATCATTGTCATTCATCTTTATAAGACAGAATGGAAGTGTCATTAGTTGTACCTATAACATATAATATGTAGTATCCTGAACTATAGAAGTACTAGTAAATACTTGTCTACCTAACGTAAGGTAACTAGGTATATGATAATGTTATTACTTGAAACAGCATCTTTAATTCTGTGTGTCTAAAGCATGCAACAAATAAAAAGAAGATAAACATAAAATAGGCACCGTTACATGGTGCAAGTTCCTAGGATGCGCACAGCGCGTTTCGCTTCTACCTTCATAGTGCGAACGGCTAAACTATGGAACTCTTTGCCGGGCTCCTTGTTCCCCGAGAGATATAATCTTCCGATGTTCAAGGCGAGAGTGAATCGGTTTTTGCTGGGTGAGCGCATTCCATCGTAGACTACGGTATCGCTTACCATCAGGCGAATCGCAGTCAAGCGCAAACTCATTTTGAATAAAAAAAAAACAATACAAACAGTGTTTTAAATTATCGAAATTTCGAAACGCAAATATTTGTAATTCTTTCCAGGGCAGACAACGCCTAAAAGTTATAAGGCAAAGAGTTAAAAAGTTGAATACAGTATTTTCTCTTACCACATCGCTGTTTCTAAAAAAACCGGCCAAGTGCGAGTCGGGCTCGCGCACAAAGGGTTCCGTAGCAGCAAATATAATAAACTTAACCAAAATTACAGTTAAATCAACCTATCTCAAAAACTATAAGAGATACTTTGATCAAACCAAAAATCGTTGAAAGAGTTAATTAGCATGCATCACCTCTATTTTTTTTAGAATTTTATACCCCGTAGTTATAAAAATAGAGGGGGGGGGACATACTTTTTACGACTTTGAGAGCTGATATCTCAAAAACCGTTCACTTTAAGAAAAATGTTTTTTAGAAAACTTTATATCATTTTAAAAGACCTTTCCATTGATACCCCACACGGGTATGTACATCGAAAAAAAAATTTTCATCCCTCAGTTACATGTATGGGGGGCCCCACCCCCAATTCTTTTTTTTACTATTTAGTGTCATAATTTTGTAGCGGTTCATACAACACATATTCCCATCAAATTTCATCACTGTAGTACTTATAGTTTCCGAGTAAATCGGCTGTGACAGACGGACAGACGGACAGACGGACAGACGGACAGACGGACATGACGAAACTATAAGGGTTCCGTTTTTGCCATTTTGGCTACGGAACCCTAAAAAGGTAAAAGTTTCCATTAGGAGTTTTAATTGGAATCCTACGTCGTGACGTGCAACCTCGAAAAGTCTAATTTAATTACTTACTTGTTTCCATTTGACTTGTAAATGTTCCGTATGGCTTGTATTATGGTTGAATCCTGAAACATTATAATAGCTACTTATTTCACCCTAAACTTTTTGTCTCATCTTTTGGGAATCTTGAAATATGAAATGATATATTTATTTATTAACAGCAAAAATTAAGACGTTCCATGTACAGACAGAAACAAACTTAGAATATGTAGCTTAACTTAAGTAGTCCTTAGTTTATTAAGACTTAACCAAGTAGTAGTAAGAACCTTTGAATAACAACAGCGCTGTACTAGACTCGAGGCCTGTTTCGCGGGCAAAGCAGCGGAAAGAAATCGAATCTCTCAAGCCAAACTAAGTATTTCTTAAAAGTTGGACGAGAGAAAATTCAGTCCCGCTAAATCAAAACTACCAAAATGATAAAAGTAAAATAAAATGAATTGTACAAAGTTATTGAGATACATAAGGTTAGATTTTTTTAAATCGAACATCTTACCAATAATCTTTGATTTGATTTTCTAAACCCTGTGTACAGCAGACGTCCACTAGTTTTGTCATATCTGAAAAAATGAACATATTTATAATATGAGTGTTTATACCGAATCGTCATCAAACTCACTACTCTTGGTTCAGAAGACACGATTGATATGGAACGAGCTACTTAGTCAATATGAGAGATAATAGGCTGATTATTCTGATTTTTTCTGTATCGAATGATCCAAGGGGATACGAATAGTTTAATTTGAGGTTCGCACATAGAAAGACATTGACAAAACAAAATAGCTCTAGAGATCGGTATTACAGTAGGTGGTGTCATTATAAAGTCGAATTTTAATACATACTACAACAAGTATACAAAAAGCCTGACGCGCGCTTACCCGCTAATCGCTGCTGCATAAGCTGACAAAAAAGTATTTCGCAAAAAAAAAAAATTAACCCTCCAGTGGTGCTTTGCGCTCCAAATGCCTTAATTATCATAATCGTATGGAATGGCATTTTGAAAACGACCAAAGAGGGATTATCACTTCATGTGCAATCAGAGCAGTCATGAAATCCGCCAATTAGCCGTTTCGTTTTCCAAATCCATCTAGGGCGTTTTTTTAGGATTTCATTTTAAATTAAGTATTATAATAACCAATGGATGCCAGAAGACGGATACCGCCCAAGAAAAAACGGTCCTCCAATTAAAGAATTAGCAGGTTCTGGCTTTCGACAGAGAACTGTGGAAAAGTTTGGGAGAGAGCTTTGCCTAGCCAATGCTGGGCAAAGGTATAGCTTGAGAAAGAAAGAAGAAGAATATTTTAGGTAAGTTAACGCAACCTACAAACTTCCTACGTGGCTATGCGCTCCTAGTACTTTTCACTCAGTTACTGAGTAAGTATGTTACTTTTCTTATAGTAGCTCGACATAATGGTTTCCCTACACCTGATGGAAAGCGAAAGAGAAGCTCCAGTCGGTGTGACAACGGGCAACTGTTACCTGTTGCCACCGCCATGCCGGCCCAACCCTAACCCCCACGGAAACCCTACTCACCGGCAGAAACATGACCCGGAGGTTATTTGACTGCGGTATTCTATAGGGTGCGTCCTTCCCCAGACATGCGGCTCAATACGAGCGAAGATTCGCTATGCCCTACCTCTCTTAAACGTTACGATGAAAATTAGACATTTTGCAATAAAACGTTTCGAGTTACAGCAATATCCTCACTCCTACGCCTTTTCAAAGCGATATTTGTTTTACACCGATGCACGTGTTCAATACACGTGTAGTTATTGCTATTTTTAGCAGACTTTGAAATAATAAAGCCTGATTTTCTCCTACGCTATATTCGGTTGCACGTAGCAATACCTACACACTACTTCTATGCAGTACCTCACTGAAATGCTGTCAATTTTCCGCTTAAGAATAAATACTTTATTTCTTCAAAGCTATACTCACGTGATACTTAGATTGTCTAGGTTTCCATAAACCAAATTTCCTTTGTCCGTGTGGGGGTATTTCGCAGCTGATTTCAGCATACCGCCGGTGGGTCTGATGAGGGTATGCCCTGGATGAAGAGGTTCGGCCTCGGGCAGATCTGCAGGTGAGTTTGGTGCTCCTAAAATGTTGTCTGAATATCTTCGCTGAGAACAAAATAAATATATAAATACGTATGTATTGTTTTACAAATAATTAGTCCATGGTAAAAAATAAATCAATGTTTTTAAGATTTGTTTTCCGTAATTCTTTTCAATGAATGGTTGGGAATCGGTATGATTGAGAAAACTAGGGTAGGACATTGCTGTACAGTGGGACAGTAGACGCTATTAAAAAAAATCTTTACCATACAAAAGTCTAATTAATACCCCAGATTTATTGTACATCCAAAGGAATACATTATCATATTTAATTTCATAAATTATGTACATTACCTATTTATATAATCTCATAGGTGCCCTATGGGTTTTTACGTGAGCTATGAAACCCTAAAAGCTTTAGGGGTACGTGCTAACGAGGCAGTCAAAATACTAACACAATGTAAGTACCTTTAGGGACCACTTAACCCGTCTTCAACACAACATGTATTCTTGAACAATAGAGCAAATTTTGTTTTCAGAACAACAATAGAACGTGTAGTAAAAACGTTTTTCAAGAATACAAGCACAGTATATACTCAATGAACATAAAACAACAGAACCTCACCTCCATAACAAAATTACAGTGAAATTAATTACAGTACAGAGTCTACAAAACTACATTGAAAAGTTTGTAAGATTTCTCCCTGTCTAAAAAATACGGGCTTACCTATGTATTAAGGGCCAAAACTATACCGCGTAACATACGCAGTTGTTCGGGCGGGTTAATTAAAAGTTCTCCAAACGGAGTCACCCCCAGGTTATATAATTATTTTCGAATGAAAGCGTATTGAAATTGTTAGACACATATTTAATACGAGAGTGATACTGAGTAAATTAAAATAAAAAAAATAAAAAATTTAAAATCTTAAAAAATCCAACTACCGTTTCCTTTTTTCTCCCAACGTTTGATGGATAGCATAAGAGAAGCCACAAAAAACAAGACAAAAAGACAAGTAACCAGATCAATCACTTGTTAGTTACTCTGCTAGTCGATCTATACTATACATTGTTATATTTCATACGAAATTCCCGTCAGCTATTATTGCAATGTTAAAATTCGTATCCGGTGAGAAAATACCTCCGAATGTAGGTACAAAATGTCTCCCACAGGTAGCGTGTTCGCCTTACCGTCATTTTCCACTGCACTGTGGTAAGTTTCTCACAAAGCAAAGGCTCACGTGTGCAAGATTATAGAACTCTGTCTGACAAACTTCGAGGTGTTCATGTGCCGTGGACAAAGAATAAGTATCTCACGAGTAATGAAACAAAGGAAATAATTCTGAGCTCTCATTCAGAGTCGGACGAACTTCGTTTGGGGGCTTACACCTGGGGGAAAAACAAGCGGACATACTAAGTTTTTTTTTTATAGTAGCTCGACATAATGGCTTCCCTACGTCTGATGGAAATCGAAAGAGAAGCCCAAGTCGCTGTGACAACTGGCAAGTAACTGATTAGTTACCTGTTAGTTGCCACTGCCATGCCGGCCCAACCCTAACCCCCCACGAGCTCCGGAGACCCTATTCACCAGCAGAAACACGACCGGGAGGTCATTTGGCTGCGGTATTCTATAGGGTGGAGGTCCTTCCCCGGACGGGCAGCTCAATACGAGCGAAGATTCGCTATGCCCTACCTCTCTACTAATGAAACATATAAACTACTAAGAGTACCTACTACACGTAATTACCATAGAAGTATACAACCGACATTCGGCCCCACTCTATTATCTATCTTAAAATCGTCATTAAAATGTGGAACTTGTTACCAGTGCATGTGTTTCCTCCTTTTTTTGTTATGGAATCCTTTAAACGGTTTTTGAAATCGGGGGCAGACGAGCAAACGGTTCACCTGATGGTACTTAAGTGATAACCGCTACCCATGTACATCTGCAACATCATCTGCTGCCGGCCCTAAAAGAAAGAGATACACCCTTTTCTTGAAGATTTAAGGGTCGTATCGCGGCCAAGTCACACACCATTAACTATAATAATAAAGAAATCGCAGTAAGGAACTCTAGACTTGGCACGGCTTTGTCTGGATTTCATTACTTTTTAGAGATAGAAAAGCAGCTCCATCGAGACTTGGCTATTTTTTTACAGAATGTTTTTGATGGGATTCAATTTCATGCCCTCAACTTACGTTACTTAATCACGCCAAAACAAAAGACAAAGTTTTTAGTGTTATCTAAGTTAATTATAACACCACTAGTTTTGTCCACCATTGTAACTTCACCTAGAATGAAGCAACTTGAATAAGAGGATTCTAGAACCGACACAAAAGTTTCAGAAAGCCATTTGCGGCAAATGCATTAGGCACATCTGAATTACTACAAGTCCTATTTGTGGCACCTGTCTATGCATACAAACAAATATAGCGTATTTACACATTTAACACGAATTGCACTGTCTACGATGATGAAATGATTGGAGTATTATGAGAACACTAGCTGTGCTCGCGACTTCGTCCGCGTGGAATAGTTATTTTTCGCCGTTTTTTTTTTACATTTTCCATTATTTCTTCGCTCCTAATAGTTGCAGCGTGATGTTATATAGCCTAAAGCCTTCCTCGATAAATGGTATATTCAGCACAAAAAGAATTTTTCAATTCGGACCAGTACCTAGTTCCTGAGGTTAGCGCGTTCGTGGCGCGTTCAAACAAATAAACTCTTCAGCTTTATAATATTAGTTAAGATATAAAAAGAACTCATGACCTGGATTCCAATGACATTTATCTACAATAACCATTGTCTGAGTTTTAACCGCTCTAGGTTTATGAACATGCGTTCCCAGTCTAAAATTAAATTTCACACATTTAGTAAAACAACCCAAAATGTACTATGTGCTACTTATCTAAGTTCACCGGCGCCCCCTAGATTGCGGCGTCCTAGGTTTCCGCCTTTACAATCATCTTCAGCCTGCGAACGGCCACTGCTGGACATAGGCCTCCACCAATAACCATTGTCATTTGGGGGGATTTTCCTTAGTAAATACGCTGCCCGTTCTGATATTCCCTTAGTCGTCTTCTACCCACTTTTTTTTATTGTATCTCGACATAATGGCTTCCCTACGCCTGATGGAAAGCGAAAGAGAAGCCCAAGTCGCTGTGACAACTGGCAAGTAACTGGTTAGTTACCTGTCAGTTGCCACTGCCATACTGGCCCAACCCTAACCCCCCACGAGCTCCGGAGACCCTACTCATCAGCAGAAACACGACCTGGAGGTCATTTGACTGCGGTATTCTATAGGGTGGAGGTCCTTCCCCGGACGGGCAGCTCAATTCGTGCGAAGATTTGCTATGCCCTACCTCTGTTGCGTTGTTTACCACTAGGATGGTAAACAAGCTCGCCCGATGTAAAGCGGTTACCACAGCCTATGGACACCTGCAACACCGAGGGTATCACACGTGCGTTGCCAACCCCTTGAAAACCTAAGAACCACTTTTATTAGGCCCTGCCATTGACACACATTAGACTTTCTCTAATGGATAAATCATGGCCCTGTTATTGGGTGAACCCCGAAACCTTTTACATGGTGCAGTAATACGGAGACAACTAAGTATTAAAAGCTACTCGCTATATTAACATCACAGATTCAACAGATCCCATATGAATGAGCCCTAACCCGCAAAGTTTTCACAAAACTAGTAGACAACTTTCTTGACTGACCGTACATACACAGAGTAGTGAGTGGGTGAATAATTTCCGTTCCTAGCCACGCTAGTCCCCGGAATAGTTAGCTTCCGTAACTTAATGTAGTTAGTACGAAGACTCATAGGGGCGTAACGGTGTGGTGGGTGCAGCCACACCGTTGCACGAGGCCCGCCCGGGGAGCACTCTACTGCTCCCCGGATCCGGGGGCAGGGGTATTTGCCCTCTCCGGACCAGGAGTGCCGGCCGCTTATCATCTGCGGCTGGCCAGGGCAGGCAGGGATATGGCCGTATGCTTCGGCGCTACCCGTGTCCCTGCAACTTGCTGCCCACTGGCGACACAGGGGGGTTTAGTGGGTATGCCCTCCCTTTTGGGAGGTGTGAGTCCCACACACCATGCCGCCTCCCCCCGGAGACGGCATGAAGGTGCCTAATGCATTCCCCTCTTAAAAAAAAAAAAAAAAAAAAGTTAGTACGAAGACGCCAGTACGAGTACCTACGTGTGGTGAACGTTACAACTGCATTGCTGATTGATATTAGACTCTATTACGATGCAATAAGGTTCGTATATAGGGATGTAAGGGAGCGACCCATCATCTTTTCGCTCCAAGCCAACCTCACCTGTCCGCGGTGCATCCTGCCGAATAACGAACGAGGCGCTGGCAACCGACTGGTGGCGGTATAACCATTACAATTGAAGGCGTAGCCAAATACCACAGATCGATGACGGGAAGCAGCGTCACCGGAGCGAGAAGTTTATTAAAGTATCTGGCAGAAGCACTTTCAGGTAAAGAGGCTGATCGTTTCTTATTGTGAATTTGTCACCCATGTTGTAGCTTGAAGACTGCTCCGTAGAGGTACCGGGTACCGAACCCAGGGTTGCACCAAGAACCAAAAATCATGGCCTAGCCCGGTCATGTCATGGTTATAGTCATCTATCTTCACCGCACTTCGTTCAACAAAACAAATTGTAGGTTTAAAGACATTTATTTCTCATAAGAACTTACACACGTTCACTTAAAATGAGATACAAATTAAAACTTATAATTATTATTGCGGCGCAGCGCAAACGCATCCATAATTATTAATTATACATTAATCAAATCTGACAATACTTTGTTACCGCTACAACGTTTGCCATTTCGCCAGACAAAAATTGCTCAATACAATAGCTACACACATCAGCAGTGAACCAGTGCCCCGCACCGACGCACACTCATGCAGACCATGCGCATACGCACACTACGCGTGTGCGCGTATAATTGTAATTGTCAATTCGAACACCCTCCTACTCCATTGTCCATCAGAGCATCTGAAGACATTCATCATCATCAGCCTTTTTAAGTCCACTGCTGGACTGGACATAGGCCTCTCCAGTTTCTTCGCCACTTAAGGCAAACATCTAGAGGATATACCCATAATCGCCACGCTGGGCAGGCGGGTTGGCGATCGCAGGACGTAGCTCCTCGCTCCGGTGACGCTGCTGCCCGTCATCGGCCTGTGGAATTTAGCTACGCCTTCAATTGTGATGGTTATACCGCCACCAGTCGGTTGCCAGCGCCTCGTTTGTTATTCGGCAGGATGCACCACGGGCAGGTGAGGTTGGCTTGGAGTGAATAGATGATAGGCCGCTCCCTTACATCCCTCTCTCTGAAGACATAACCTGCGCCTTTCCACTTCAAAGGTCATGTAAGAGACATACAATATGATAGGGGTAGCAAGAGAGCGACCCATCATCTTTTCGCTTCAAACCACCCTCACCTGCCCGTGGTCCATCCTGCCGAATATCAAACGAGGCGCAGGCAACCGGTTGGTGACCATCACAATTGAAGGTGAAGCCAAATGCCAATGATGACGGCAGCAGCATCAAAAGCAGCGGAAAGCTTCGCCCTGCGATCGCCAACCCGCCTGCCAAGTGTGGCGGTAATCGGTACAGCCTCCACATGATTGACAAAGCTTGCGAACAACTGTAGAGGCCTATGTCCAGCAGTGGTCTGCGATAGGCTGATGATGATGATGATAATGTAATTTGCGAGTACCTTAGTTCTTTTGCGCATGACGTCGCTACGAATTCTATCCGCCAAAGAAACCCCGATCATTACACGCTCCGTCGCGATTTATGAAAACCTGACTGAAGTACGCTACGCAAGCTAACCCAAACTTACTTAGCGGTGTACGATCGGTTTAACATATACGTGTACCTTCTCATTCGCTGCGCCTAAAATTCGGTCAGGACAGGAATTAATGCCCCTGATCGCATGAGCTTAAACACACAACCTCGTTATTCCGACAACACGGGATGACCCAAAGAGCCTCGCCTGACCCTAAGCCGATACCTAACGAGTATAACATAAAATCGATGAAGCGCTAACTCGACTACCTGTGTTATAGAGCGCTAGTTGCCAATTATCGGCAGAATGTTGCGCGGAACAACCTCGGAAGATGTTATTATAAGCACTAAGTCGGTGGGATAAAAATACGTGATCCTTATATTGGAAATAATAAGGAAGGAACAATCTGACGTCACTGGAACAGCGGAGGGGTAAAAGGATGTAGGTAGGTGTCGCGGCTTTATCGTAGAATTGTAACATTGCCACATAATGAAACGCTTGAGAATTCAACTAAGCATTTCGTGAAATCTTCAGTGTCTTTTCGAAACATACATCCATCCATACAATGTGTAAGACACAGAATGTGTAAGACACAGAATGTGTCTAGACACATTATGTTCAAATTGTTAGTTAGAAAAAAAGTAAAAATGTTTACGATGTACCTCAAACTTGTCGATTAGTACCAATAAAAACGTAACCACTTCATGAAATGGTCGAAATAAAATTTATAAGAATATATTCAAGCGGGCAGAGCCGCGGGCGGCAGCTAGTATAAAAAAATATATCTGCGAATAAAAACTTTCCAGTCAAAATAAACAGTCTTCGAAAAGACAAACATATCGCCTTTCCAGTTTATAGCTAGAATTTCATAGACAAATAGACTGTAAGATATTCTAAGCTTTCTTTGAAATTGGAGAAAATGTTTTGCAAAAACGTCTGTGGCCAAGAAACTAAAAAAACCGGCCAAGTGCGAGTCGGACTCTCGCACGTAGGGTTCCGTACCACTATACAGCTAAATAAATGTTTTTCTTTACGTTTTATTATATTGAAGTTAATTAAATGAAAAAATTAGGTAATTTGATTTATGACGTTTAAAAAAAAACTACTGGCTAGATTTCATTCAAACCAAATTTCGTTAGTAGTTTTTATAGTGATACACATGATATATTTTTTTCAGTTTTATCATGCACTTATTTTAGAAGTTACGGGGGGGGGACACTCATTTTACCACTTTGGAAGAGTCTCTCGCGCAAACTATTCAGTTTAGAAAAAAATGATGTTAGTAACCTCAATATCATTTTCAAATACCTATCCATGGATACCCCACACGTATAGGTTCGATGAAAAAAAAATTTTTCAGTTTCAGTTCTATGTATGGGGAACCCCAAAATTTTTGGATTTTTTTCTGATTTTATTTTAAAATCTTAATGCGGTTCACAGAATACATCTACGTACCAAATTTCAATAATGTAGCTCTTATAGTTTCGGAATAAACTGGCTGTGACATACGGACGGACAGACAGACAGACAGACAGACAGACAGACAGACAGACAGACAGACATGACGAATCTATAAGGGTCCCGTTTTTGCCATTTTGGCTACGGAACCCTAAAAAGGCTGTATGATTTATAACTGTTGTTCAGATTTATTTTGTTTTCATTTTGTCTGCTTTCTCAGAAGCTTAGTTGTTTGAAAACAAAACGCTAGAGCATCTGATGTGATCATATTTATATCTCGTATATCTTTTTAATGGCCTTTAAGCCCTAGCTTTTTAAAAACAAATACATTGTGCAAATTTGATATCATTGATATCCAATAAATTCGGACTTTAAAAATCCGTCCGTAATATTCTCATAAATAAAAGCTAAATTCTAATTTAAATAGGCGCTTTGTTTGGTACGCAAATAAGACTACATTATCTCATCTGAATATATGTCCAGCAGTGGACTGCAATAGGCTGATGAAATCCATGAAGCAAATCATACATTATTATCTATAAGTTTCACTTTTCGATAGAACTTCCGAATCCAACGTTCGCGATTAAGTATTGCAAATGTCAAATACCCCATTTAAATGATCCAACAAGAATGTTTGATCCCATTCATAATCGTTTCGATCATTTTAATAACGGCTCTATGCGATTATTGCGAATATTTTAATTGTAATCACCGCTGTTCGCTTGAATAAAATTGTAAAGCAAATACATTTAAACATTAACATTTCAAGATCTTCAGCAGTAAGCGGATTATAGTATTATGGAGTGTAACAAGTATTAATTTATATTTACAAAGAGGAATTTCTAAGGGACGTTTTCTTTACACCCGACGATTGTATTCGAGACGTAATGATCTTTAATTAAAGATGAGGTACTTACTTTTATAATGCTTATGATTCTGTCAATGATGAGATCATGCTTGCTGGCTTGTAGGGAGACGGTGTTCTGCAAAGGAATAGCGGCTAAAATAATATCCAAATGGACAGGATGCATTCCAAATCGCAAATGAAAAAAAGAGGGTTACTTAGGTTAGGGCGCATGACGTGAACCGCTTGAACATGGGATTTAAAAAGCATTGCTCCCGTCAAACAAAATTACAAATTGTGTAAAAAAAAACGATTCGTGAAAAATCACGATTTGTCTTTGTGAACATGCACTTAGACTTTTGTGTTTGTCCGTTGTCTCTTAATTGTTTAGAGACTTCGACAGCAGTAAATTTACTCGTGTATAGGTTACTGCTGTTGAAAATTCTTGTTCGATAGAGGTTTCCTATTTTTAATTTTGGCTTATTCCACTTATCCCCGTTGACAATCCCTGTCAACAGGGATTAGTCAACTTTTTGTTCATAAACCCCATTATAGTTCTTTTTGTTCAACTTTTTGTTCATTAATCCCCGTTATAGCTCCAATTTGCGCTGAATTGGAGCTATAATGGGGATTAATGATTTAAAAAATTTATTAATCCCCATTAAGGCTTCCTTCAGATTGACGTTTAACCGCCATCAAACCGCCGTCAAACCGCTACTCCTGTTCACACTACGAACGCGGCGGGGCGCGGCGTTCAAACTGCGGTTTGGCGGTTGATCCGCACACTATCGGCGGCGGCGGCCGCGTTTTGACATCGGCGGGCTAGGGCTGCTCTATAGTCAAATTGTGAATATCGATGAAAGTAGAAGACAAATGCCCATCGCGAATCTTACATGTGCAAAGTAAGCGTATCTGCACTACGTAGTGTCACTAGGAAAATAACTTAGTGCCGACGTAAGTTCTTTAGTGTAGGTACTCTCGTAATTAATGGTTCACATTTGGTGGGCAGCAATACTATCCATATTTTGGGTAAAATTTTCAACTACTAAATATTTTTAGCTAGAAGATATTATACTCTACCACAAGTCAATGTCGCAAAATTTCATATTCATTAATTCTAAAGAGGTTTGCTCTTGTCGGGTGAGCAATATCCACCACTCCCTGAACTCCGCCAGTGCCTTCAAATCCCATTACATAAAACAGTACTCGAAGGTAATATAGAATAGGAAAGAAAGGATGAGAGAGGCCACGACGACCATTACACAACAGCTAAGGAGAAAGTTATTTAACTATTTCCTAAGTGATAATAATGGCCCGTTTGCACTATAAAAAAAATTACCTTTCTTTACTCTTTGTCGAAATCTTTTCTCAAGAAACTATCCATTTCCATTTAAAATTATTTGACTTTTCAGCTTATTATATTAAGATATTATCGAAACTTTAATAGCACTATACCTCCATCACTAGCTAGTGACATTTCTTCTTCTGTTTTATAGAACGTAACTTTACACGGTTAAAATAAAATATGAAACAAATTTATTTGAATTTATAAATTATGGTGGAAAATATAAGTACACAATGAGGCCACACTAATTATTTAGAAATGGTTATTAAACTATGGATACATTTTTAGTTAGCATTTTTCTATACCAAAAATCAAACATTATTTTCTATGAAATACGAAATAATGGAAATCTGAACATGATTAATTCATGAATACTTATACGGTACTTATGCGGTATCCATATTTAAACTGTGTTTCTTATTACACATCTATTATTGTGTTCTCATAAACTTATTTGTTAGCGAAAATCCCCAATTGAACCGGTATCGACCCTGTGAGATTTGTTTGTGTGCGTGTCGACGATAGCACCGACATGACTGATGTGTGCTTCTCTAATTGAAAGTACCAGGAGTGCATATCACATAGGAAGTTTAAATTATTCAATTTCTAAACAAGAAGCATTGTAATATTTGATAAGAATTTCTTTAAGTACCTATTGTGGGAACGAAAACTCCCATTAGATCTACCGTAAAAACAGTAGTAGAACAACATAATACAACATAATTTTAGTATGAAGTAAGTAAATACAATAATTCTTTATTTTCGCAACGCGCTTCAAAAATGGTTACGTTCTGTTAGTACATACGTAATTGTTTTATTTTTAGTGTTGTTACAATTTAATCGTTACGCTAATGGATCATAATGATTAATCGATATGTAAATAGTACAAATTGTAATCAGCATTGGACACCAGAAAGTTAAACGATCACTAGGAATCGTTTATAATTTGCTGTTCGCTTTAGACAATTGTGACAACTGTATTAAATGTGAGTTTATGAAATTTATTTCTTATATGAAGATGTTATTATAGATAAAAATACGATAATATTATAATATAATCAAAACTTAACTTTTGTAATAATATTTGAAGTTTGTAGTCATCAATAAACTTCGCATTTGCAATCAATTTAGTACTCATGGCTCTCAAATAAGTTAAATTGTACTTCTTCTTAAGGTGACCAGAAAGTAATATAAAACAGTAAACAGTCGTGTATCCTATTCCCAAAAACAGAGTAACTAAAGTCACACATAAATTATCTTTAAAGCGATTATCGATGTTTAGATTGTAAATCATTTGGTACTTGAATCGATTTATTCTCACTAAAGAATCAACAATTACCTATAGCCGACCATCGATCTACAACACTACCAGCTGCCGAACCGCAAAACCGCGACCGCTAGTGTGAACACCTCGGCCGTTTTGCGGTTGATCGGCGGTCGATTTGCGGTCGCCGCCGGGCGGATCAACCGCTAGTGTGAACGAAAATAAACGCTAGTATGAACAGGCGCTAATGAATAAAAAGTTCAATAATCCCATACAACAATATTTTTTAAAATTTTTAAGACTATCAGCTACATCCTTTAACTTTTTATCCTTAATTCTTAGTTTATTTTATTCGACTTTGCTTGTATAAAGCATCGTTGATAACCCAACAGTGAATATTCGTTCTTACATTATCTGCACTTTCTTCAAGTCTGAACTCTCCACAAGCTCCTTTGACAAACGAATAATTTCTTAAAGAGTGAATCTCTAAAAGGGATTTTAGTTGGAAAGAACTGGAAACATAATACAACCTGTCTCTCAATATCTTTTCGCTCCAAGCCAACCTCACCTGCCCGTGGTGCATCCTGCCGAATAACGAACGAGGCGCTGGCAACCGACTGGTGGCGGTAAAACCATTACAATAGAAGGCGTAGCTGAGTACCACAGACCGATGACGGGCAGCAGCGTCACCGGAGCAAGAAGCTGCGCCCTGCGATCGCCAACCCGCCTGCCCAGCGTGGCATTTATGGGTATATCCTCCAGATGTTGGCCCTAAGTGGCGAACAACTGGAGAGGCCTATGTCCAGCAGTGGACTGCAATCGGCTGATGATGATGAGATGGGGTGGTCCTATTTTAGATTCGGAAATCACATATGTAATTCAGACTTTAATTTCGGCCGCACTTGCCACCTCTGGCAAAATGGGGTGTCGAAAAGTAATAGTTGTACCTATCTGCTAACTATTTATTATGTACCTGTTATTTAGTTCTAGGTACAATGTTTTTTTACTACTTCTAACCTCATTCAACGACTTACCATGAACAGAAATAATATAACTGCTTTCCAATCCATTATGCTGAATTTCCACTGTCACATAACTTTTCTACAAGCCTTTGAGGTCGTAACTCACCATTATCAGTAAAAGTCGTGCCGTGAAATTAGATTTCAAGGAAATATAGAATAAAATTTAAAACCATATTTGAATGACTATAGTGTTCTGAATGTATCTGCTGCACGTTGCATGTTCTAGTTATAATCAAAACTAACTTTTGCAAGAACTTTTTCCTAAAAGACTAAAAAATATTTTCTTATTGTCTTCTTTGGTGTAAGGGAGCGACCTATTTATCGTTACGTTAAATAATAGTGTCGAATTCGACAGGATACACCACGAGCAGGTGAGGATGGCTTGAAACGGAAAGATAAATAGACCTTACACCAAAGACTGCATTTTTAGTTTAAAGGTCGTAAGTTCAACCAAGAGTTTTCTAATTTCAAATCCTGAGTCCAGCATACGTGTTCCCTTCTTCTTACAGTCTTATAAACGGGGCGAAAAACAGCAGTACCGTCCTAGAATGACCGATTCGTGTTGCACTACGTGTCTTTAGTTTAAGAGGCCCTCATAAACGACTGGTGGCAGTATAACCAAAACAATTGAAGGCGTAGCTAAATACCACAGTCTGATGACGGGTAGCCGCGTCTCCGGAGCGAGGAGCTACGCCCTGCGATCGCCGACCCGCCTGCTTGGCGTGGCGATTATGGGTAAAGCCTCCAGATATTTGCCTAAACTGGTGAACAACTGGAGAGGCATATGTCCAGCAGTGGACTGCGGCCGATGATGATGATGTAGAAGTAATACCTACGAGTATGTGTTGTGATATCTATTCTTAAGTATTCAATGGGCAGAGTGCATTTTGCCATTTTCCCCACTAAATGTCTCTTCAAATAAATGAGTTACCTCATAACATGTCAATGAAAATGTAACCCGGATTTAACTTACCACGCTTATAGTTTAATGTTCAGCTAAACTGCTTTTCAAAACTAATGATAAGTCCGTCCACTCTCTAACGTACTACCAAACGTATTTTGCAACATATCTACGACATTCACGCGAAATAAGACCTTATGTCGTAGAACATAGAGCAGTCAAGCATCATGTTAAATGTTTCAGTTCCAAATACACTTAATGGCTACCCTTATGCATCCATTCATGCCGTATCTACATCAGTGTCCACTCGCGATGTGAGCAATTGAAGGTTAAAATTAAGTGTTCTCGACTGTTCTACGGTTAGATATAATTTTCAACTAACAATTTAGTTATTTTTAGTAGAAGACTTAATTTGTAGGAAGGTTTCTGTTGAGTTATGAAACGACCAATTAGATAGACGTTGATATATTGCTGTGGAATTTAATAGTGAACAGTTTTTGTCGTCTTGTTTGGTTTAGCAGTGAAAAGATTCCTATTATTTTATTTATTTTGTGTCCTTGTCATCAAATCAATAATGAGTTGTTGTTAATATTAATATTTGAATACTTAGAACTAAATGTGGCTAACTTAATGACCTTACAACCAGGGTCAAGGTCTTTTCCTAACGAGCTATCTATAGGTAAACGTTTATTAAATTGACGTCAGAACATATAACAATTAACATACGTAGGCAAATCTTTGTACTTTGTAATTGGCTACAATTGATTGCAGTTAACAAAACAAGTATCTACAGGATTTAGTTTCACAGGAAAAAATATAGCAAACAGCGGTAATACTGTTTTTTATGAAAGAAACGGCAAGATAAACAAATGTGATGCCTGATGGTAATACTGTATGGTATGCAATATAAAGAATATTTATGATGATTATTGACATTAAATTTTTCTCTTGTAGGTACTACCCTACCCACTTATCTAAGTGACATATTAAGTCTTTATTATTAGAATAAAGTTCTTTAAATTTTAAGCCTCTCAAATTAAGCCCTACTAAGCCTAAATCAGCTAAATAGCCAGCCAGGTGAATCACGTTATTAGTAACGTAATAATAAAATCCTTTTCAACACTGGAAAACGTTAAGTCATGATCACTTTTAAACCGGAGTTTTAAATAAACTGGCAATTAAAACGGTTCCATTTTATTAATAAAATCGTAGTTTATAAATAAAAGTTATTTTGGTACCATGTAAGGTCACGTAACTTATCAGCAGAGGTATTGGGTTGTTATTTATGTACTTGCATCGAAACGAAATAGATCTCGAATAGATCTCGGCCTTTCAAATGGACAATCCCAAAACAGACAAAATACAAGGTGACTTTTTAATCACAATCCAAATTTTTTCTGGACATTAATTAGGTATCGTTAATGGGTCGTGTTTCTGCCGGTGTATTCACCGGCAGAAACACGACCCATGCTCGTGGGGGGCTAGGGTTCGGCTGGCATGGCGGTGGCAACTGACAGGTAACTGACCAGTTATTTGCCCGTTGTCACGGCGACTTGGTCTTCTCTTTCGCTTTCCATCAGGCATAGGGGGCTTCCCTTTTATTATGTCGAGCTACTATAAAAAAGTTTGTTTAGTATTCATAGTACAAGCTTCAGCTTAGTTTGGAACTAGAAGGGCTACAACAAAAATATCAACTCTTGTAATATTTTCATTCTACAAAACATTATGTAAGTAGATATAAATATTATTTTATCAATTCTACATATTTATAGTTGTGTACCTTAAAATCAAATGTTGGTAAAATTACAGAAGAAAAATAAAATGAATATAGAACATAATCGATTAATTTTAGAAACCTAATTTCAAAGAGTCATAGTAAGTACTGTCATTATAAAAAACCCTATAATTAAACTAATATAAATAAAACAAATAATAATAAGTATCAAAATCGAATGTTTAAGTAATACTGTACTATAATAAATTATCTTAAGTAAATGCTGGCAAAACGTAAAGCAAATATTTGGAATGTAAATGTCTTTGGCAACGGATCTTACAATATTGAATCTTAATTAATAGGCGGGCGAACTTTGGAGGAGAAACTACCCATTACATTTCCTGGGGGGTAGTAATTCGCAACTACGTAAACCTGGCCTTCCTTAGATTTAGCTATTCCAACGCCAACTTCCTTTGTGTCTTCCCAAACGACTTGAGTGAAATGCCCAGAACCAAGACTTGTCGGTTCTCTGCCAAACTTATGATCTTTAATTTCGGCATACCATTTATCTACTGGATCTTTGCCAGCTACAACGAAGTTAGGATCTGAAGACCAAGCGTAGAAAATATTTTCTCCATAATCATTCTGATCTCTGTGTTCCATAACACCTTTTTTCGCTATCGCCTTTGCCCACTCTTCAGCGTATTTCGACAGCTTTTTGCTCATCTCCAATGGCGGTACGCCATGCTTTCTTCTGTAGTCATTATGTGCTTTTAAAAAGTCATCCTCGAACTTGTCTCCGGATATCGAAGTGGATTTGAATTTGCTCACCAAATCAGAAGCGATTTCTCCCAAATTCTTGCTGTTTCTTTGATTAGGAGAAGGCGGGGCAAGATTATTATTTTGCTCCCTAGAAGAAGTACGGGCGTAACTAGATTTGAATTGATTAGCACCAGGAGGTAGAACGTTACTGCTGAACTGTCCATTATAGTTTCCTGGGGGAAAGTAATTGGCGACTACGTAAAGTTTTCCAGATTTGCTTTTGGCGCTTCCTACACCTAACTCCTTGGTTTCCTTCCACACTATTTGGGTGAAGTGGCCACATGTTAGGACATCAGGTTCCTTACCGAAGGAGAACTCATTGATTTCACTGTACCATTTATCTATGCAATCTCTTGCTTTGATCTTTGTGTTGGGGTCTGGAGACCATCCACAGTATACGCTCTCACCGTACTTTTGGTTGAGACTGTAGGCCATAGAATCTTTCTTGGCGAGTTCTTCGGCCCATTTTTGGCTGATCTTGCTGATTTCCTTATTCAGGACTAACGGTGCAACGCCGTGTTCTCTTCTGTACTCATTGTGGACTTCCAAGGCTTCATTTTCGAAGTCACTGCTCTTGGAGCTGAATAGTTTACTCTGAAATTGAAAAAAAAAATCAAATTAATAATATTTTTGGTTGCAGCATACTTAATAATACCATTGGTTATGGTAGGCGGTTCAGCCTATTAAATGATTATGTCAGTTAGGTATGTTGATGTTCATCAACTTACATGAAATAATAGTCGTGAAGTTATATAAATGTTTTTAATTCATTTAAGAGAGGTAGGGCATAGCGAATCTTCGCTCGAATTGAGCCGCCTGTCCGGTGAAGGACCTCCACCCTATAGAATACCGCAGTCAAATGACCTCTGAGTCGTGTTTCTGCCGGTGAGTAGGGTTTCCGGAGCTCGTGGGGGGTTGGGGTTGGGCCGGCATGGCGGTGGCAACTGACAGGTAACTGACCAGTTACTTGCCCGTTGTCACAGCGACTTGGGCTTCTCTTTCGCTTTCCATCAGGCGTAGGGAAGCCATTATGTCGAGCCACTATTAAAAAAAAAAAAATCATAACTGACAGGACTTATACTTAATTGTAAGAGACTGAAATGAAGTATGATTTCTGATTCAGTCTCAGCATAATTCTAAAAGCCTAAACAACCATACTGAAGATTCTTTGCATAAATTTAAAGATATAACAAAACTGATACACTGTGTCCGCACTGCGTAAACATTTCCAATATTATTCAACAACATCCGACAAAATATGTGTTCTATTTTCAAAATATGTTTCTTTGTTACAATACCAAATATCGCGTCAAATATTGATCTACATAAAGGACCAACAACGAGGAAAGAACGGTTTGGCATATTTTATCAATTTATGTTTCTGGTGATAATAATATTAGATTCGGTGATTAACAATTAAAAATACTGTACAGTAACAAACGCCACAATAGTTACAATAATTATTATTATATTAACGAGTTTTGAAGAATGCAAAGTTACTAAAGAAAGGAATTGGGATTAAGATCCTGTGACTGATAAACCATCAAAGTCTTTTTTATAATAAAATAATATCATATTAGACAACATTACATAAATTGCTCCAATCCTAAAGTGCTCAACTTTTGCTATGAGTATCAGCGTAAAACCACACCCAAATGTACATACAACCACCCAGACACGGAACAAACATGAATGTTCATTACACGAGTGTTTGTCATGGATGGGAATTGAACTCTACCCTACAAAGAGCCACCGGTCAAGTCGGATGGATTTCTATATTTTCTTGTCGTCTAAGCAAAACTATACTTACATAATCAGGGTACGCTCTATCCACACCTAGATTGTGTAAGTATAATGATTGGTACGACCTTCAAATAACGATAGGTGACATTGAAACTACGCAAACAGGATTATCTAAAGCCCCAATAAAGTAATCTAAAAGCGGAAGAGTGTAGAAAAATTACTAACAAAATCAACACTACCTACGTAGTAAGGAACCCTTTAATCCAGAACAAACATAGCCAATCAGATAAAAGTATAGTAATGGTAAATTTACGACCGATTGACCTTGAAAGAGTGAGTCAAGTACAATCAGTGTTTGATAGCGGAAACGCAGTAAAACAATGCCAATAAGTATACTACTACAGTAAGTGGAGCCTTAATTCATGAATGGTATTATTCCTTTACATGACTGTGAACTCGTAAATTATTATGCGTAACAAGTGAAAGTTTTCTCTTTTAGTTTGTTATCCTATGTGAATGCAGGCGAGTTGTCATGTGCGATCATTATCAAATATTGTTACAGCGTTTCCGCACTTTAATGCAGTCCACAGTTCGTTTGTGTTGGTACTCGTATTTATAATGACTTAGAGTGACTGATGGACACACCGGGCCAAATAGGGATGTTTCCAGGATCAAAATAATTACATTACATTTAGTACGTAATATTATAAAAATATATTTGACACGTATTTTTCCTTTTTTCATTTAAACAAAATATAACATAAATTTATGGCAAATAAAAAAAAGGTAGTTGGTTTGATCCCCACCCGGGACAAACATTCTGAAACACTCTTGGCTATCAATTATATAATGCAAGTTTAAATTGGTCCTAAAAACCAGTGCAACATGAGCGGTAATCTGTACTGATTAGGGGCATCCGCGCAGGGTCACAGACTGTTCAACAGCAAACGGCTTATGCTGCGTGGGGACCTTAGGTACTAGCTTTGTATTAAATATTGACTCTCTGGTCTTGTGGTCGCATTTGCCACCAAACAAGACAGAAGTAACAAAGAATGCATCTGTGTTTGCGCTCATTTTAATATCTCTGTGGTAAGGTAAGTTTTCTTTTTATGACAGGGGGCAAACGATCCCGAATGTCATCTGATGGTAAGTGAATACAGTTCATAGGCACTACTATTTGAAAGTCCCAAAGTCTTATCCATTCATGAACCCATTTCATCATAAATGCTTTTCTAATTTAGAAAATCGTGTAGTGCTCGCTCTCTTTTTGACCATAAAGTGAAAATACCTGGATTGTAAGTTTATACATTTGCAACTTTTGTTAAATTTTTACTTTCTTTCTAAATTTAGCTACGTCTAACCCATTGAAATATAATATTGCAGAACTAATTAATTTATTAATATGAAATTAGCGGAAGTTATATTATATTATAGTACCTACCTGTTAGTTAATTAACACGAGTTCCAATATCGTTGCTAATTTTCCTGCAATCCTTAAATATTTCATAATTAATGAATTAAGGTGCAAATTAAATTAGATTCGCAAGCGATATGAAACAGTTTTGTTACTGTTTGGTAAATTTAACGTTTTATTATTTTTCATATGAAATAGCTATTTAGGAATTCACTATTCGGTTCGTAAATTGCTATAGTAACATATCGTTGATTTTGCATAAAGAATTCATTGTGCAATCAAGGTTATAAAGTATGTAAAAGCTGGTGTGTACTGAACAAATAAATTCATAAATATCGTAATTGCATACATTGCTCCGATCCTTTTTAGGGTTCCGTAGCCGTAGCTAAAAAACGGAACCCTTATAGATTCGTCATGTCTGTCTGTCTGTCCGTCCGTATGTCCCACTTTTTTCCGTAACTCTAGGAATGAAGAAAAACATTTACCTATGTAGATTAAAAGTGGTACGGGACCCTTTTAAAGAGAAGGCATTAGGCACTTCCACTCCGCTTCCGGGGGGAGCTGGCGTGGTGTGTCGGACTCACTAATCACCCCCCCCCCCCTTTATTTAGGGGGGTTAATTGCCTACGATACCTGCGCAAATTGCCCCAATCCTCACTTAAGTAGCCTAAGCATTTGTGCTAATACTAACGTATACCTTATCTTATCTTATCTAGCCTACTTCATCCCACTGCTGGGCAAAGGCCTCCCCCAAGTCTCTCCACACCTCGCGATCCATCGCAAATTTTTGCCAACCTTGTATGTAACCGTCAAGGTCGTCTCGCCACCGCTTCCTGGGTCTTCCCCTAGGCCTTCGACCGTCCGGCTGCCACAAGGTGACGATCCTGGTCCACCTTTTGGGGTCCATTCGGCAGATATGACCCGCCCATTCCCATTTCAGTTTGGCCGCTCTTTCGCCCACATCTGTGATTCCTGTTTTGGATCGAATAACGAGTTTCTGATTCTGTCGGTTCTTTTTATTCCCAGAATACTTCGTTCCATAGATCTTTGACAAACCCTGAGTTTGGACTTCTGAGTTTCAGTCAAGGACCATGTTTGGGCACCATAGGTCAGGACAGGCAAAATACAAACATCTATGAGTTTGCGCTTCAGAGTCAGAGGAAGGTCGCCCTTCATGTACGCCTTCATGGACCAGAAGCTTTTCCAGGCGTTATCGATCCGGCGTTGGATTTCTCTTTCTTGTCTGTTGTCGAAAGATGCTATCTGGCCCAAGTAAATATACTCATCGACGTATTCCATTATCTGATTTGCTACCTGCACCCGATTTTTTATGCTGTTAGTCATGATCTTTGTTTTTGAACGTATACCTATTTAATATTATTTCAACAGCAGTGTAAAACTTAAGCTAAGATCTTGTATATGTCGCAGTTATCTGGTTGAATCTCCTATTTAACTTAATGGCTAGCGCGTTCATTGAATGACGACATTTAATTGAATGACTAGGCCGAACGTTGATTAAACAAGCGTCACTTAACGTCAAACTAGTTAGCGGATTGCAACAAGCCCTTTGAATAGACATATAATATTTTAATCACCTGATGATATTTTTAAAATTATTGACCATTTCTTATCTATCATTTCATTATAAAGTTTAATCGAGTGAATTACATACATCTGATAAGTGAAACCTGTTCTCTACGGATTTGATAACAGAGATAATAATTCTAAGTATCACGACCTATTCGCTAGAATATTCCGATGACCGTTTGAATTAACACCTTATGCTATAGGAGAAAACACTGAAACGAAGATTTGTTGGTGAACTTTTGTTTTGGGTCTGGGTGTTCTGGAAGAGTCCATCAGTCAACATCTGGTACTTATAGTACATGGGAAACTTTAGTTTGAGACCACATACCTAGTTGGTATGAATAATCTAATTTATTGCATATCTCGAAAATTATAATTTCTAGAGACGGAAATATGAAGACTGGAATGGATAAGATAAAGAATGAGTACATTAGAGGAAGTATGATGTGGCACCGGAGATATCTAAATATATATAATTCAAAGGTGACTGACTGACTGACATAGTGATCTATCAACGCACAGCCGAAACCACTGGACGGATCGGGTTGAAATCTGGCATGCAGGTAGACAAAAGATAAGGCGCGGGCATCCTCTAAAAAAGGATTTAAAATCAATTCTACCCCCAAGGGGATAAAACAGGGGATGCTACTCTATGAGGGGATGAATTTAGGGTGGTGTAATAAGTCATATTGAACCCTACGATGGAGCACGCTTACCCAGAAAATACCGATTCACTCTCGCTTTGAACACCTCAAGATTCAAAAATAATAACTATTTTTCGGATTAGTGTTATCACCTATTGGAATGCGATAGTTTAGTAAATCCATACCCCTATCTTTTTTAAGATTATACTGTTTAGAAATTAGATAAACAATTATTTAGAGTTAAAAATACTTATCTCTTGTTTATCGCGACATTTATCCGACATGTTAAGGCGATTGGTATTTTATTAGCCTACGTAATTGTACAATTCTATAATGCCCAATCATCATCATCATCAGCCCATTGCAGTCCACTGCTGGACATAGGCCTCTCTAGTTGTCCTCCACTTAGGGAACACATCTGGAGGATATACCCATAATCGCCACTGGGCAGGCGGGTTGGCGATCGCAGGGCGTAGCTTCTCGCTCCGGTGACGCTGCTGCCCGTCATCGGTCTGTGGTATTTAGCTACGTCTTCAATTGTGATGGTTATACCGCCACCAGTCGGTTGCCGGCGCCTCGTTTGTTATTCGGCAGGATGCACCACGTGCAGGTGAGGTTGGCTTGGAGCGAAAAGATGATGGGTCGCTCCCTTACATCCCTAATTATGTCAAAGCCATTCTTATGGTTAAAATTGCATTAGATGTACAATGCATACCGTATGCTCCGTTGTTTTACATTAGAAATTTTGTAAACAAAGAAGTACTGGTAATGAACCCTTTTCTTATACAACAAATTACATTAAAAGACTGAATTGAGTTGCCAAACGATCCAAATATCAAATTAGTAAACGTTCCATTTCATGTTGCTACAACTCTGTAAGGGAGCTGCCTATTGTGTTTTCGCTCCAAGAGAACCTCACCTACCCGTGGTGCATCCTGCCGAATAACAAACGAGGCGCTGGTAACCGACGGGTGGCGTTATGACCATCACAATTGAAAGCGTAGCTAAATACCACAGACCGATGACGGGCAGCAGCGTCACCGGAGCGAGAAGCTACGCCCTGCGATCGGCAACCCGCCTGCCTAGCGTGGCGATTATGGGTATATCCTCCAGATGCTTGCCCTATGTGGCGAACAACTGGAGAGGCCTATATCCGGCAGTGGACTGCAATAGGCTGATGATGATGATGCAACTTTTGCTTTTAGGTATTTTATAATGTAGGTACACTATAAACGATGTTTTTTTTTGGCTATTTACCCAATAATCTATACTGATATTGACTGTGTTGCGGCTGGAGCTGGCGTCAGGGGGTGTGGAATTAAACAAATAACTGGGAAACCACAAAAACACTTTACTTGCCACAGCCGCAGATGGACTGTATATCTAATCAATTTACAGACAACAAAAAACAATAAAAACCATAGCAACAAAAATACTTCCAAATATAAAACTATGTACAAAACTGGTAAAAAGGTAAAATCATATAAAAAGGTCGTTCTGTCCGCTACAGACTGTGTCTACCTTTTCAGATGCATCGCACACCAAAACGATGGACGTCACGTAGGTGATCGAATCGCTCATCTCCTATCCATTACTGGTCAACGAAACTGGGGCGTGTCACCGATATGCGACGGAAACGGTAGCAATGGGTAGTTTGGTTCTCGTATGTAGCAATCGTATGCAATGATGCAGGTTCCAAAAACTCGCACAGGGCAATTTGCCTATAGTACGTACATACATAGTGCAGTATTGTATCTGTTCAATCTTTCAAGTAATTCGTATCTACCTCTGTCTGACTATATGACTGGCTAAGAGGCTAAATTGGTAGTGAACCTTGCCTTATGAAACAAGGGTCTTGGGTTCGATCCCCGTGATGTTCAAAACTTCGCAATCAAGTGAGCTCCAAGTTCAATTTCAAATCTGCGCATAATCAAATGAGAATGATTGCAGAGAGATCATTACCGAACTGCCAAAGGCTTTCGCTCCTATCATCATCAACGGATACAAAATGAGAGAAAGAAAAGTATCTGCTATAGCTAATTTTGATGCTTTCAAAGAACAGTTTCACGGAAACTAAATTATTAAGTTCAAAGTCTTACATTGCATAAATGATTCACAAGGAACAGAATTGGGTATTTTTTCTTTTATTATAAGTACCTACCTACCTATATAGTAAGTAGCAAACAGCCTACCTATCTCTAACATAACTAATTTAAAACCTCCTTAACTGCAACGCCTAATGCACTAATATAAGAAATGTACCTATGTAATGAATGTAAATGATTTTACGCGAATGAAACATTACCTACAATAGGGATGTTTCCAGGGTCAAAATACTTACATTATGTTTAGTCCGTATTTTCGATTATAAAAATATATTGGACACGTATTTTTCCTTTTTTCATTTAAACAAAAAATAACAAAGATACAAAGCATCAAAATTTAGGAGTGGGGGTTTTTGATGTCACGCCGTGCGACAAAATGCTGCACGGCGTGACGTCACGCGCAACTTTAACGGGCTATATCTTTGTAATTTTGGGTCTAATTTACAAATGAAAAAATACGTATCTCTTATTTTTTAATAATCTAGAAGACGGACTAATTAATTTTTTTATGGAAACAAGCCTATTTAATTGGCACGATAGCTCATTTGGTTGTGACCTCTGCCTTCTGAGCCAAGGGTTGTGGGTTCGATCCCCACACGGTACTGTGTGCATGAACATGTCTGTTTATACTGGTCTGGGTGTTCACCATGTATATTAATTATAATTTATTAAAAGAAAAAGTATCTAAGTAAGATTGTCAGTTGTCTCGTATACATAGTACAAGCTTCGGCTTAGTTTGGGTCTAGATGGCGATGTGTGGCCCAGCGTGGCATGTCTTGGATTATTTATTTTATTTACTTCGTCTTTTCTTTGAAACATTCACAAATTCGCATTATTTATCATTCTTTTTTCTTTGTTCGTCTATCAAATTGTTCAAAACTATATGAAAGTAGTTATAATACGAGCATTATTGGAAACTCACGCAATACCCTTTTCTCCTGACTTACTCTTACAAACATTTATGAATCGACATAATACTATACAAATTATTATGTACTACACGAAATCAAAAAATAAACACGATAAATAACTCATTGAAGTAAAATTCAATCAATTCGTAGTTGAAAATACCGTAACAGTCGATAAATCAAACAAAAGAAAAAAATATTCACCATCTTAATGCGCACGCACAAAATCCGTCAAAACATGAAAAAAATTACAACAGAACTGTCACACGTCCCTTTAGTGTATTGTCACTCGGGGTCCTGACCAATTGTACTTGATTATCCTGACGCCTGTACATTAATACTGTTATCACGACATCACTCCGTCTCTATCGACCGCCGTACGAGAGAGCGTGATAAAATATGAAATTGGGTGAGTTCTGATCGCGCCGTTACGGATTTGCGATAACGTATCCGAATCGAAAAAACAATACGATAACGTTACTTGTCACATTAATTTCAACTGTAGTGATAAAGTTTCACGGAAATGACTTAATACGTGACGCGATGCAATAATAATACTTTTGACTGGTTAAGGGTTCTGACTGCAACATAATACATCATCATCAGCCTATCGCAGTCCACTGCTGGACATAGGCTTGTCCAGTTATTTGCCACTTTGGGCAAACGCTTAGAGGTTATTTTTTATAGTGGCTCGACATAATGGCCTCCCTACGCCTGATGGAAAGTGAAAGAGAAGCCCAAGTCGCTGTGACAACGGGCAAGTAACTGGTCAGTTGCCTGTCAGTTGTGACCACCATGCCGGCCTAACCCAACCCCTCTATGAGCTCCGGAAACCCTACTCACCGGCAGAAACCTGACCCAGAGCTCATTTGACTGCGGTATTCTATAGGGTGGAGGTCCTTCCCGGACGGGCGGATCAATTCGAGCGAAGATTCGCTATGCCCTACCTCTCTTCCAGGTTTTACCCATAATCAACACGTTGGGCAGGCGGATTAGCGATATTAAAGCGTAGCTCCTCGCTCTGGTGACGCTGCTACCCGTCATCGGCCTGTGGTATTTAGGCCTTCAATCGTGATGGATATACCGCCACCAGTCGGATGCCAGAACCTCGTTTGGTATTCAGCAGGATGCACCAGGGGCAGGTGAAGGTAGCTTGGAGCGAACAGATGATAGGACGCTCCCATAAATTCTCGTTAAGTGAGACATTATAATAATTACTTATGATTAAGGTATGAAGAAAAATCTGTCCTTTAATTTTGCAAAAATGTTTCTCTACTATTTATGTAATACACTACAATATATATCTTAACTAATATTATAAAGCTGAAGAGTTTGTTTGTATGAACGCGCTAATCTCAGGAACTACTGGTCCGAATTGAAAAATTCATTTTGTGTTGAATATACCATTTACCGAGGAAGGCTTTCGGCTATATAACATCACGCTGCAACTATTAGGAGCGAAGAAATAATGGAAAGTGTAAAAAAAAACGGGGAAAAATTCCACGCGGACGAAGTCGCGAGCACAGCTAGTATTTAATATAGCTCGACATAAAGGCTTCCCTACGCCTGATGGAAAGCGAAAGGAAGCCCAAGTCTGTGAGAACGGGCAAGTAACTGGTCAGTTACCTACCTGTCAGCTGCCACCGTCATGCCGGCCCCCACGAGCTCCGGAAACCCTACTCACCGAGAGAAACACGACCCGTAGGTCATTTGGCTGCGGTATTCTATGCGGTAACCCAATGAAGGCAGAAAGCACCCAGACCGGCAATGTTCATGCACACAAATGTTTTTACTGTGCGGGGATCGAACCCACGACCCATGGTTGAGAAGGCAGAGGTCACTACCAGATGACCCAATAAAACAGTAAAAATTTAAGTATATCTTCCGATTCCATTAATCACGATTAATCATATACAACGGTAAAATATTACGTCCTATCTAGAAATTAGTAAGCAAAGAATTAGTATGTAGCCAAAATGAATGACGTAGGTAGGTCTTTGCATTATGAATGATACAAAATAAATAATTGTCCAACTATTGCTTTTAACCAAACAAATAAGGTCGCTCATTCATATAAAAGTGTCCAAATGATGACTGTTGAATGATCATATTATTTGAATGTGTATTTGAATATCATTTAATCGTAATAAGGATGTGCCCTACCTAACGCTATCATACATTGTAGAAACTTCAAAATGTGCGTACCTATCTACCTACTTGACGACAATAAAACATTTAGGTACTTATTCATTTTCACATAAGGTAGGTATTAATTATATTCTGTGTGGTAAAGGAGTTATCGCGTCTCGGCAAACGATCTCTGAGTGACGATTGGGATGGCTGGCAACTGCTAGATGCGGGCAGACCAGGATCAATCAAAGTGGCAAATATTGGGAGAGGCCTATGTCCAGCAGTGGACTGATAAAGACTGTTGATGATGATGATCATGAAGGAAAATAATATAAATCACCGCCTCAGTTCACCCGTGGTAAAGGACAAGCATCACAAATTGTTATATTTACTATTCAAATACATTAAAATAACACCCAGACACTAGAAGAACATAAAAGTTGGTCATCAGATTTGTTCCCCGGAAGGAATTGGATCAGAAGGCGGGTAACTAAATGACGGATGCGTTCGAAGCGATTGGATCGAATTCGGAATATTGTGGTTGATCTTCCGTGTGATAGGCGGATGTTTCAATTATTATTTCTCTACAGACGTCATTAAATAATTATGCATGACTCATTCAAAATTGATGTACCTACGTCTCGACTTTCCCACATTCGTATAATGACCAGTTGCCGAATCAGTGGCGTAGCTAGGTAACCAAGGGCCCTGGGGCAAATAGAAAAATGGGGCCCCACTACTATCTTACCAATTAGATGTAGGGATACCATTATGTCGAGCTATTATAAAAAAAAACTGATTACATTTTATTAAGTAAAAATAAGAAGGGTACAAAATTCAAGTTGATTTGCAGCCTGTATATTTATTTCGAAAATGGAAGACATTTCAGAGTGATCGCGAGTTTTGGTAAAGATGCGAGGGCCCTCTGAGCTTGAGGGCCCCGGGGCACTGCCCCGCTTAGCCCCTAGGTAGCTACGCCACTGTGCCAAATACATGGAAGTGAGACATCACACAGTTAACTCCCGACCGCAGACCGCAGCCCAATCGACCACGTGTGGTGTTACAACAAAAAAAGATACAAAGTATGTGGCCTCCTTATACTCGCATGTATTTACTTCTTTTTTTCGTCATTATATTTAATCGTCGAGTCGTTCTAAATATTGTATTACGAGAGTGAAGGACAAATGAGTGCAATGCACTAGCATTTGCGCTTAAGCTTGAGCATTAGAATATAAACTTTGCACAGAGAGCAACATAATCAACTTTCATTTGGAAAATTTTAGATTGAATTTTCCTGCTGAAATTCGATGAAGAGGAGTTTTAAATATTTTTTATCCGTAAATTACGTCATACTTAAGAGGGGGTGTAAAGTGTGACATAAAAGGAAGAAAGGTGTCCCAATATCTGTATTTTATTTAGTCCATCCATAATTAGGAGTTTTCCATCTGTAATTAGGAGTGAAGTGTGCACATACGCTAGGTACTTATGGATGTTTTATGCGTGACAGAATTTGGAACTAGCGCTTTGCAAAACGGCAGTTTTGACGTTGATTTTTGACAGTTTTGTTTCACGCTAGCGTCACTCAAGTGCCAAAACATGCTTGTCGAAGCGAAGGCGAGTCACTAGTTTAAGTATACATACGTGTGATTTTATCGGACATTGTCCAGCATCCTACTAATATGATAAATACGAAAGTTTGTTTGGATGAATAGATGTATGGATGTTTAGCATCCTTCCTACTAATATAATAAATTCGAAACTTTGGTTGGATAGATATACGGACGTTTGTTACTCTTACACGCAAAAACTATGTTCAAAACGATGTTCAAGGCGAGAGTGAATCGGTTTTTGCTGGGTGAGCGCGTTCCATCGTAGACTAGATTATCGCTTAGGTACCATCAGCCGAATCGCAGTCAAGCGCAAACTCATTTTGAATAAAAAAAACTACTGAACGGATTTTCAATGAAACTTTACAGTAATATATCTTATACATTGTATTAACACATAGGTTATGATTTTTAAGAATATTCACGTGGAAAGAGCAGCTAGTATTTATATATGTAACTTAAAAAATAACTTACGCACAATCCAAAACACGTCATTTTTAACACATACACTTAATCAATCAACATGTACTTTTTCACTTTAACACACATATCATACACGATTGCATCGACTAACAGGTCACTACTGAATGGAAGCAAAATGTGTGCCTGTATTTGGTAAATATTGCACTACAAAAAAACTACCGTTATGAACAGGGTTGGCAACGCATCACTTAAGAATTAATACTTATCTATATATATAAAAGGAGAAACTGACTGACTGACTGACTGACTGACTGACTGACTGACTGACTGACATATCAACGCACAGCCCAAACGGCTAAACGTAGGCACTTGAAATTTGGAAGGGACGTAGCTTAGGTACCGTAGGGGTGCACTAAGAAAGGAATTCCCGAAATTCCCACGGGAACGGGAATTAGCGGGAAAATCCTTTTGTATGAAAAATCTAAACCGCTTAAGTTAGACGCTTGAAATTTGGCATGCAGGTACCTTAGTAAATATAAAGTTTAGTTATGGCTGTATTTTGAGAAATTCCCACGGGAACGGGAGTTAGCGGGAAAAAACTTTTGTATGTATAAATTTAAACACGCGGACGAAGTCGCGGGCAAAAGCTATATTTTATATTCGTTTGCGCACAGTGAACGGAATTGAAGTCTGACTTATTCCGCGTTTGATTTCTAAATGCGAAATAAGTATATTTAAGTTAGTATTATTTTATTGTACGCCGTTAATAGTGTAAAAATAGTATTTTATCAACCATGTGAGTTTGTGGTTAATTATTAACTCTGCTTAAGGAAATAAACAAATTTTAAACGCTTAAGCGGCTGTTTGCTTTATTTGTTCCTGAATGATTCATTCTAAATAAATTATTAAGGGATTTTGCCTGTTTTAACGGCTACAGTTTCTAACTCGTAGTTGTCAATACGTCATGGTAACTTTAAAAATACTTTATAATATGATATAAAATGTTCACCAAACAAACAAACACAAATGTTCGTCACATGAATGTTTGTCTCTGGTGGGAATCGAACCCACAACCTATGGTTAAAGAGGCAGAGATCACTACCAAATTTTCGGGTTAAAAAAGCAGGGGAAGCCCACCAGGCAAGGCATGGCAAAAGATTGCCTGGAAGAGATCGCTACCAGCGATAAGTATTCGTATTTATTTCTATCGTATTATTCATACATTGTAATCGTACTTATGATGCTCCAAAATAGTTATAGATCATCATAAGGACGGTTTCAGATTTTTTTTTTAAAATCCGAAGATCAGGTGGAGTGAGGTCATCCTGACAGCTCTTCTTATATAAAAAAAAGCAAACATTGATGATATTATTTGTGAACAATAATTTATTCTACAGTTTTAATATAGCAACCCTAATCACAAAGAACCTGTGAACACATCGCAAAAACACTTGGCAAAAAAGATACAGTCACGCAAGATAGAGCACGTTGTATGATAGTATTCGCATTGCCAACCATAATTTTTGCATGACACAGTCATAATTATGTTCAAAATGAATAAACCTGGTCCAACGCACGTCTCAAAAGATATGACTGAGAACACAGATGTTCAATAATGATTCCCATTGATATGAGAGGACGTTTATATTGACCGATCAGATGGTTCCTTTGAACTGAGAAAAGATTGTATAAGTACCTCATCATCATCAGCCTATTAATGTCAACTGCTGGATACATGCCTCCCGAAATGACAATTGTCATTTGGAGGGATTAGGCCTTAGTCGCCACGCTTGGCAGGTGGAGGGGGGGGGGGGGGGGGGGGCGGTATGGCGGTGGCAACTGACCAGTTACTTGACAGTTGTCGCAGCGATTTGGGCTTCTCTTTCGCTTTTCATATTCTATGACATCCGCGGAATGTAATCCGGAAACCATACGCGTAATGAGTTTCAAACTGAGAAAAGACATTGATACATGGCATTTGTAGCAAGAAATTGAACCGCCTGTCTTCTGGATTATTTAATTTCGTCTATTTCGTCAAATCGTCCCATGTGAACCTCAAACAATTGCTTCAAACGGATGAAATGACGGTAGGTACGTCATAATGGACCGGCCCCGTTATAAAGTCGTTTGCCAGTTATGACTAATTGTCTGCTAGCTTTGACCTACAAACCTTCTAATTGATCGAACGGTTCTAGTTTAGAGGCGATTACCGTAAAACGGGGTCAATAGACACAGTTTTGAACTTTGACTTTATTTTTAAGGATATTTTTATTAGTACGAACAACAAGTATTGTGCTTATGTTACGTCTCTTAGACGTTTTAATGATTTATAGCCATCTAAATGGCAATTTATTCCCTAATTACTGCTCTAAATGCAAAAATGTGTGGCGTTTCTATTGACCCGCAAATGGGTTCAATAGAAACGGCATATGGGGTGAATAGAAAAAAATGGTAGGGATGACACTTTCCCAAAATAGTTAAAAGTCCACATCACGATTAAGCAGTAGTAACGGCCTTATCGGGTTGGCAGATAATTATGGCAGTTTGTATATGAGAAAAGCAACTTAAGAACCTACATTACATTAATATAATATCTAAATCCTCTATATATCGTACAAAAAAACATATTTAAATATGTAGCAGCCCTAGCACATATCTTTCTATTCACCTCTTTCTCGTTTCTATTGAACCCGTTCTCGTGTCTATTGAACCCATACTACGTATCTAATAACCCCATACTACGTATCTATTCGCCCCTTCCCCGTATCTATTAACCTCATTTCAAAATAGAAAGCATACATGTTTACAATTTTACAAATATTTTGAAATTTGCATCACTAACGCACTTACTTTAGCATTAATTTGGTTCTGAAGAAACTAAAGAAGATATATAACAAGATATGTTGGCACAAAACACTTATTTTCACAATAAAAACTAATAAGTTTTCAGGACTTTATTTTACGCGCTTTCGAGGAGCTCACTTCAAAACCTTTTTTTAATATGTTGGCCAAACCTAATGTCAAATCAGTGTTACTATTTCAATAAAAAATATACTGTAGTTTTCTAAAAACACAAATTAGTAATATTTTTTCTTTGAAAAATGTTGGCTACATTAAGTAGAAAAACTTTTTTGATTTTGTTTCTATTCACCCCTGCGTTTCTATTGACCCCGGTTTACGGTATGTAAGATTGTCTGGGAAAATAAGACTAGCTAGTTCCTGAATTCTTTAAATGAGACCTTTAGGTAACTCAGAAACATAGTAAATTAGACGAGTAGGCAGTTGTTGATCCATCTGTTAGATTTGTGCAATAAAGAATATCTATCTGTGTGTTACAGGCTTATGAAAATAAAGGTAATACATTTTTTTCTTGCATTTCGCAAAATCAACCAACATTCTCTCACGTAGCAGCTATAAAGTGAATAATGTATTAATAATATATTATGTATAAAATGATAAATATATTGATTAACACATAAACGTTTATAAATAGATTAATGATATTTGTAACTTATTAAGGGTAATTATTTCAATACTGTCCTCGTTTTAAAATTGTTGTCCTTCATAAATTAAAATAACATTATAATAACCCAACATATGCCACGTCACGTTAGGCCACACAGCGCCATCTAGTCCCAGACTAAGCCGAAGCTTGTACTATGGGTACTAGACTGATAAACTTACATAGATACTTTCTTCTTAACTAGCCAAAGGGCGTCCTACACTACGTTTGAAGATAAGCAGTAACCACTCTAAAAATAATAAATTTTGATGCAGAAATGGTCCGTTTGACGTTTAAACGTAAGTAATCCTTAAACACAACGAATAAGCAATTTCTATCTAACATAATATGACAACTCGTCAAGTTATTGAATGAAACGTTCAACGTCTTGACTGAACGTCATTTTAGCATAGTCGTTGAATGGGTTAAAGCCGACTGTTTAATGTTTAGTTTTTAATTTTTCTTTAAAAGTATCCGGAGGCGGCGTATTAATAGGTAAATCCATGCTGTCACACTATTTTATTACTTATAAGTCAGTATAAAGTACCTAAATCTAATCAAAAAAATATCAACACTCAGGTGATCATGTTCGACGCCATATTTGTTTTAGTGACTACTAACGCCGCGCGGGAAAAAAATGAACTAAATTACAATCACTTGACTGCTTTTACGTACGCTCTTTTCAAAGGGCTATGTTTCAATCCGCTACCTAGTTGGACGTTAAGTGACGCGTGTTTAGTCAACGTTCGGTCTAGTCAGTCATTCAATTGAATGTCGTCATTCAATGAACGCGCTAGCGATTCAATTGAATAGGAGATTCAACCAGATGACTGCGACATATACACAACTACACAACCCAAACCACTAGACTAAAATTTGGCATACCTACAGGTAGATGTTATGACGTAGGCATCCGCTAAGAAAGGATTTTGATCAGTTCTACTCCCGAGGGAATAAAATGAAACTCTTTTCCACGCGGGCACAGCTAGACTAACATTATGATTGACTAGTACAGTAATAAATGCGTTTGAAGCATTATTTCAAAACATTTTCCTCTATTTAACAACATCGGTTGCTTATCGCGGCACCAATAAACTATTTAGATACGCGATTACGTGTAACAGAAATTGTTTTGTAAAGGAAATTGCATTAACTACGAGTATTACCGCTAATCCGACTACCTACGAGTAGCAATCAGTACGTTTAATAACTATAAGAGAGTTAGGGCATAGCGAATCTTCGCTCGAATTAAGCCGCCCGTCCTGGGAAGGTCCTCCGCCCTATAGAATACCGCAGTCAAATGACCTCTGGGTCGTATTTCTGCCGGTGAGTAGGGTTTCCGGAGCTCGTGGGGGTTAGGGTTGGGCCGGCATGGCGGTGGCAACTGATAGGTGACTGACCAGTTACTTGCCCGCTGTCACAGCGACTTGGGCTTCTTTTTCGCTTTCCATCAGGCCGAGCCACTATAAAAACAAAACCTATTCAATCACCTGTAGGTATCAGAACAGTTTCACAAACATTTTTCCTTTATTAATTAACACAAAGCAATTAGTCATTCGCGGCGAACATACGAGTTCTTTCGCGAGTAAAAAAACGGTACAACGGGTTTTTCCTCTGGCTTACCTAAATTGGATTCCCCCGGACTTAATTGTGTATATTCAAGCTAAGGTACCTTAATTTCGGACTCGAGGAGATTGGTGTAATGGATTATATGTGTGCGCATACACCGGTATCTGGTCTTCTCTCGGTAGCGAGACAAGTAAAGTACGGAAGCAAGAAAACAATGTAGGCGGGTATATACTTGTCTTTTAAACTTGGCCACATCGCTCGCAGAATCGACGATGGATGGGTACAAAAGGTTCTTGAGTGGCTACCGCGAGAGAACCGCATTACCGCATAAGACGCAGCAGGGGACGGCCCCCTACGAGATGGACTGATGACTCGGTAGATATAGCGATCCTTTGGACCCAGACCGCTCAGGACCGGTCCATGTGGAGGTCATTGGGGGAAGGCCTATGTCCAGCAGTGGCTGATGATGATACTTGTCTTGGTACATAGGTGATTGTTGGCCGCTGTTATAGATATAGGCCTCACGACGTATCGTTGGAGCAAAATTTAAGGGTAAATAAGGGAATATAAATTATAGAACAAATCTATACTTATAATGAATCTGTAGAGAGGTCAATTCTGTACATTAAATATATTTACAAAATAACTGTCAGGGGATGTTTAGTGATCGATACTGATGCCAAAAATGCAATCAGTTAAATTTTTGTCTGTCTGTCGGTCTGTCTGTTCGTTATAAGTAGAAACAAAAACAACTCTACGGATTTTAACGAAACTTGGTACAATATTCTTCACTAGCTGCAACCCGCGGCTTTGCCTGAGTGAACATCGGTTTGTCATGAAGAACTTCATCTGTCTTATTATGCTCGTACTGGTCTCGTCCGAAGATGATAATAGATTACTAATGTAGTTCCCGAGATGGCGCTGGCGTCATCTATCATCTTCGGACGAGACCAGTAACTTCACATAATTATAGTCGAACTTCACGTACAGGTAAGTTCGTTTGACTACTAATTATCATGTACTCCTGGGCAGGGCTACAATGAATAGGAGCAAAGCAGTGAAGAGATGTGTTGGGAAAACGGGAGAAATGTTTATCTGTATGTTTGAACGCTCATCACTGGCAGAAACACGACCCGGAGGTCATTTGGCTGCGGTATTCTATTCGGTGGAGGTCCTTCCCCAGACGGGCTCAATTCGAGCGAAGATTCGCTACGCCCTCCCTCTCTTAAATCTATCTAGTTAAGTACTTCTACAAAAGTGCCGGTCTAACACGAAAATAACACAGAACGCACACTAGAGATCATAGTAGTCTTAATTAGACCACTTTAGGGAATGTCTTTAAGTTGATTGAAGCTAAAAATACACTTCCTTGCAGTAGTTTTTATGTGAAAGAGTAACAAACATCCATTCAAACAAACTTTCGCATTAGGATTTTACATACATATATATTTATCTTATATCTTATTGATACATTGCAAACGTTTGTTATTATTGACAGAAACCACTTCAAGCGATAACGCATAGTATTATATTTTATGATACTCATTCTCTTCCATAAAAAAGTAATCAAGTATAATATTATAATTACTTACAAGATATTGACATCCAGGAACAACACAGGGAGTCTTCATTATACACTACACTAAAATAACGGTTGTATCGTATGTAAATATGTATGAAACATGGCGGGTTGATTAAAAAAACGACTACACGCGAGGTGATAAATGCCAGATATAATAATCGTAGATAAGCGTAGTTTAGTGATGTAAGTGATAAGAAATGTGCGACGTCTATGCAAGATAACTTATTTTAGCTTAGCTCGCGTAGGTGACAAATATGTTTAAGGCCCCATGGCACCACCCCATAAGGGAGTCTGAAACGGTTCGCCAACAGTCGATTGTTCCATGAACGTTTGACCAACAGAATCTTTCGCCCATTAACTTAAGAGAGGTAGGGCATAGCGAATCTTCGCTCGAATTGAGCCGCCCGTCCGGGGAAGGACCTCCACCCTATAGAATACCACAGTCAAATGACCTCTGAGTCGTGTTTCTGCCGGTGAGTAGGGTTTCCGGAGCTCGTGGGGGGTTGGGGTTGGGCCGGCATGGCGGTGGCAACTGACAGGTAACTGACCAGTTACTTGCCCGTTGTCACAGCGACTTGGGCTTCTGTCGAGCGAATATAAAAAAAAAACTTTTCGCCCAAAAGACATTTGGCAAATGAACTGTTCGCCAACAGAACGGTTCGTCAGTGACAACTCCTTGAGGCAAGAGAGTCCCACATACCCGATGGGATTAACCGACTTAAAAAAGGAGGAAGTTCTCAATTCAACTGATTTTTTTTTTGCTGTATGTTTGTTACTTAACAAATACCTCCGGGAATTGTTGAAATTTAATATTTATTGACTTTAATCCTATGGTCACCATATTAAAGTCGGTAAGTATCTTCTTGCTAAATATGCTGTTACCTTACATGCACCCTGCGGTATGGGGCTTAGAATTATCATCATCAGCCTATCGTAGTCACACTGCTGGACATAGGCCTCTCCAGTTGTTCGCCACTTTAGGCAAATATTGCTGGAGGATTTAGCCATAATCGCCACGTGATCAGACGTGTTGGCTTGGTGTAGCATCTTGCTCCGGTGACGCTGCTGCCAGCTATCGGTCCGTGGCATTTAGCTACGCCTTCAATCGTGATGGTTATACCGCCACCAGTCGGTTTCCAGAGCCTCGCTTGGTATTAAGCAGGATACACCACAGGCAGGTGAGGCTGGCTTGGGGCGAAAATATGATGGGTTGTTGGGCATGTAAGGGTACATGCCCATACTAAAATCAGAACCAGGTAAGTGCTTGATATTTAACCAAAGGTATGGTATTTTATACTGAACTCGGAGTGCTGTGCAATAGGTAAATATGCCGTTTAATCCAGCAAGTTCGGATGCAAAAATATCCGCCGAATATCATTCGCCCATAACTTACGGCGACCGCACGTCAAATCGCGGCGTGAACAATGTTTGTAGGAGATAGCGGAGAATTTACGGCGATCCGGAATGTTTGCCGTATGCGCAATACGCGTCAACCGATGCCCGTTTTGGACGTTTAGAAACTAAAGTTCAAATGGTGCTTTACATACAAATTTAAAAAAATCGGTCTTTCATCGGAACCAGCCCAAAACCTCGCAACTCTGATACCGCTGTCGGTTCCCTTGCAAAGGTCACCCACCGAGCAGTTAGTGGGGCACAGCTGGCAAGTTAGCAAATGTGCTGTAATGGAGCGCCACAGTCGCAGCCAGCATGCAAGATCCCACTCATCCCCCATCTAATCAAATTGGACCTACACCGGCCAGCTCCAGAGCGAAGTCGGTTCAGAGCTCTCCATGCTTGCCAGGGCTCCTCTCGCCCAAATGGCCAACATTCGGCCGGAGGTACGTAATGGGAAGGTGGGGGTGTTCTCTCCATCCAGAAGTAAATTTTTGCTTCTGGGGGCTGAGCTCCTATAGCTTTGGTCCGCCTCAAGAAGCTATTCCGGTATATAAAAAATCGGTGTGAAGTATGGGGACGTAAGGCGACCTATCATTGTTTCGCTCCCTCGCACCCTCACCTGCCTATGGTACATACTGCCGAATAACTAACGAAGCTTTAGCAACCAACTGGTGGCGGTATAACCATCAGAATTGAAGGCGTAGCTTAATACCACAGGCCGATGTCTGGCAGCAGCGTTAACGGAGCGAGAACTACATTCTGCGATCGCCAACTCTACCTAACGACTACCTAAATTTACTATCATCAATTTCGTTTCATCAGTCGATAGCTCACCTAATTCTAAGTTTAATCTGTCCTTCACTCTAAGGTTGTCTGGAAGAGACCGCTTAAAGCGATAAGGCCGGCTAGTTGTACAACAATTGTGCATTAATTATTTAGTTTTAAGTAAATTGTATGGTGTGCAATAAAGTCTATCTAGCGTGGCGATTAAGGGTAAATAAAGCCTCCAGGTATTGAATCCGTTTCCACCAGTACTAACTTCCTGTGACAATTTTTCCGAACAGTTACGACTTAGGAATCTACAAAAAAACGAGCGTACCTATTCATATTTAAAAGGCTGGCAGCGACCCTAAACTCGGTTAGAGTTGCGGGTGTCCATGGGCGGTGTTGACTGCTTACCATCAGGCATCACACTTGCTCGTCTGCCGCCTCTCGCACAAAAAATAATAAAATATGATTGGTGGATCTCAAACGCATCCAAAGCAACGCATCGCAGTAAATCTCTGGTGGAAAAGCCTTAGGCATCGTCCGAAGAAATGTGATATGAATCCCAGACATTTAAATCTTTTCAATATCACAGACTAACCTAATTACGAATACCTTTTACCGTAAAACGATAATGCAACGTAGATCTGGTACGCCTGAGGCGATATACTTAGATTACTCCGATGATAAAGCGTTTATTTATGGCCCTATCCCTTTTCCCCCCGTGGGAATAACCCGACCATCTCTGTCTAACGCATAGGCTCCCAAACTTTTATAAGAAGAACCCATTTACAAGGGAAAAATATAAAATCCGCCTAATGGTATTAAGTGACGTCTATGGCACATTGTCCGTGTGGTTTCCGGATTTAGAATAGGACCGCCCCATCCCATCACATGGGTGTCGTAGATGATGACTAAAGGAATATCAGGATACAGGCAGCAGCGTTCACCTGGATACAAATAAAACCTACTTCAGTCACCTGCCTGATAAATCTTCCCAAATTACATAAAATTGTCATTGGGAGAGGCCTTTGTCCGTCAGTGGACGTTTGCAGGCTGATAACGCGTGGTTTGACCGTTCTCACCTAAAGCACGGATGAATTCTAAGACTTCCGAAGCGATTCCAAATCGAATCTATTTAGGAAACAAATATTGAGAATCTATATTTGGTCAAACGCACGGTCTCCAACTTGTTTATAACAAAAAAGTATTTCAAAGCGCCTATGATTTACGACAAATTTCTAATTAGATAGGGTACGCCGCGATCGTCCTTTTGATTGGTGAAAACCAGGCGTACGAATTTAGACCCATCACCGCCCCCACTAAAAGGCCCCACGCCCCAAGGGGGCAGTGCCGCTCTTTTTGACAACCTATGGTCTAACGTGTCGTGACAAATAACCGTAGATGGTCGTAACTTGCGAGTGTGCGATTTAACAAATTTGATGGGTATACTTTAAGAGAATAGCCACATTTGAGGCGCGTTTAACTGAATAAGGGAATGTAGTCTTTGTTGCTAGGCACTGAAGCGTCGTTTCGGATAATGAGAATTTGTTTATTTTGTTTTTTTATAGTATCACTGCGTAATAGTCTACCTCTCACTTGATGAAAAGTGACAGAGATTCTCAAATCGCTGCGGCATCTGTCAAGTAAATAAATCTATTTTAAGTTTTTTTTTATATATTTAGGTATAGGCGCTACGTTTTTCGTTTGGTATTAAAATAATAATTATTATTGGTAATTAGTTTGGGAAACCTTATATGTACATTCACCTCGCCTTGAAAACCCGAACATATCTTTTGTGGAACACGGACGTAATTCATAGTTTAAATGTAAAAAATAGAATATAAATACATGCGTGTATGTATGCGTATTTAATACCTTTTAAGAGTTCCTAAGCTTTATTAGGCTAAGGCTTTTAACGTAAACTCCAAACTTTACACGACACCTTAAGAGGTGCCTAAGGGCGAAAATTTCGTCACCCAACCGACCGCAGAATCAATATGGACGTTGTAATTAATCGATGGAGCACAAGACGGTCGTTAGGAGCCCAAAGCGGACGCTATGATTTATTTAGGGGCCCATTCGTGGCTATTTCAGTTTGTGCAAACGGGAAATCGGAGTGAGAACAATCTTGTCTGTCTATTATGGAAATTGTTAGTTTAAGGCCAGTGTGTCTGTATCCGAATGGATCCAATGAATCTGTTTACGTGTACTTATAACATAACTATTTTTAACAGTCTCATGATCATCATATTGCAGTCCACTGCTGGAGATAAGCCTCTTCAGTCGCGGTGTTTACCTTTAAAGTTGTAACACTTAGTAGGTAAGATAAAAGTTTATAAAAATTTTGGTAAAAAACTTTTTAAAAACAAGTTTTTATTTTTTTTATGCATTGTCATCTGAACTGAACGTGCATACCAAGTTTCAGCTCAATTGGTTGAGGGCAAGTGCTTTAAAATTGCCAAAAGAGTTGTAAGTTCCCGAACCCGAACAAACCTATAGATAGATAGATAGATACACTTTATTGTACACCAAACATTTGACTTATAATTATAACTAAATATAAAAGATATATAGACGTACAAGTTAGGCGGTCTTATCACTTTAAGCGATCCTCTCCAGACAACCTTTGGGTAGAGGATATCTAATGAAAAGAAAGAAAGAAATTAAATTATTATAATTAGTAAATTTATTTATAGATAAATACATACATAGCTAAGGGATACAATCACAGATTACCACTGTGGACACAATAAATAAATACAATAAAAAAATCCTATACCCTATTGCAAGTTAAATAAAAGCTTGTAAAAATGTTAGTTGAAACACTGATAAACCTAATAAATAAAACAATCACATTTATACGTTTTTGAAAATAAGACATAATTGATGCTCTATCCAGATACATTTATACGCTTCAACGAAATGTACCTACTATAAGTACTGAATGCCGGCAGTCGTTGGATTTTTTCGATATAGAAATACAAAGTTCGATTCGATATAGGTATTGAAGGTTTAATATCTTTAGTTGAGCAATACTTTTTTCCGACTTTGATATAAAGTTTTTAAGTAGGTATCTAGTATCCTATTTGTGTATAACTTTTCCAAGTATTTGTACTTGAAAAGTAACTTTATATATTTTTCATAATAATACTATTATGGAACAGAACCCACTACGTCGTGACTGCTCACGACAGTACTGTGGGTTCTGCTCTCTCCATAATATGGTAAGCGAATGAGAATTTAAGCTTTTGGGATGAAGATGAAGTCCGAAGTCAAGAACAATGGAATCTATTTTTTCTGTAATAAACCTTGACATTTTGTCCAGATTTAAAATAAGAACAGACTGATATAGGGATCTCATAGTGTGAGTGTCGTAAATGACGAATAAAGAAGTATCAGGAAACGGGCAGCAACAAATGAAACTTAATGCAGTCACCAACCCGCCTGCCAAGGGTGAGGCAAATCCCCACAAATGACAATAGTCACTGGAAATTTTCAGGCTGGTATTAAAAATGAAGGCGTAACTTATATAGCACCAACCCTCCAAATTTTTCTCACGTGGAGTAGTGCTCACGTTTGTCACGGCGGTGGCACCCCAGTACTAGCTTTTCCCTCTTGACCGCATACAACGTAGAGCGACTCGAGTTGTCAATAACCAAGGACTTACCGAGCGGCTTGAACCCTTGGCGCTACGTCTGAAATGGAGCTTCACTCTGCCTTTTCTATCCCATATACCACGGGGAGTGTTCCGAGGAATTATTCGGAATGATTCCAGCCGCTGCCTTTCGACATTGTTCTTCGCGACAAACTTTCCAACCATATACCATCTCGACTTTTATCAGTAAACTACAGCTGTGCGCTTTTGTCGCAATTTTCTGCCTCGCACAACTAAACTATGGAATGCTTTGTCGCCAGCGGTGTTTCCGGACCGATACGACCCCCAAATCTTCAAGAAAAGAGCACCTCTTTCTTAGAGGCCGGTAGCGCAGCTGTAACTCCTGATGTTGCAGATGTACATGGGCGGCGGTTATCACTTACCATCAGGTGAACAGCTTGCTCCTCTGCCTCCTATTTCATAAAAAAAAACAACGTTTATGACCAAATTAAACATATACCCACAGTTTTAAATATTCATTATCACAGCCCATTGGTTTATTTTACTTTTACAGGATTACAATTTAGGGTAGCAAAATTTATTTGTACAAAATATGACTGATTGGTAAACTTCCTAATGTATCAACAAAGTAAATGTGTTTCGGTTCCAATGGCGAATTTAGACAATCATCTTTCCGATCTCTTGGGAAATCAGCGTTTCCGCGATAATAACAAAAGGATCCCATATGTAATTTAGAATAATGTGATATTTGTGAACAAGTTTGATTGTATTATATGTCAAAATCATGGAGCTTGAAACGTAAACGAGCACGTCTTGTTTGAAGTCAAGGACGGTTAATTTTTGTGTAGAACTTAATCAAATATCCAGCCGCAGAACCGATAACCGTTGGGGTAAACGAGTTCCGGAGTGGAGACCGCGTCTCGGCAAACGTAGTGTAGGACGCCCTCAGACCAGGTGGAGTGACGATTTGCGCAGGACGGCTGGCAAGTGCTGGATGCGAGAAGCCCAAAATCGCACAATGGCGAACCTTGGGAGAGGCCTATGTCCAGCAGTGGACTGATGTGGGCTGATGATGATGATGATGTTAATCAAATCTGCGGAGTTAGATAACAACGCATTATTATCAATCGTTTCTTGAAGGTTTTGAGCATGTCGTGTGACAAAGCTTAGCGGAGAGATTAGAGCAACATTGAAGAGGTCTAGTCAGTCCACTGCTGGACATAGGCTTTCTTTGATACTGGGCTTTTCGCATCCTGGTCTTGCCAATCGTCTTGCTTAAATCGTCACTAAACCTATTATTTCTTACCGGAGAAATGTGTTTGTATCCCCATCACAATGGTAGTGAAGGGGTATGTGATATCCACGCTGTCTCGGAATGAAAGGGGGGCAGGGAATACCCACTAAGACTCTGGTCGCTCTGTCATGCACTTGGCAGGACGCTGCCATACATACTTACATAACGTCACTCCTTTCTCCCAGAGGGGTACCTCTTTTCGGATTCGATCCAGCAGAGACACGCAGAACATAGCTGTTTCCATAGCCAATGTAAAATTCAATACAAAACTTAACTGTTAACCATCGAAAAGGAACATATTCCACAACCACCTTTACTCCAGAACTCGTAAAGTAAAACAGCCCAATAAAGATCCTGCTCGCATTGACGGATCGCGATCACTGCCAATAAAATACACTATAGCGTCGAGACGACGCGACGCCACAAATATCCGCCCCATTCCGTGTATTTACCGATTCCGCACTCATTTCCATTGAATCATAACTGGTAATGGACATAAAATTTTGGCCTATTGGAATCGGCGACTGGTGCGGCCACGAAATCGGATGTGTTTCCTTCTTCCTTCGATATTAGATCCTTTAAACGGGGCGTGAAGAAGCATCTTTTGGCAGTGGCAACTGACAGGTGATTTGGGCTTCTCTTTCGCTTTCCATCAGGCGTAGAGTGGTCATTATGCCGTGCTACTATAAAAAAATAGTGTTTTTTTTTATGAAATCCTCATGATAATAATATGCAATATAATTTTGTGATTTCACATTACTAAAAATGAGTTAGAGCGAGACAACCCAGCACAAAAGTAAGTACCTAAGTATTACGAGACAACCCAGCACAAGTAAGTATTACTTTTTGGCGCGTCTGAGAACAGAAATCACTGCCCCACCTCTTCCCGTCGATGTTGAAAAAGAAGACTTTTTTTTGAAGACGTTGTTCTAACCTGCTGAAGACCGTTTTACGTTCGCTTTGATGAGGTAGCCGCACTACAATAATAATAAAAAAATTATATTGTATGATGGGCAATAACCTCCTGATAATCCCTATTTCCACGATCCATTTATCAGAAAAATTAAAATTTATCAGATTCTGAAGTTAGAGGATTGTAATACCACCGTCCCTTAGTTAGGTATGTTTCTTTCACATGACTGTGATGTCAAGCTATGTACAAAGAAAATAAAAATAAATATTAATACGGTTTTAGAATTTTCAGGTGCAGTCTTCATATTCGCGCATAACAGGATCGTTGAAATGTATAATATAGCCAAAAGATTCTTGATATTATTTATAATCAGACATAATCACCTGACAACCAAAAAGGCACACATGAGGCGTGATGCAAAATGATTCGCTTCCCGCTCCGAGGTGCGTATACGATAGCGACTCGAGCGAAAGTGACCTCTGAGACCGAAAGAGAAGCCCAAGTCACTGTGACAACGGTCAAGTAACTGGTCAGTTACCTGTCAGTTGCCACCGCCATGCCGGCCCAACCCTTACCCCCTACGAGCTCCGGATATCCAAGTCACCGGCAGAAACACGACCCGGAGGTCATTTGGCTGTTCTATAGGGTGGAGGTCCTTCCCCGGACGGTCGGCGTATGCGTGCAGTAACGTCATCATCGACCTACATCTGTCACTTGAATTTGACGTTCGTCAACAAATGGTAAACCATAGACAATGTTAAAATATCTGTTCGCCGGTAGTGCCGCGTTAAGGTATTGAAATCGTAAACGAACGAGATACCTTCCACTCTTTCACCAGAATACAACAAGTACATTACACGCTCATGTATAATGGAGACGTTAAATCAGGATAAGTGCACATAATACGATTAACCTAATCTCCAATTCTATGGCCCCACCTATAGTCGTGGATGGAAAGCAGAGATAATGGTGAACAAATCGATTCTGAGGGTCCTTGTGACCTCCGGAGCCCATAAAATATGTAGACGCATTTCGTGAATTCATTCGAGTTGACTCCATAAATATACATCGTTGCTTTAGTTGTGACATGCCGTAAATCGAAAATTTACATATTTCAAGAAAGTCAAACTTTTATCAAATTGAATAGATAGATTTTTGAAGCTTAGTATTCGAAATGGCGAAATAAAAAGATCAGAATATTTTTATTTTCATATATTTACCTCCTAAATTGTACAGCAGTTGTAAGCCTTGCCTCTTTCTATGTAATTGTTTTGGTTTGCAACCTAGATAGGTACTGGTATGTTAATGTAGATAGATAGATATCTATTTACATTAGCATGTCAAAGAAGCCGTGTCTTTCCCGGTATTAACAGACGATGCAGTCAGATACTTGTAAGCCTATCTATATCTACGCTAATAACTACGCTTTATCGTATAATAAATTTGCCATACAACAACTACTCTATCAAATAGATTATCTGTTGTTTAAGAGTGATATTATGATGACTGGTGACCACGTTAATAATATGTAGGTAGGTATGCATGTAATAATGCGCTAATACAGGTTAAGTATTACAATTAAAGATGTTTTGCTTAAAGGGGAGGAGAGAATTCTTCAAGATAAATGGAATTATTCTATTCAATTTATCTTGAAGAAAATCAAAATATTTGACTTACGTTGTGTTACAACTTGAGTAACGTTAGGTATGACAAAATCCAAAGTGAACTCTGCCTATATGAATTGCGAAACGGATAAAATTAATATGGAATTTGAGGTAATCTGGCCAAAATTGGACTGAGTTATGAAATTGGAAGAAAATATCGCAAAGGAATTTGTAATTTGAATACGGATTTTGGTATAAAATAAAAGTGTCTCGTAGAGGATTTTGCTCTCATAGACACAAGATCGATCAAAGACAATGTTATTATCAATCAATCAGTCCATTGGGATGTCAGGGAACGACCTATCACCTTTTCGTTCCAAGCCATTCTCACCTGCCCGTGGTGCATCCTGCCGAACAACAAACCGGCTGGTGGCGGTGAAACCATCACGATAGAAGGCGTAGCTAAATACCACAGGCCGATGACGGGCAGCAGCGTCATCGGAGTAAGAAGCTACGCCCTGCGATCGCCAACCCGCCTGCCCAGCGTGGCGATTTTGGGTATATCCTTCAGTAGTTTGCCCTAAGTGGAGAGGCATAGGTGGACATAGGTCCAGAAGTGGACTGCAATAGGCTGATGATCATGATGAATCAGTCCATTGTCATACACTGATGATTATATACTTCCCTCAGAGAACGCCAATCATCCCTAACCTGGGTAATTTGTATCCTCGAACAATCTTTGTCCAGCCTTCGAGCCACCATTAGCAATAAGATTATGTCAAATTAGGTTATAAAACGATTAAACGCGTGTCGTCCACCTTACGCTTGCAGCCAGCGGTAAGGTTTATCCTCTTGGCATAACAAGTTATCAGATCAATCATTTGCCACAACCACTGTCATGCTGACCTACAAGATAGCTCTGACGATTGTAAACAGTCGGTATACCGACTGATTCCAAACTGTGACCAGTCATTCACGGTTGTTTGACGAATGCCGCCAGCAGGGTGGAAAAACCTTAATATCTAACACTGACGGTGAAGATGAAGAAGAGTCTCAAGGAGCCCCTGAGTCGACTCTTAACTCTTAAGACACCAATAGAAAGATATGTAATATGTGCGATGACTATTCTATAACTCCTGTATCCTTTTGCCGGAATTCACCAGTTTCTACCTCTATTACATAGTCAGTTTTCTTCCAAAACAATTTTGTCAACTTAAAATAAAGCCATTCTATATCCGTCACCGCCTAGACAAAATGTATTTTTAAGTTCATTATCAATTCTGTTTCTAATTAGTTCTAGGTGCATAACATTTACTGGTAAACTAGATCGTTACTTAATTGAAATTTGTAATTAACCGTTAATTAACAGTAATTCTATTCGTGTAAAACTATTTCTGCGTTCTACGCCTACGCTGGAAGGTCCAAAGGGCATAATTACGTCATTTAGGGGTGTAATCCCATCGTCTTCATTACCCTTAGGTCTTACCTTATTCCTTTTAGGGTTTACTATTTCTATTATGTTTTGTAATTAGAAATGTTTGTTTTACTTTGGCATTCCGAGATAGGAAATGTCGGATGTAAGGAATAAGGTCGTAAGTCGTTTTAAAATCTCAATTCTATTATTAAAATTACTATGGCAGGTAATGTCGGGCTTGTTCATTTAAATTCATTGAATAGGCACACAAACCACTATACCATAATAAGTACAATAACACATAAAAGTAGTTTATAGCATGGTTGTGGTAACTGACTGGAAACTGAGGTTTACCACCCGTTATCAGAGCGATTTGGGCTTCCTTTTAGCTTTCCATCAGCCAAAAGGAAGCCACTATGCTGAACCAATATAAAAAATAAGTTTCTGTTTTAGGTAATTGATGTTAATACTACATACCATTTTATAAGTGAGCTGCAAAAATGCAGTTACCGCAGTTCGAACAAATAAATTATGGTGTTGATGATAGGCCACTATGGCTATCATCGTAGTTAGGAAATCATTACTAGGCTATCATGTTTTACAAGAACACACATTGTTGTCACAGTGGCTCGGGCATCTCTTTCGCTTTCGACCAGGCGTTTCCTAAGCCATTATGTCTAGCTACAATCATTACTAATGAAAGGGGCTTACTATAACGTAGAGGACTTTTTGAACGACAACATTCAATCCAAGATTGCAGATTCTTCTCGGTAGAAAACGAGTTTGTACTTGCATTATTTGATTCATTCATAAGTGTTTGTCATAAGCCTACTTGAATAAAGAAATTTTTCATTCATTTTCATTCATTCATTCAATAAAAAAATCATTATCATTAGCCCTTAAACGCCCCCTGCGGGTTATTAAGCCACCCACAATAGTCACCACGCTTGGTTGGTGACCGCAGTAGGTTTTATTTGTACCTAAATAAACGCTGCTGTCCGTTTCCTGATATTCCCTTAGACGTCTTCTACAACATTCGTGAGGTGAGACTCCATATAATCTAATTTAGTATTTATCTTCCTAATTTAAAAGGTTTCCCCGACATTATATTCAAGACACCATCTTTTAACTGAATGTTTCAGCGAAGGTTTCAGTCGTTAATCAAATATGTAAGCGCTCACGAGGAATCCACCGCCTTTTGTGCCAAAAACCGCATATTTCGTTCATTAGCTAATTGAATTTACCACGAAAATGTAAATCTTAATAGGTTAATATTAGCAATTTTGATATATTCATCGCGTAAAGCGTCTGATGCCTATCTCGTAGATATATTTATTTCTATGATTAATAAAATTATTTTACATTCTGTTTGTAGTTAGGATTTTGTTAGTAAAATAATGATTTTTCTTATGTGTAATAACGATTTAAGATATGAATGATAGATAGATGAATGAAGATATAGGTATAACCAAATAATTCGCTAATGCAGGCACACACACATAATATTTTATTCTTAAAATAAAATAAAAATACTCAGAAATCTGAATCGGATCACCTGATGGTAAGTGATCACTTAAGTGCATAGACATTTTAAGACTAGTCTTGGCCTAGTAGAGCAGTCATAGGTTCATTGCCGGCCCTTGAGGAATGTAGGCTAGCCTTTTGAAGTCCCTAAATCGTATCCATTCGGAAAAGTTAACGCTGAAAGCTGGTTTCAAGGAACCGTTTACCGAATAAGAGACGATTAAAAAATAATAATATTAAAAAAAGTGTGATTCCAAATTTCTAAAAGGCCGACAATACCTACACTTCTGACTACCCTGTTGTGGCGGTGGCTATGGGCTGAAGTCTAACTAGCTAATCACTACCCATCAGGTGACATTCAGGCCCGTTTGCCCACTCTGTCAGAAAAAGAAAAGTCACAACTGGAAGCTGATTCCAAAGTCACGTTGCACGTGGCAGAAAATTGCTCATAAAACGTGCGGTGAAAAACTTCCAACTATCAAGATATATTACTAAAACTTAAATGTGCAAACCTACAAAATTGCCGAAACCGAAACTCGTACACATTTTACCGTGTTTACGTGTTTCACTCTCAGCAGTAAAACTGTGATATCCGATATGAATCTTTATTACGCCCGGATTTTATATTTCACACAACATACCTGCCTACTTAGGTACTCGTATTTAAATGAAGGGAACTCATCATGCTTTTAAGCAACTAATCATGCATAAAGCTCACACACGTGCTCAAAAAAGCATGCTCATAATCTTGCTTAAAATTATTATTAAGTAACATTCATTATTACGAACAAAGTGGTGTTTCTTTTCAACTTCGATAAACTTTATAAAATGGCCGACTTTGCCGCTTAAAATAAATACAATCGTATAAAGTAGCAAACTCATCTGTTTACGTTTAAGCGAGTCATGGCCCACGCGTCTAACTTGCCCTAACTCGAGCTAAAAGGGTGGACACACATTTGTATGATGTCAATAATAACAGTAAATAACTCAACACAATATGCCACGCTGAGCTTCACAGCGCCATCTAGTCCCAAATTAAGCCGACGTTTGCCCCATGGATACCTTGTATGCTATGTTGACAACTGATGAACATACGTAGATATTTTTTTTGGCAAATAAATCCATTATACAATAGCTATACAGTCATAGAAGCACCCATCATCATCATCTTATTGCAGTCCACTGCTGAATGTAGGCCTCTCTAGTTGTTCGCCACTTAGGGCAAAAATCTGGAGGATATACCCATAATCGCCACGCTTTTCGCTTTACGCTCCGTTGACGCTGCTCTCCGTATCGGCCTGTGGTATTTAGCTACGTCTTCAATTGTGATGGTTATACCACCACTAGTCGCTTGCGAGCGTCGTTTGTTATTCAGCAGGACCGATTGCAATTCCGTCCTCATCATCTCGATGGTTGGCGATCCTCCACTGTACGCTTTATGAGGAACTTCTTGCCTCGCGCATCGGTTTTGTGGAACCAACTCTCTGCTTTAGTATTTTCGAACAGCTACGACATGGGAGCCTTCAAGAAACGAGCGTACTCCTATTTAAAAGGCCGGCAGCGACCCTAAACTCGATTTGAGTTGCGGGTGTCCATGGGCGGTGTCGCCTGCTTACCATCAGGCATCACATAAGCTCGTCTGCCGCCTCTTGCATAAAAAAAAAGGATGAACCACGGGCTGGTGAGGTTGGCTTGAAGCGAAATGATGATAGGTCCCTTACATCCCACTATATTGTTCTATTTACTACATTTAACGTTGTTACAAAACGTTTGGTGTGCGTCCGCCTTCATCCCACCATCAATCATGGACGGACTGCGATCGATCCGCGAACTTCGCTGCAACGTCATTTGTTACGAAAGGGTTCAATTTGACAACAGATACGTCAAACTCTATGCCAATAACGTATCATTAAATTTGTGATGGCTCCCGCGCGCGGGTTTGTTTGCGGATTGCGTAGTTACATTGTTAATTTCGATGGGGAAACTTGAGAAATGGGAGATGGTAGATGTCTAGTAGATACCCATACTGCAAGCTTCATTATCTTTTATCGTTATATTTAGGCTTCCTTTCACTTTCCATCAGACAACGATGAATTCCATCTGCCTATTGCAGTCCACTGCTAACCATACGCCTCTCCACTTGTTTGAGGATATAGGGGAGACCGGGTACAAAAGTAACGGCGGAGCTCGAAAGTAAGTTGGACAAATCCAATGGGCGAAAGGTCGCTTTGCCGCCTTCAGGTGATAGTCAGGACACAGGACTTGTACCCGGTATCCCCTACCCATAATCGAAACGCTGGGCAGGCGTAGATCCTCGCCCATGTAACGCTGCTGTCCGTCATTGGCCTGTAGTATTTAGCTACGCTTTCAATCGTTATGGTTATACCAGTCGGTTGCCAGAGCCTTGTTCGTTATTCAGCAGGATGCACCACGGGCAAGTGAGGGTGGCTTGGATCGAAAAGATGATAGGTCGTTCCCTCACCTACATCCCAAAACCAAACTTAAACCACACAAGTAACATGCTCCATCCAATTACAGACAAAGCCTTCGGTATTTTCAGAAAGAGATTACCTGTTATCTAGCGGGTCGCTCATATTGTGCGCTGGGGCGAGCTATAAATCACGGTTCAGGTAATTTCCGACCATTACTGCCTTCTAACGACTTGTATTGTTCCGCTGTGGCCTCAGAAAATGGAGTTGCAAGGTATTGAGAAAGTGCAGCGGTCAGTTTTGCATGTTTAATTAAAGCTCTTGTTGATTATGTTTGGAGAGGTTAAATGGTGGGGTACGGTATATGGAGTTTATAGTATAAATAGATATAACCCAAAGCATGCCACGCTGGGCCACACATCGCCATCTAGCCCCAGACTAATCCAAAGCTTGTACTATGGGTACTAAACAACTGATAAACTTACTTAAATCTTTTTTTTTGTAAATAAATACATATTATACATAGAAAACACCCAGACCAATACAAACAAACATGTTCCTGAACACCAATGTTTGTACTATGTGGGAATCGAACCCACGACCCTTGGCTCAGTGGGGTGAGGTCACTACCAAATGAGCCGTCTAACCAGTCAACAAAAGTATGGAATCCTTTAAACGAAGCGTGAGGAAGCATTTTGCGGGCAGCATGGCTGTGGTGACTGGCTGGAAACTGAGGTTTCCCGCTCGTTGTCAGAGAGACTTGGGCTTTCTTTCTAGCTTTCTATCAGGCAAAGGGAAGCCAAGGAGACTATGCAAGTACGCGGCTACGCAGGTACGGGCTGATGATGATGATAAGATATAAATTATACTTGTATCATTGCTTATAGGCACAATATTATCATAAAAAATTGAAACTTGATTTTGCGCTTTGCCTTTTATATGAAAACGTTATTTGATATCATCAACGTGATTTTCACGCAAACTACATTTGACTGACGAGGCCGACAGTGACATGACATGGGCACACTACACTATTATCCCAGAAAAAGAATAGTCCCGGCAGACGTGTGACAAAATCTTTATAAAAGTAGGAAACGGAGGCACAAAAATGTTTACGGCCTCATATTTTTTCATAGCTGACCCGTCAAATGCTAACCTATTTTGTACACATTCAAAAATGCGTTTAAATCTTGCTATTGAAATGACCTTTGGGGCACTCAATGAAAAATTCTGTAAAAGACGCAGAGGGAGCCACTGTCATTCTACAGGTCCAATGTCTCCAACTTGTCAGTGAGATCGGAATTATCAACAATTCGTACCTATATATCATTATTGGAGGGTGGTAAATGGGCCTATTTATTTGATTATCCGTTTGAAAAACAATTCAGCAATATCATGTGATGATTTTTAATAATTGTCTTATTTTTTATTGTGGCTCGACATAATGGCTTCCCTACGCCTGATGGAAAGCGAAAGAGAAGCCCAAGTCGCTGTGACAACGGGCAAGTAACTGGTCAGTTACCTGTCAGTTGCCACCGCCATGCCGGCCCGACCCCGACCCCCCACGAGCTCCGGAAACCCTCTCACCGGCAGAAACACGACTCAGAGGTCATTTGACTGCGGTATTCTATAGGGTCTAATTATAGTCTTTATTATTTAGTATATTTTGTAAGAATTAAGTGGCAACACTAATTTATATGGCAACTTTGACAACGCGGTGCTGGGCGGACCGACAGACTACTCGATCATTCTGCTTGGAGCGTCGTCGGAGCAACAACGTCTTGGGAAATCTATGTTCGTCGTAATAGTTATTAATAAGTCGAGTTGTAATACCGTTATACCATTATAATACCTTACTCAAAGTTCAAAGGAGTTTTAGTGTCGTCACATTCACATGCATTATCGTTGTAAAAAGAGAGTTTAGGATGACCTCACTCCACCTGATGGTAAGCGGTCATCAGGTCCAAATGCTTGGTTGACATAATAGAACAAACCCACCGCGCCTGTCGCTCTCTCGCGCTATAAGGAATATATGAATGAGGTAGGTGCCACAAATAAAAAGAAAATACTTAGGTAGAGATTGTCTAAACTAAAATGCCGCGCGTGGGGCGCTACATAAATATTTCACTTAGTTGGACAACAAATCCGAGAATTGCGCTATTCCAACGATTGAATCTAGGCGTCAAATGAACGACCAATTATAACTGCATGGTTATAATGTATTGTGTTCATCTTTAAAATTTGTTTGAGTGCGTAATAGCGCTGGTGGGGGCGCGTCGTTTTAGATTAGACGATCATATATAGAGTACCTTGTGTAGTAAGTCTGAAATACTGACTCAACTACGCTGTACATTATAAATGCGAAAGTAACTCTGTCTCTCTGTTACGCTTTCCCGCTTAAACCTCTCAACCGATTTTGATGAAATTTGGCACAGACAATTTTTAGACCCTGAGAAAGGACATAGCCTACCTTTTATTGCGAAAAAAAGGGATGAAGAAACAGTTCTGTAACCTACACAAACGCTGGCGAAGCCGCGGGCACAGCTAGTTAAACTATAATCTAAACAAGTATTCTTTATCTGACAACTGAAAAGCTGCCTTTTCACAGCTTATTTACCTACCAGCTAAATAAACTATCCAACGCTGGCTACGTACAATCGCGGCCAAAAGTGAAATTAGCTTCAGCTCCGGTGTTCCTTTGTGCCGATATGTCGAGGAACAAAAAGGTACCGCTACAAAGAGATTTAGCTGGAACGGACCACGTGAGAAGATTGAGCTCGGAATTAAATGCGATTTAATCTTTTACAGGACTTCTAGTTATTGTGGGGGTTATTTTTATTCCATTTTGGTGGCGCTTTTTGACTTAGGGTTTCGCTTTTATATTTATTATTGTCATTAAGATAATGTGATTTTTTCTGGTACATTTGTTATGGCGAATTTAAAATGTTTCCTGCCATGGGTGAATCCGAACAGTTTTTTTTTAAATGTCTCTGGTATAAATACCCGCCATTAAATTTTGTAAGCTCGGGTATCAAACAACAGAGTTAAAGTTTTGACACCTATGAGCTTTCATTCCGAACTGTTGTGAAATGAAAAGCTGGATATCAAAAGTTCAGACAGGTTTTAACTGGATGGACATATGCCAGTGTGCTCACAGAAAAAACAATATTGAATGTTAGGTTTGGATTATAGTTCATTAGACGAATGAGGAAGGATAGGTAGTCACTTTAATTTTATACGACACATTTCTAAGTATTATTCAAAGTCCATTATACTACCACCGGTTTCGGAATGTAGGTTCTATCGAGTTGATTAGGCAAGAATCTATAACCATCTAATTTCATTTCAAAGCCAATTTTTATAGAATGTTTTTTATACCTCATCATTCATATTTCAATAAAATTATTCATAATTCTAATAAAAAGTAATATTTTGAAGTTATATTTGGAAGCAGGAGATGTAAATAAATAAATAGGTACCTAATAAATATCAGACAACATCACATACATTGCTCCGATCCCACAGTAAGTAGCTTAAGCACTTGTGTTATCGGTATCAGAACAACGAAGGTAACAAATTATATACTTAATTACGAAATTATGTATACCCAGACACGGAACAAACACAAGTGTTCATCTCACGAATGTTTGTCCCGGGTGGGAATCGAAACCACGACCGGTTCAGAAGGCAGGAGTCAGTACCAATTGAGCCACCGAGCCAGTCGAATTGGGATGTTTTCTTGCAGGGTTTATGTTCTTTTAGTAAGTACTAAGTATACTTATGTAAGTTATCAAAGAACATAGTGTACCTAACCAACGAACGAATTAATTCGGACGAACAACGTATTCTATTCAATTCTTCAAAAATACGTCTGTGTACACTAAAACTATGATAATATGATAAACAAAAAGCAATAAAATCCAGTTCAGCCTTTGTTTTCCTTTTAATTACCCTCCATAGAATCCTGTAAGAAGACTTGTCAGGAATATAAGTACCAGATAATCAACAACACATCTAAGTCACCAGACTTTTTCACTCGACTACGACTGTTTAACCAAACTAGTGACCTCAAGCACTCAACATGCCCATTATTGCCCACACCGCTTTATCCCCAACTGTTTTGAAACCGCATTATTGGATTTAAATCCGGTTAAGTGCTAGTCGGATCGTGGGTGAAAGGCTCTGTGTTACAAACTAAATTCGTTTAGCTACAACCAAGATTATGGTAGTTGAATGATTTCCCGATTTATAATCATCATCATCATCAGCCTGTTGCAGTCCACTGCTGGAAATAGTTCCTAGTTGCCTCTCCAGTTGATTAACACTTAGGGCAAACATCTAGAGGATATACCCATAATCGCCACGCTGGGAAGGCGGGTTGGCGATCGCAGGGCGTAGCTTCTCGCTCCGGTGACGCTGCCGCCCGTCATCGGCCTGTGGTATTTAGCTACACCTTCATTGGTGATGGTTATACCGCCACCAGTCGGTTGCCAGCGCCTCGTTTGTTATTCTCACACATTTTTTTACTGATTTTTTTCTCACACATTTTTTATTGTATGTACTGACTTGGACAGTATTCGTCATTTTTTTTTATGCGAAAGGCGGCAGACTAGCAAATGTGATGCCTGATGGTAAGCAGTCGACGCCGCCCATGGACACCCGCAACTCTAATCGAGTTTAGGGTCGCTGCCGGCCTTTTAAATATGAACACGCTTGTTTCTTGAAGGTTCCCAATTGGTAGCTATTCGGAAAGACTGTAGCCTGTAGGAAGTTGGTTCCACAAAATCGAGGCGCGAGGCAAGAAGTTACTTTATGAGGAACTTCTTGCCTCGCGCCTCGGTTCAGTCAGGTCAGTCGATGATCCCCAACCATGGAGATGATGAGGCTGGAATTGCAATCAGTTACGTGTGGTGCGGTTAAGACACTCGGCTACAGGCAGTAAAGCAAACAATTCTTTCAGTCATTTTAGCATTATGCTTTTTAGTCTTGTCATCATCATCATCAGCCTATTACAGTCCACTGCTGGACATAGGCCTCTCCAGTTGTTCGCCACTTAGAGCAAACAACTGGAGGATATACGCATAATCGCCAAACTGGGCAGGCGGGTTGGCGATCGCAGGGCGTAGCTTCTTGCTCCGGTGACGCTGCTGCCCGTCACCGGTCTTTAGTATTTAGCCACGCCTTCAATTGTGATGATTATACCGCCACAAGTCGGTTGCCAGCGCCTCGTTTGTTATTCGGCAGGATGCACCACGGGCAGGTGAGGTTGGCTTGGAGCGAAAAGATGATAGGCCGCTCCCTTACATCCATCATTATCTTGTAGATTTTATGAAACACCATTGTATTTTCAACCATAAACCGACGGGTGTATATATAGTTACCCACTCTAGTCTTTGACCTGCGATAGGTGTGCCTCCCAAGATGGACGTCGCCGATAAACACTTCCATTAACCCAGTTGTGTACGGAACCCCAGAAACGAGGTTTTATCGAAACGTTTTAATACTGCTCGCCGCCGATCGCGGTGCACTCAATGAAATTGAATTATTGCCGCTGGTTATTTATGAAACCAATTCCGAATATGACTGCGACACGGCTTACCGCAACAAGGAAAATATCAACTAATATTATAAAGCTGAAGAGTTTGTTTGTTTCTTTGTTTGAACGCGCTAATCTCAGGAACTACTGGTCGAATTGAAAAAATATTTTTGTGTTGAATATACCATTTATCGAGGAAGGCTTTAGGCTATATAACATCACGCTGCAACTATTAGGAGCGAAGAAATAATGGAAAATGTAAAACAAAAAACGGGGAAAAATAACTATTCCACGCGGACGAAGTCGCGAGCACAGCTAGTATTAAATAAACAACCAAAGAAATACCACGCTGGGCCACACATCGCCATCTAGCCTCAAACAGAGCTAAGCTTGTACTATGGGTACTAGACAACGAATAAACTTACTTAGATATTGTTTTCTTGTAAATAAATAAATAATAAATAACCCAAGACATGCCACGCTGGGCCACACAGCGTCATCTAGCCCCAAACTAAGCCGAAGCTTGTACTATGGGTACTAGACAACTGATGAATGATCCTATTCTAAATTCGAAAACCACACGATTCAAGCGTGCAATGGAACTTAAGTGTGCTTCAAGCTGTAATCCTCATCTCTGAAATCTCAATGAAAACGAATTTTGACTATGCCAAAAAATAGTCATAAATAGTCGCACAAGTAAAAAAATAGTCGCATTATAGTTTAGTTAGGGATGAGGATTATAGCTTGAAGCACACGAACTTAGTAATGCTGGCTGGAATTGAAATGAAACGCCAAAGTGCGTCTCTAAACTATTTTCATTTGCTCTAATAACTAAGCCGGCTCCATTGCAAATTGAGGTAAGTGACACCACTCAACGTTCTCGTGACACGGAATGAAGCCCTTTGCTATCCTCCTTGCTCGCTGTAAAGTACCTGGACCACTGCCAGTGAATAGCAGGAAGCGATTAAAAATGAAAAAGAGTGTAGTTTGAAGTCTAACTAAGTACACATAGCTGTACTGTCTCTATCTAGCAGTAGCTGTTAAAAGGATGTTTGCTAGATAGCAATATAATGTACATATTATACGTATAACATGTTTTTGTTTTTAAAAAGGATCTTAAAGTACGTTAGTTTAGGACTAGATGGCGCTGCGTGGCCCAGGGTGGCATGTCTTGTGTTATTTATTTAAAAGACGCATGTGTAAAAAACAGTAACACGGTTCTCCCTTTACACTGCGTTTGTTCACGAGACGCGTTGACTCAATCCGAACCGGTTGAATAGAATCTGAGCGCAGAAAGTAAAATCTCAGTAATTTTTTTACGCATATACGTACCAGTGCTTTGGGTACAGGACACAGGTGCAGCACTCTTCGGACGGAGGACGGTGTAGTGTCCTCCCGCCAGTGTACAATATTTTATTTGCCATTAAGATTTTATAATATTGTCTAGGTTTATCGCCAGTAGTGTGTTTGTAACCTTATTTAGTCATATTTCCTGCCTGGAACAGGTTTAAATGACATTTCTCCGAGGATTTGTTGAACTTTCGGCTGTAAAAGTACTTTTAATTGTTATTATGTTTCAAGAAATAAGGAAGCTACATTTTGTATCTTATTTCATTAAAATAAATGAGTGTGCCAGACAATTCACTCCCGTTAATATTTGCCCATGTTTTTCGGCCATAACTCTCGGGTAGGCAGGTAGGTATAAACAGGTAAATCGATACTAGCATTTTTTTTATAGTAGCTCGACATAATGGCTTCCCTACGCCTGGTGGAAAGCGAAAGAGAAGCACAAGTCGCTGTGACACCTGGCAAGTAACTGGTCAGTTGCCTGTCAGTTGCCACTGCCATGCCATACCTTATTTATTTATTTTGCACCGGTCTGCTTAATTCAATCAATCAATTAACAGCCATGGTCCATCCACCGCTGAACTTTGGCCTACTTCAAAATTCTAGTGAAATTCACCTGATATAGTTTAACAGAAAGATACGCGAATGGTCCTACTCGTATATATCCTATCGTACCCTTATTTATTTATCAAGCGGAACCCTAAAAATATTTTTTTTTATTTTTATGACATAAGGAAGTCAATTAATTTTTTGAGCGAGGTTATCGGCTGGGATCTCCCTTTTATGGCCCACTAACACACCATTGGACAATAGCCATAAAAACTGAAAACGTATTACAGTACCATAATACGAGTGTGGTAAAAATATTAATTACCTTACTCCATATGAGGATGTGAATAATGTAGCTTAGAGTATAGTAGGTCGCAACGCAATACGAGTACATACAGATGGGTAGATGCCCATCGGGGATGTAAGGGAGCGGCCTATCATCTTTTCGCTCCAAGCCAACTTCACCTGCCCGTGGTGCATCCTGCCGAAGAACAGAGGCGCTGGCAACCGACTAGTGGCGGTATAACCATCACAATTGAAGGCGTAGCTAAATACTAAAGACCGGTGACGGGCAGCAGCGTCACCGGAGCGAGAAGCTACGCCCTGCGATCGCCAACTCGCCTGCCCAGGGTGGCGATTATGGGTATATCCTCCAGATGTATGCTCTAAGTGGCGAACAACTGGAGAGGCCTATGTCCAGCAGTGGACTGTAATAGGCTGATGATGATGATGATGCCCATCGCAGTCTACTGCTGGACATAGCCCTCTCCAGTTATTCGCCACTTAGGACAAACATCTGGAGGATATACCTACCTACCCGCAATCGCCACGCTGAGCTGGCGGGTTTGTGATCGCAGGGTGTAGCTTCTGGCTCCGGTGACCCTGTTGTATTTCCTTATACTAGAAGAAGGAGGTTTTTCTTTATAATAATAATAAATAACCCAAGACATGCCACGCTGGGCCACTCATCGCCATCTAGCCCCAAACTAAGCCGAAGCTTGTACTGTGGGTACTAGATAACTGATAAACTTACTTAGATACTTTTTTTTTTGTAAATAAATACATATTATTATACATAGAAAACACCCAGACCAATACAAACAGTACTTATACTATGGAAACCAGATGATGAATGGACTGGCGCCTGTCAGAACACCCAGACCCGTAACGAATTAATAAAGTTTATTTCTTATGTGAACCCGACAGGGAATTAAACTTGAAACTACCAAGGCCTTGAAAATTATTTTTTCTTTCTAAATACATAGATTTTTATTTATTTTGTCTAATGTTAGGCTATCCTAGTAGTTAGTAGGTACACTCAGAGAGATTAAGGAAGATTCCAAGATTACGGATCCGATTTCCCGTAGGATAAATTTAGCAAGGGAAGTTTTCCAAACTGGGCTTAAATGTTCCGGGAGATTCCTCCAGGAATAGTCATTATTTGATAATTATAGTACAAGGAAAATACTTAGTTTGAAACTGTTGGGTTTTATGGTGAACGCATTTTTTTCGGCTTATTTGAGAATTAGCTATGTCCATCATGTAAGCTAATTGGTACCTATTATTGTAAAAGACCCATCATGTTTTCGCTCCAAGCCACTCTCACCTGCCCGTGGTCCTGTCAAATAACAAACGAGGCTATGACAACCGACTAGAGGCGGTATAACCATCACTGTAGAAGGCGTAGCTATATACGAGTAATACCATAGGCCGATGACGGGCAGCAGGGTCACAGCGAGAACTTAAATAAATAACCCAAGACATGCCACGCTGGGCCACACAGAGCCATCTAGCCCCAAACTAAGCCGAAGCTTGTACTATGGGTACTAGACAACTGATAAACTTACTTAGATACTTTTTTTTGTAAATAAATACATATTATACATAGAAAACACCCAGACCAATACAAACAGACATGTTCATGCACACAAATGTTTGTAATGTGCGGGGATCGAACCCACGACCCTTGGCTCAGAAGGCAGAGGTCACTACCAATTGAGCCACCGAGCCTGTCATCACTTACGCTCTGCGTTCGCCAACCGGCTTGCCCAGCGAGACGATTATAGGTTTAGCCTCCAGATGTTCAGCAGTGGACTGCGATAGGTGATGATGAAATAAATCATCATTAACGTCATCATCGGCCTATTGTACTGTGTGATGGAATTAATATTTTAACAAAATCATAGATTCTCTCCAGATTCCAGAGGTCATAAATCTCCATATGACTTAGCCATTTCAAACTGACTGGCTCGGTGGCTCATTTGGTAGTGACCTCTGCCCTCTGAGCCAAGGGTCGTGGGTTCGATTCCCGCACAGTACAAACATTTGTGTTCATGAACATGTCTGTTTGTTTTCTATGTATAATATAATATTTATTTACAAAAAAAATGTATCTAAGTAAGTTTATCAGTTGTCTAGTACCCATAGTACAAGCTTCGGCTTAGTTTGGGGCTAGGTGGCGCTGTGTGGCCCAGCGTGGCATGCCTGGAGTTATAAAAAAAATAATATTTTAACAAAATCATAGATTCTCCCCAGATTCCAGAGGTCATAAATATCCATATGACTTGGCCATTTCAAACTTTGTGCAAAATATTCTTATTTATTTATTATCAAAGGCGCACAATATCTGTTGCCTTAGTTCTTTGGTAAAGGACGTTGTTACGGAATATATCCGCCAAAGAAATCTTAATATAATATTTGAATCCGCTACGAAAGGATATTGATAAATTTTACCACCAAGGGGTAAAATAGGGGATAAAACTTTATTCCACGCGGACGAAGTCGCGGGCACAGCTAGTCATACATAAACTCTCATAAATTACAGGGCCTGCTATAAGGTCTAATTAATTCCCTATTTACAACCGCCGTTCCCACTTCAACCCGCTCTATTGCCTCCTATAAATAACCTCAAATCTCAGTTGGCCCGTTGACCCATTTCTTTTAGGGCTGCTCGGCCTAAGACGGTCGCTTTTGAAGGATACAATATTATTCAGAGATTGAAGTTTCTTTTCATGTACTGATGAACTATTTTCATGTACTATCTGATGTTTATGTATACGATGCAATATAACATTTTTAATCTGTGCAACAGTGTAATTGTCTTTAAAGTTTTTTTTTCTATTGTAGGTATATTGCAAATGGCGTACGGTAAAATAATAAGTGAAAAGTGCAAGTCAACATTGTCGGTTGTCTAATATATTGTGTAGAGAAAGAACAAATAAAAACCTTATTATAATAATATAACGTGGCTTCATTTAACCTCATTATCAGTGTCTATAGAGTTTAGGATGGAAATTTAGACTAACTAGCTGCTGCCCACGGCTCTGCCCGCATGATATTCTTATAAATTGTTAATCCAATGTATAAGCTATATTACTACAAGGTTTCATTAAAATCCGTTTAGTAATTTTTGCGTTAAAGAGTAACAAACATCCATCCATCTATCCATCCAAACAAACTTATGCATTTACTAGCTGTGCCAGCGGCGTCGCTCGCGTGGATATCGGGTTTCAAAAATAACGGACTTCCATATAATACCCATCTATACCTTGTGCCTAAGTTTTAAGTTAGACCTCTAGCAATACATTGGTGAAAACCGCATTCAATTTTATGCAGTAGTTTTCGCGTAATGCGCGTTCAAACATACAGGTTTAAATTTCTCGCGTTTTCCCAACACTTCCCGTCACTGCTCCGCTCCTATTGATTGTAGCGTGATGAAAAGTATCCTATAACCTGCCCAGGAGTATGAAGAATAATTGTACCAAGTTTCGTCAAAATCTGTTCAGTAGTTTTTTTTTCTATAACGAACATACAGACAGACAGACAGACAGACAGACAGACAGACAGACAGACAGACAAAAATTTTTCTGATTGCTATTTTGGTATCAGTATCGATCACTTATCACCCCCTGATAGTTATTTTGAAAAAATATTTTATGTACAGAATTGACCTCTCTACAGATTTATTATAAGTATAGATAATATTCGTAGGACGTAGGATTATTTCTTCTTGGCATAATGTCCATAAGCAATGATCTCAGGCATATATTTTATTTATCATCATCAGCCTATCACAGCCCACAGCTGGACATAGACCTTTGTTGTTCGCTGCTTTAGGCAAACACCTGGAGGATCTATCCATAATCAACATGCTGGGCAGGCAGGTTGGCGATCGCAGTGGCGCTGCCCATCATCGGCCCATCGTATTTAGACCCCTTCACTAACTAAACCACCAGACCCAGAACAAATCCTTTACACTCATAAATGTTCCGGGTGGGGATCGAGCCCATGACACATGGTTCAGAAGGTAGGGGTTACTACCAATTGAGCCACTGGGTTAGTCGATCCCTCGCATCGCGGAGTGTCAAATTATGAGATTATACCATCAACAATAGTTCATTCGCGTTAAAAAAATAGTGACGAAAAATATCCACGCTAGAATTATAATTTCTAGCGTTTTAATTGGCTAGTGGCCTGTCAGTGACCTGTCAGTCACTATTTTCTTAACGCGAATGAACTATAGGTAATAAGAAGGTTGCCAACAAAATTAAATGACGCAGTTTTTACAAGCATTCCACAAAGACCATTTTAGCCACTCAGGTTACTCGGAAGGGCGATTTGGCTCCAGTAATCCTCTATTATTTGGTTGACCTGACGTCAGGTATAAGCCCCAATCGTGAAGATTGGCCCCTGATTGCAGGATGAGTGAGATATTAGGTCGCTGTCTTTACTGGCTAGTGCGTTTTGGTATATTTTCTCTTTTTTTTTTGTAATTCAGGTCTTTTTTATTGCAATGTAAATTGCAAAAATATTTTATTCATAATACACATTTTAAGCGTTGGCAAAAAACGGAACTCTTATGGATGTGTCTGTTCTAATATTTTTTTTTTAAACTGAATAATTTGCGCGATAGACGCTTCCAAAGTGGAAAAATGTGTGCGTGTTGAATTGCTTTTCACCAATGTGTTGCTAGAAGTCTAACTTAAAATTTAGGCGCGCCATTTTATGACAGTCCTTTATTTTTGAGACCCGATATCCACGCGTGCGACGCCGCCGCTGGCACAGCTAGATTTAAATTTTTATTGGTCATTACCAACGGTCAATATGTAGTCGCTTAAAGTGACTAAAATCAACAATTAAATCAGTACAACAGTAATAACAATTTGTGGGTACAAATAAAACTTGCGGTCATCAACCCGCCTGCCAAGCGTAATGAAGGCAAATCTCTGAAATGGCAATAAGGATGTTTCCAGGGTCAAAATAATTACATTTTATTTAGTCCGTATTTTAGATTTTATAAATAATTATATTGGACACGTATTTTTCCTTTTTTTATTTAAACAAAAAATAACAAAGATATGTACAAGGCATCAAAATGTAGGAGTCACTCAGTGGCGAAAATACTCCCACTCTGTGACGTCACGCGTAATTTTTTTTAACGGGCTATATCTTTGTCATTTTTGGTCTAATTTACAAATGAAAAAAAATGTGTCTTTTGTTTTTGAACAATCTAAAAGACGGACTAATCACATTTTTTACGGCATCAGGCCTATTGTCATTGGTCTATATCCAGCTGTTTACGATTGCAGGCTAATGAATTTGGTAAATAAACATTCACAGAGGCAACATCCACGTGATTTTGCCTCCTTAAAAGCTGTCTAAGAGATACGAGTACATCTTGGTGCCGAGATTAGTTCAAGAGAGTTTAATAGTCAATATTTTCCAATCCGACCCAACCATAATTTAGAACAGGAACTTTTACCGTATAGTTTAACTAAAAGTATTGCATCAACGAGTTGAAAACTTTCGTGCAAGTTTTATTACCGCCGGAGAAATGTTTGCGAAGAAAAAGTTTTGGCGATTTAATATCGGGGTCGTTGTAACTACTTATAGTAGTATGATATGGAACTTGGCTGACACGCTCCCACGTGTCTTGATAATATGACTTGCCCGGTGGCTCACTTGGTAGTGCCCTGCCTTCTGAACTGACGGTCGTGGGTTCGATTCCCACCAAGGAATTCCTGCACATTATTTGTATTGAAGTACATTATAGGTTTATTTGTAGTATCTTTGTTGTACCCATAATACAAGTGAGCCACCGAGCTACTTACTTTGGGTTCGGAGCAATGTATGCGATGTTGTCTATATTTATTATTATTAGGTGGTAGCTTCGACGATTTGTAAGTGTTTTTTTTAAAAAACCTATACAAATAAAGATTATTTTGACTTTGACTTGATTTATATAATGGTTGCAATTTAACGCTAGGAATGAGTAAATAAATTCTTGGATTTCGCCATCTTTTTTGAGTAGGTCGAAATAAAAGTAATCTTTTTTGGGTCACCAGGGACACCAGGATAAATATTTACTCTGTTCCGTTTTAAATTAAGAGTTGGGAAAAAATATCAAAATGAGACTGACGTCGTTTCAAGGTGAACCTTCCACACTTTGCCCAGCAGTGGACTTTTACGGGCTCAGTCAAAGTTAAACTAATCTTTATTTGTATAGGTTTTTAAAAAAATAAATCATCAAAGCTACAAGCTACCACCGGTTCGGAAAGCAGAATTCTACCGAGAAGACACCGGCAAGTAACTGGTGTAATTGCTCTTTTCAACATAGTGTACAATATTACCATCACATTTCTACTTTTGACCACGCCCCCGTCATACCAACAGTCTAAGGCTTTCTGAAACCTTACTAAATTAATTATGAATTAGACTAAAAGATAAATGAACAAACTTTATATAGGTAGGGCAATAAATAACATAAATAAATATCGGACAACATCACATACATTGCTCTTATCCCAAAGTAAGTAGCTTAAGCACTTGTGTTATGGGTATCAGAACAACGAAGGTACCACAAATAAATACTTAAATACAAATATAAATACCCAGACACGGGACAAACATAAGTGTTCATCACACAATTGCTTGTCCCGGGTGGGAATCGAACCCACGACCCTTGGGTCAGAAGGCACTACCAATTGAGCCACCGAGCCAGGCAATTAGGATGATAATGACGTTGACGATGAGTAGCTATTATATCTATCTATTCTAATAGATTTTATACCATATATAGTGTAACAGAAATAGTCGTATCTCTATAGGTATGTTTAGTTCCATTCCTAACGTTTCGATTAACTATTCTCGTTCGGCTGATCGGCCACTAACCAGAAATCTATACCACGTTGATTAGCCATTGGCTTACTTAATTACGATTGTTATATCCACAAATGACATGATTAGTATCATACGGGTAAAGCACATTCTTGTTAGCGATTTGTCTATACTTATAATATTGTTCCATATTAGTTATGTTTGTATTATTATTCATGTATTTATATTTATTAGCTAGCATCAATTCGGTTTCTGTTGATAGCTCACCCCACCGTTTATTTTTCACCTATCCTCTACCCAAAGGTTGTCTGGAAGAGATTGCTTATACCATAACCCATAATTGCCACGCTGGGCAGGCGGGTTGGCGATCGCAGGGCGTAGCTTCTCGCTCTGGTGACGGTGCTGCCCGTCATCGGCCTGTGGTATTTAGCTAAGCCTCAAATTGTGATGGTTATACCGCCACCAGCCGGTTGCCAGCGCCTCGTTTGTTATTCGGCAGGATGTACCACGAGCAGGTGAGGTTGGCTTGGAACGAAAAGATGATAGGCCGCTCCCTTACATTCATCCTTTGAATGCATAGACATCATCAAATGATAGGATGACTACCAAATGAATCGACGACTATCTCTCGACGAACTAAAAGCGGCCAGTTGACCAAAACTCTATTGAGGTCATCGCGAGGCTGTTTCTGCTGTTATATTTGGTCGTCTGTGTATTCAGAATTCAATATTCGATTGCATTGGCTAACGGGTCTGTAGGACACAATGTTGTGTACACCAGCTGTTGTGGATATGTCCGATAACATAACATAGACTGATGGTCGTCAATATTTGTCATGTAGCGTAGATCCTTTCAGCTTATTTGATACTAGCTGTGCCGGCGGCGTCGCACGCGCCGGGTTTCAAAAATAACGGACTTACATAAAAAGGTACCTAAAGGTTAAGTTACACCTCTAGCAATACATTGGTGAAAACTGCATTTAATTCTATGCAGTAGTTTTCGCGTGATGTGCGATCAAACATACAGATAAAAATTTCTCCTGTTTTCCCAACACTTCCCGTCACTGCTCTGCTCCTATTGATTGTAGCGTGATGAAAAGTATACTATAATCTGCCCAGGAGTATGAAGAATAATCGTACCAAGATTCGTTAAAATCCGTCCAGTAGTTTTTTTTTCTATAACGAACATAAAAACAGACAGACAGACAGGCAAACAGACCGACAAACAGACAGACCAGACCGACAGACAGACCGACAAACAGACAGACCAGACCGACAGTCAAACAGACAGACAGACCGACAGACAGACAGACAAAAATTTTATTGATTACATTTTTGGCTTCAGTATCGATCACTAATCACCCCCTGATAGTTATTTTGAAAAATTATTTCATGTACCTACAGAATTGACCTCTTTACAGATTTATTATAAGTATAGATGAAGAACACTCTCGGTAGGACCATCATCAGCCTATCGCAAACTTATAATGCGATAGATGCCAGCATAGGTATGCCTCTCCAGTTGTTCCCCAATGGGTAAACGTTTGGAGGCTCTGCCCATAAACGCTGGGCAGGTAGGTCAGCGATCGCAGGGCGTAGCTCCTCGCTCCGGTGAAGCTGCTTCCCGTCATCGGCCCTTGGTATTTAGCTACGCCTTTAATCGTAATGGTTATACCGCCAGTCGGTTGCCAGAGCCTCGTTTGTTATTCAGTAGGATACACCACGGACAGGTGAGGTTGGCTCGGAGCGAAAAATGATAAGCCGTTTCCTTACATCCCTATCCCAAACAGTACTGCAAGGCAAAATCAACCCTTTAGAAATCCGTACAAATATTCTCGAACCTTGCTGAACATTTATTGGCGACTGTACTAGACCAGTTGTGTTCAAAGCGATCGGAACTAAGCCTGTAGGATGCTTGTAATCCAGCCAAGTGTACTCGGCTACACAAGCATTCCTGCTGCACAGACGCTCCAGTTCGCTATACCAATGTCTGGTATGACCAGACATTTAGAATGGGCATGAGCCTTATAATATTGCCCACCCCCTTGATTTTACGTACTCGTATTAATATGGCCTCTGCATGTATGATTTCTGCAAAAAGTTTGGTTTATGTATTTTTTTTTATAGTGGCTCGGCATAATGGCTTCCCTACGCCTGATGGAAAGCGAAAGAGAAGCCCAAGCCGCTGTGACAACTGGCAAGTAACTGGTCAGTTACCTGTCAGTTGCCACCGCCATGCCGGCCTCACCCTACTCACCGGCAGAAAGACGACCCAGAGTCACGTCTTTTGACTGCGGTATTCTATAGGGTGGAGGTCCTTCCCCGGACGGGCGGCTCAATTCGAGCGAAGATTCGCTATGTATGCCCTACCTCTCTTAAATATTTAGAATGAGCCCACCCTATCTCTTGTGAGTGTCGTAAAAGAAAACGGAATGGGCAGCCACGTTTACCTAGGTACAAATAAAACCTACTGCGGTCACCACCACGCTTGTCAAGCCTGGTGGCTTGACAAGCGTGGTGGTGGCGCTAGGGTCCCCTGACGTAGCTTCGAACGCCGTTGTTGCGAAGCTCACTGTTTCGATTTTTTTTCGATTGCGTCATTGGTTCGAAAGCTTATGGACTCGAATGATGTAGTCGCGAAAAACGCTGATCCGAAAAACATTGAAGCAAATTGAAGCAATTGAATGACCTGCACAGGAGTATAAATAAAGAATAATTGTACCAAGTTTCGTCAAAATCCGTCCAGTAGTTTTTGTTTCTATAACGAACATACAGACAGACAGAAAAAAAAAATCTGGTTGCATTTTTGGCATCAGTATCGATCACTAATCACCCCCTAATAGTTATTTTGAAAATATATTTCATGTACAGAATTGACTTCTCTACAGATTTATTATAAGTATAGATATACGATACCTACAGGAATAGAAGGAAGGTGAATGGTATTATTTTCCGTCACCACAAAAATCCGAATCCGAATCCTCGTACCAAACCATTCACAGTGTTTCGTCTCGCCAGTAATATAGCCGGAATAAGCCAGAAATTCTGTCAAGAGACTGTCCCCTGCGTTAGCCTAGTCCTTTTCTGCGCCGATGTTTACATTTGCATACGGTTTGACCTACATTTTCTATATCAGGGTAGGCGCACTTTGATGGCTATGTTGTATGGTTCGTGAGAAATGGCCGTTATGTGGTAAAGAAATTGGTGATTGTGTTATGGTACTATCATTAGTGATCATGACAGGCTCGGTGGCTCATTTGGTAGTGACCTCTGCCCTCTGAGCCAAGGGTCGTGGGTTCGATCCCCACACATTACAAACATTTGTGTGCATGAACATGTCTGTTTGTATTGGTCTGGGTGTTTTCTATGTATAATATGTATTTATTTACAAAAAAAAATGTATCTAAGTAAGTCTATCAGTTGTCTAGTACCCATAGTACAAGCTTCGGCTTAGTTTGGGGCTAGATGGCGCTGTGTGGCCCAGCGTGGCATGTCTTGGGTTATTTATTTATTTATTTATTAGTAAGAATCGTTATGAGAATTTCATTCGTTTTCAATGATTTTAACAATGAGGTAAAATAAAATTGGAATGAAATTGTTCTCGTTACGATCAAAATCAAATCAATTTACATACCCAAGCCTAAAGACTGCTTCCTTTCTCTTTTTAAACAGAATATGCTTGTAATATGAAGGACTGCCCTTCAAACGATTTAGCGGGCCCAGGAGCCGGTACTGTTTTAATTGGGGGCGTAGATATACTCTGACCGACTACTCGTATACCCTACCTGGCCAGGCGAGTTCGCGATTGCAAGACGTAGCTTCTCGCTCCGGTGACGCTGCTGCCCGTAATTGTGTATGTAGTAATTAGCTACACTTTCAATAATTGTGATGGTTATACCGCCACCAATGGTTGCCAGCGCCTCGTTTGTTATTCGGCAGGATGCACCACGGGCAGGTGAGGTTAGCTTAGAGCGAAAAAGTGATCAGCCACTCCCTTACATCCCAATATATTTTGTCTCTCACTCGGTATTATACGGTTCATGTTCATCATTATCACACATGTCTGGACATAGACCTTATGACCCTAATGACAATTTTCATTTGGGGGGATCTGCCTTAGTGACCACGCTTGGCAGGCGGGTTGGCGACCGCAGTAGGTTTTATTTGTACCCAGGTAAACGCTGCTGCCCGTTTCCTGATATTCGTTTAGTCGTCTTCTACGACACCGACGGGATGAGATGGGATAGGCGATTCTAAAACCGGAAAACACACAGACAATGCTTTAACTACCTTTTTTGACTGGCTCGATGGCACATTTGGTACTGACCACTGCCTTCTGAGTAGGCTTGCCAGGTATATAGCCAGACGGGTATATAGCCGGACATGTTTAGCTTTTTGCGGTCGCGTCATTTTGCGCGCGCTTTTGTCAGACTTTTTGTCAGAGTGAGTGAGAGTGTCACGACGATGGGCGGACGAGACAAAAGAGCAAACTGTTGGCGCGCGCGGCGTTACTGACACACACTCCATCTAAGATGTCATTCTCACTTTACATCACGTATAAACACCTACTTTTTTAACAGCCCAGCTGTAGGTAAAAACATTATCTTTGGCAATAAAAAAATATGTCCGGCTTCTAGGGCAAAGTGTCCGGCCTTATATTCGTATAGTGCACAGTCCGGCCTTTGCATTTTATGGCTTGGTAACCCTACTACTGAGCTAAGGGTCGTGGGTTCGCACAGTACAAACATCAGTGTTCATAAATATGTCTGTTTGTATTGATCTGGGTGTTTTCTATGTATACTAAGTATTTATTTACAAAAAAAAGTATCTAAGAAAGTTTGTCAATTGTCTAGTACCCATAGTACAAGATTCGTCTTAGTTTGGGGATAGATGGCGATATGTGGCCCAGCGTGGCATGTCTTGGGTCACTACTCTTAAAATACCTCTAATCTAAAGCCGCTATACGTGGGTGTTTCCATCTTGAAACTTTAAATAGTTTTAGCAATTAATACCTCTTCAAACAGCAAACATTTAGCTCTCAGACAATAGATTTACCATCAAGTCTGCTTGAACTAAAAGCAATAATGAATTTGTACAGAAAAAAATAATTGAAACAGAATTTTATTGTTCCTTCGACTTCTAATTTGTGAAAAGAAAAGTCTTGGTTAAGACCTCGTCGATTTGATTGATTGAAAAATCGTAACAGCTGATGTCTTTAAGAAGAAACGCCATTATTTTGTCGACTATTTTATATTGAAATTGGTAAAAAAGTGTCTGTGAAAAAAGTGGCTTTTTTAAGAATTAATTTTTGAATAACAGAGAATTGGCGACATAATGCCACTAAGCTGTGCTCTTTAAAAATTATGATTTTTTTTATGTGTGAGGCGGCAGACGAACAAGTGTGAAGCCTGATGGTAAGCAGTCGACACCGCCCATGGACACCTGGGAATGGAAAAGTACCTATTCTATAAGATATTTAAAATAGTTATCTCATACGACATACACTACGCTGTGTTAATATAAAAAATCTTTAAGCGATCATCAGCCTATTGCAGTCCACTTCTGGACTTAGGCCTCTCCAGCTTATTCGCCACTTAGGGCAAACATCTGGAGGATATATCAAATCCATAATCACCACACTGGGCAGGCAGGTTGGCGATCGCAGGACGTAGCTTCTCGCTCCGGTGACGCTGCTGCCCGTCATCGGTCTGTGGCACTTAGCAACGCCTTGTGATGATTACCGCTACCAGTCGCTTTTAGCGCACATACTATCAATTAAAAATATAATTTAAAAATCCGAGACTGTTCCCATTCAGTTGCCAAGTAATGCAAGTACAGCATTAACAAAAGCCGGGGAACATTTGTCGTGTCGACGGCAAAATAAATATTTGTTATACCTACTCCGTTATCCGTCTCCCGCTCACAAAGACGTGCCAACTATTGTATGGGAGATGGAATTTTATATTGCTCCCGGTTCAATCATAGGGCTGACATGCATTCGGTTGAGAAAAAACTTAATATGGTACGTTTAGATTTTTTTTCCTGCTTCCTCGGACATGGGCGGTCCGAGACCTTACATCTTTATTTCTTAAAACTACTACAATGGTTTTCCTAACTAACGGCACTCGTAATTGGCCGGTTGCGACTCTATCGTCTTTCATCGCGGCCTATCATCTTTTTGCTCCAAGCCAACCTCACCTGCCCGTGGTGCATCCTGCTGAATAACAAACGAGGCGCTGGCAACCGACTGGTGACGGTATAACCATCACAATAGACGGCGTAGCTAAATACCACAGACCGATGACGGGCAGCAGCGGCACCGGAGCGAGAAGCTACGCCCTGCGATCGCCAACCCGCCTGCCCAGCGTGGCGATTATGGGTATATCCTCCAGATGTTTGTCCTGTGGCGAACAACTGGAGAGGCCTATGTCCAGCAGTGGACTGTGATAGGCTGATGATGATGATGATGACTCTATCGTTGTAGAGTCGCTCTACCCTATACTCACTACATCCTAAACATTTTTATTGCACTTTTGGTGCCTTACTCTTATTGGTACTTCTTATATAATACTATTATTTTTGCTACTAGCCTACTTTACATTTTTATAGCACTTCTTTGCTCATTATTATCTATCTCTATATAATTTTGTTTATTTCTAGTTTATCCTATTTCACATTTTTATCGCAATCTTGTTGCTCTTAAGGTACGTTTAGATTAGGTATAGGTCTACAGGAAAGCGACATTGAACTTTTTTCGTAGGCTTTCGTCCCACGCTGAAGTTGATAGCTGAAATCAAGTCTTAGATATAAGGACATCTTAAATTAGTTTTTCGCAATTTTAATGTTAAGTTTTTAACATGTGTGTGCATGAATATATCTGTTTGTATTTGTCTATATATTTTCTATGTATTGTATAATAGGTATAATGTGCTGGATGCGAGAAACTCAGGGCCCCTACCACCAAAATTGAAAACGATCGTTCGTTGAACGGATCGCGTACTTTGGTACCATAAATCCCGCCCATTTGTGTTTGGTAAAGTCTAAGTCGTTACCTAAGAAAGGGGTCTAGGTTTTTTACCATTTGGATACTGAAACCTAAAATCATATTGTTTCTAGATACAAACTAAACCTACTTGCGTAGGTACTACATATTTGCCCGAAAAAAAATTAAAATTGGTTTAAATTCGCCTACATTAAAAATTATGTCTACAATATAATGTGCACTGAACAGTCGTTGACGTTTAAAATATAAAAGAATATTAGGTTTTTCATAAGCAATCCATTATATAAAATTTATAAAATAAATCTATACTAATATTATAAAGCTGAAGAGTTTGTTTGTTTGAACGCGCTAATCTCAGGAACTACTGGTCCGAATTGTAAAATTCTTTTTGTGTTGAATAGACCATTTATTGAGGAAGGCTTTAGGCTATATAGCATCACGTTGCAACTATTAGGAGCGAAGAAATAATAACAAATGTAAAAAACTATTCCACGCGGACGAAGTCGCGAGCACAGCTAGTATAAAATAAATATGGCTGCTTAATATTGTTTGCCATATAAAAGCCACTAGCTTTGTTTCACACAAATTTCGTAAAAGCGAGCTGAATTATTGTTAATCTAAAACTCAAGACCACGAGACGTAAAGAGATAAGGCATGTCTTTTTTGCCTTATCATAATACATTTCATAGAAAAATCTTTTCTGTAGTAAAAATGGAGCATTATGTTCATATTCAATTAAGACTACCTATTTATGACGTTCCACGAGAAAAGATGCCTTAGAGTTTATTAGTAATGTTTGGTGAAAATTGTGCAAATAATTTTTTTTTTGCTTATTATTAAATACATGATATGTATATTAAAACATTAATAAATCAATGAATTGAATTAACTATACTTATTACCTAGTACTTAATAAATAAATTACCCAAGACATGCCACGCTGGGCCACACATCGCCATCTAGCCCCAAACTAAGCCGAAGCTTGTACTATGGGTACTAGACAACTGATATAAACTTACTTACCCGTAGATACTTTTTCTTTATATTATAATAATTACATATTATACAAAGTAAACACCCAGACCAATACAAACAGACATTATTATACCTACTTTCTATGTAACTTCCAATTCCAATGATAACCTCGCTTTTCGTGTAATTTAACTAAAAACTTAATTTTCCTGAAAGTGCATACTTTTGTTTGTCATTTTCAAAAACCTATATCCCCATAACTATTAAATACACCTTACGAGGATATTTTTTTATTTGAATAGCCTATTACTTGCAGATTACATAGACATGCGTAACTACTATAGTTCATTCGCGTTAAGAAAATAGTGACTGACAGGTCACTGGCAGGCCACTAGCCAATCAAAACGCTAGAATTATAATTTCTAGCGTTAGAATTATAATTTCTAGCGTTTTAATTGGCTAGTGGCCTGTCAGTGACCTGTCAGTCACTATTTTCTTAACGCGAATGAACTATAACGACCACAAGGTACCTTTACCCGTGAAACGTCACATTTGATGTTTTATGACTTTGGATTCTCTATCGCTCTCCATCAGGCGAGAACAACCGACTATGCAGTGCCACTATAAAAAAAAACTGTTAGAAAACCCAGACAGTTTGTAGGAGTGAAATTTTACAACATCTGAATAGATTGACCATATAATTTATGGGGTCGGACAGAAACAAAAATCCCGCCTCGTTTCACCCCAAAGCGGAGTGTTTTTATTTTGTCGAGTCGTGAAAAAAGGTACCTATGTTATGTATAAAAAGTAAATTTAGGGCACGGATCAAGTGTGTCCTTTTCTCCGCTCTTATATCGATGTGGTCTAAGTTATAAGCGTTAGCGTGTGGTAAAATTAAGACTTAGCCTACGCTTTCTTAAGCGAAGGACATGTCGCGGCAAAAAAAAAAAAAAACAAACATATTAAGGCATTTGACTATGATTGATCTTTCATGTTACTTCATGGTTACCAGAAAGAATAAATAAAATAAACCATGCCACGATGGGCCACACATCGCCATCTAGCCCCAAACTATAAGCCGAAGCTTGTACTATGTGTACTAGACAACTGATAAACTACTTAAATACTTTTTTTTTTGTAAATAAATACATATTATATACATAGAAAACACCATAGAGAATGTATAAAATGTTACTTATTTTAGAAATCACTACTAAAATTTGTTGCAAAATGAGACAGCAATAGTATTTGAGAGGATTGAAATACAGACATGGATAGCCATTCGTTTAATAAATGATATCTGTGCTTGTTGCTCGTATATTCATATGAACGTCTATCCCGGCAGGGGGACACTCACAACCCTAAGTTCTGACGGCATGGGTCATTCTCATTACCAAACGATCCACTGGTCAATAAAATCGTTAGAAAATCAGTTTTCTGATTAAACAAACCGCCATACTCGTAATTGTTTTTAACCGACTTCAAAAAGTAGGAGGTTCTCAATTCGACCCGTATGTTTTTTTTTGTATGTATGTTACTCGATTTCTCTGCTTATTATGAATGGATTTTAGTGATTCTTTTTTTGTTTGGTATCCCATCATTTAGAGGTGGTCCCATATCAATTTTTATCGAAGTTGATTCATTGGTTTTTGAAAAAAAAACAACAAAAACCAAAAAAATATGATATAATTATATTGTGTAGTCTTAAAGTCGGTTTTTATTTTTTTCAAAAAGTATTAGAATATTTTCGTCTCAGATTAGCGTAAAATACCCATTCGCTTATAACTCGACCCCCAAATCGTACCTCGGGGAAAAATTCGTCCCTTGAGTCGAGCCCCGTTGAAAAGATACGAATGGACAGAAGTTGACTTTTTTCCGTAACATGAAAATGTTTCTGTAGCAGCACCGCTGTCTGGGCGGTATTTACCACGGAGCAAGCACAAAGCGGAGACAGCTTAAGCAACTGTATACTGCGGTTCCCAACTAGGTTGTTCAGGTATTACGGTATATAAAATGGGTTTATATGGGACCTAAGGGAACGACCTATCATCTTTACGCACCAAGGCAACCTCACCTGCCCGTGGTGCATCCTGCCAAATAACAAACGAGGCGCTGGCAACCGACTGGTGGCAGTATAACCATCACAACTGAAGGCGTAGCTAAATACCACAGACTGATGCAGAAAAATGACCTCCGGGTCGTGTTTCTGCCGGTGGGGGTGGCATGGCAGTGGCAACTGACAGGTAACTGACCAGTTACTTGCCCGTTGTCACAGCGACTTAGACTTCTCTTTTGCTTTACGTCGAGCTACTATAAAAAAAGAAAAAAAAGGACCTAGTCAGTTATCACAGTGCCCAGTTGCCTATGTCATCTCCCCTTTGCACTTACTCCATGGCATTTACCTTACACATTTGTCCAGCTCACGCGTCTCTTGTCGTAAAGCACCGTTACTGCGACTTAAGATCGTAAGCGGATCTAGCAACTGTTACCGTCGAGAGTATTTTGTGTCTGCCTTCCCGTGGGTCACCGGTTCAGGGGATTAATTTGGGGTAAAGGTTCTTTGATCACGTGAACCAAGCGGATGTAATGTCGATAGTTTTGATAGGTGGGGGGTTAGGTGTAAAATCAGATATTTTTTAAATTAATAAAGACCCAAGACATGCCACGCCGGGCCACAAATCGCCATCTAGCGCCAAATTAGGCCGAATCTTGTACGCAAAAACTACTCATCGGATCTTAATAAAACTTTATAATAATATACCTTATACATCAGATTAACACATAGGCTATGATTTATGAAAATATTCACGCATGCAAAACCGCGGGCAGTGGCTAGTAATAACTTTCTTTTTTTTACGTTACCTTCGGACCCTCGGTGTCTGCAACGGGGATGCAGACACCGGTGTGCGGTGCCAAGTTATCCCGCTAAACCCCACGGTGACCCACCATCGCCGCCAAGCCCAGGGGAGTCTGGATCCTCAGTAAGAGACTCTACCGCGGCTCCCCCGGTAAAGCTAGTAATATCTAAAACAAGTGAACAAGAGTCGACATGAAACCATCCAAGTTTCGCTTCAAAATCTCAGTCCGATGCACTCCCCGTTCCGTTTCGTATATTTATATATGCGAGTACTCTATTGTAAATTGAAATGCGGTAGTATCTCATTGTATTCGTACCACTGAAACTTTTCTCATATAAAAGCCTTATCACAGTTCCGAGGGCGTTTTCGAAGCGAGCTCGCTGCAATATCGGGGAAAGTCACATACGGTATTATCATTATAATACTTAATAATCCATACTCCATACTAATATTATATATGCGATAGTCAAGATAAGAGAGGTAGGGCATAGAGAATTTTCTACAATTCGACCCCCAAGAGGATAAAATAGGAGATGAAGCTGTTTTTTTTTATAGTAGCTCTACATAATGGCTTCCCTACGTCTGATAGAAAGCGAAAGAGAAGGCCAAGTCGCTGTGACAACGGGCAAGTAACTAGTCAGTTACGTGTCAGTTGTCACCGCCATGCCGGCCCAACCCTAACCCCCACGAGTTCCGGAAACCCTACTCACCGGCAGAAACACGAGGTCATTGGACTGCGGTATTCTATAGGGTGGAGGTCCTTCCCCGGACGGGCAGCTCAATTCGAGCGAAGATTCGCTATGCCCTACCTCTCTTGAATTGTGTATTCCACGCGGACGAAGTCGCGGGCACAGCTAGTACTAGATAAAACCTCAGTGTGAAATTGTGAATGTCGATTTTGTGAAGATTTGTGTGAATAAGTAGGTTACTTTACCATACTCGTCAAAAATACTTTTACAAGACTACACAGATAAAACTGCAATTTCCTACCGGCGAACCTTTAGTAGCGGTGCGGGATTTGAATCTGAATTCACATTCGCCCTCCATATTCAAATCTCCCTGAATCAAAGAATGCTGGCGCCATTTTAAAAAGGATTTCACTGCACAGTCTCAATGCATACTCTTTTGTGAGAAATCAGTTTGCGAATGTCAATATGAGTGATGTGAAAAGGGCTTTTGACTTCAATTTCGTCTGTGCTACACGGTTACAGGGCTTTTGGTGTGTGGGTAATAAAATGACAGTATAAGATTCGGCTAAGTATATGTTTATGCGAAACTTATTTCATTCGTAATTAAATACGTGAATTTGGTTGCCATTCACCATCTGCTCTATCTACATCCACTTGTCACCAGTTTGACCGTTGAAGGTAACTGAGCTCTTTTTCCATCATCATCAGCCTATTGCAGTCCACTGCTGGACATAGGCCTCTCCAGTTGTTCGCCCCTTAGGGCAAACATCTGGAGGATATACCCATTTTCGCCACGCTGGGCCACACCACGGGGTTTGCGATCGCAGGGCGTAGCTTCTCGCTCCGGTGACGCTGCTGCCCGTCATCGGTCTGTGGTATTAAGCTACGCCTTCAATCGTGATGGTTATACCGCCACCTGTCGGTTGCCAGCGCCTCGTTTGCTATACAGTAGGATGCACCACGGGCAGGTGAGGTTGGCTTGGAGCTAAAAGTTGATAGGACGTTCCCTTACATCCCTTTTCCGCCAGTTTTTATTCTGCCTATCCCGTATTTGTGGCTGTCCTATCGTCCGCTACCGAGTTGGTCTACCCAGGTCTCTATAAAAACAATACCTTAAACCTTTAAATTCAAATAAATACCCACCAAGTACAACATGTATGCAATTTGCAAAGCTATTGGGGTAAACACACCTACCTCACGATGTGAAGTGTTGTGAATACAGAAACGACCTTTCAACCTTTCAAGTGATGCTCCAAACACATTCGTCGGACTATTCAAAGCCAACATATTTCAGTCTCTTGATATACATATGTCAAGCAATGTGCAAAGCTTAGAGAACGTTACTTCCTATATATATGAATACGAAAGGTCAAAATACGAGCACTCTCTGTTTGGTTCAGTGCCAGGGAACCCTGGTTCGATCCCCGCATAGTACAAACATTTGTGTGCATAAACATGTCTCTTTGTATTGGTCTGAGTGTGATATGTATTGTATCCAATAATTTAAAAAGAAACTATAAACTAAAAAAAAAATTACATATACGGTCAAACCTCTTCCTTTTTCGAAGTCGGTTAAAAATAAAAGGGGCCAAATAAGACGGGCGTAGCTTCTCGCTCCGGTGACGCTGCTCACTACTGACTGCCTGTCATCGGCCTGTAGTATTTAACTATGCCTTCAATCGTGATGGTAATACCGCCATCAGCCGGTTGCCAGAGCCTGTTTGCTATTTGGCAGGATACACTACGGGCAGGTAAAAGGCTTGGAAAGAAAAGATGATGTGTCGCTTCCTTGGATCCCCTAGGCACCTCAGTGTTATAAAAATAAAGTATGTTTATCAGTTCAATGCTAGCAACATTAACTGTACAATATCGATAACTATTATTTGGAAATAATAAACAGACTTTTCAGAATTTTTTCCGGTACCCACCATCAAAGACGAATTATAATATAGTTACACACACATAACATAAATGCACAAATTATAATATTATGCAGATTTCTCAGACAAAAATTCAATGTTTCTCTGTGTAAACTTTTTGAAATAGGATAATTGGTTAACTATTTTGTCACTTTAAACACGTTATTAACTTTTATAACTTCTTAAATAATGATTTTACGGCTTAAGATCCTCCATGCCACCAATTTTCTTGGCATAAACAGCACAAGATAATAAAAATGTATGATGTTCAAAAAGGTTTAATGCTCCATGATAGCGCATAACTAAATAAAAATCTACTAAGATGTACAGATGGGGAAATATTATTTAATTTGTGACCCTTCATAAATATATTTCACTCAATAAAATATCGAATGTTGAAAAATGAGCGTTGAATAACATCTTTACGGACGTTTAACGGTGTAAATAGCTTTTTGATTGCTTTCAACTTGTATATAACTTTATGATAATAACTAGCTGTGCCCGCGGCTTCGCCAATGTTGCCCCACATTTTAGGGAAGTGGGGGGATTAGAAAGGGGGAAAAAGTAGCCTATGTTACTCCCCATCTAGCAGGGTAATTGTATACAGATATACCACATTAGCCGGCTTGCCAGCTGCTAGCATCCAGCCTCATCCTGCTACTTTTTTATGTCGTGAGTGCACCTAGTCTTGGCCAAAACTTCTTGCAATGTGCCCAGCGCGCTGCCACTTCATTTTGCTAACCGTCTGAACTCCATTTTCTTGGATTCAATTTTGTCATTGTGGTAAAAGAATGGACTAGCCCATATTCTGCATTACGCCCTAAGCTATGGTCACGACTGTAGGCCCTCTACGAATCTCATTTGATCCATTTACGAACGCGTATAAGAAACAAACGTTTTTCCTCGGAATCGAATAAAAATATATCGTACATCAATAACCCTGCTCAATCAATCATCGTTTACTTCTTGACAAAAGCCCGAAGCTATGTACATTACAGGAGGCGATTCTTCCTTTCGTATCGATATTTAACCCGTACACTAAGAAAAAAGCTGAAACGTGAATCGATTCTGCAGATTCAAGCTTGACCTTGACCAAATAGCATTCCAATTCGGTTGACAATTCTTGGAAATATTATGTAACAAACAAAAAAATGCTGCCGCCCGTCATCGGTCTGTGGTATTTAGCTACGCCTTCAATTGTGATGGTTATACCGCCACCAGTCGCTTGTCGTTTGTTATTCGGCAGGATGCAACACGAGCAGGTGAGATTGGCTTGGAGCGAAAAGACGAAAGGCTTCAATAAATTCCATGTAAATGTTTAGTTTGGTGCAATAAAGAGAACTCTACATCCTAAAAGCCTTTGCACAAACATTATGTTTTAAAATAACAAGTTAAATAATTCCGTACCAGCAACTTAGTTCAATCTACGGAGGAACGTAAAGCTGACTACACAGGCTATTGTCTTCAATAAAACACGGCGTCGTAAATACTGAATACTGGCTGAGTATACTCGCAATACTCGTACAATGTTTCAGTTTAGTACGAGTATTTTCTGCGGCTTAGCTTACTTCACGGTTATGTATTTATTTATTGTATTATCATCTATTCGCTCCAGGTATGTAAAGGGCGGCCTATCATCTTTTCGCTCCAAGCCATCCTCATCTGCCCGTGGTGCATCCTGCCGAACAAACGAGGCGCTGGCAACTGACAGGTGGCGGTATAAGCATCATAATTGAAGGCGTAGCTAAATACCACAGCCCGATGACGGGCAGCAGCGTTACCGGAGCAAGAAGCTACACCCTATCGCTAACCCGCCTGCCCAAGGTGGCAATTATGTGTATATCCTCCAGATGTTTGGCGAACAACTGGAAAGGCTTATGTCCAGCAGTGGACTGCAATACCCTGATAATGATGATAATTTATTGTACCTCCAAAAATATTAATCAGACGTCATCACTAACTTTGATCTGATCTCAAAGTAGGTTTAAGCACGTGTTATGGAACTCTGTATTTCAGTACCAACCGCAGTGTACTATTAACACACACTAAATATTATTTAGTGTGTGTTAATAGTATAAAAATATATATATAAAATAAAACCATAGCATCAAAATAGGTTATAAAAACACAATGAGTGTTCCTAAGTTCCTATACACTTACGTCATACACTTTTCTCCTTGTAAAATTGAATAGTAAGATGTTAGGTGATATATTCTTATTTCTTATAGAATATTCTTTTCAAAATAAATAAGAGTCTTTTTTTCTACTAAACGCGGATGATCGTTCATAAAAGAGCTCTGACCTTTGCAAAGTTATTCCCTGGAAAAAATCGCCTATCTGTTTTCTTAGGGCGAAATCGCTTAGGAAGTAAGGATCGCAAGTACTAATAATGTTAGCTGTGGTATAAAGAGACTCGCTTTTTGCTTATAACGGAGCCCGTCGTTACATTTGCAAGTTGTTTACTTGCTAAATCATCACCATCATTTTTTTTATATTTTTTTTAGTAGCTCATCAAAATGGCTTCCCTACGCCTGATGGAAAGCGTAAGTGGTCAGTTACCTGTCAGTTGCCACCGCCATGCCGGCCCAACCCCAACCCCGCGAGCTCTGGAAACCCTACTCACCGGCAGGAACACGACCCGGAGGTCATTTTGCTGCGGTATTCTCTAAGGTGGAGGTCCTTGTTCAGCTCAATTCGAGCGAAGCTTCGCTAAGCTCTACCTGTCTTAAAATCATCGGCTTATCGCAGTCCTCTGCTCTCATAGGCTTCTCCAGTTGTTTGTTACTTTTGTCAAACGTCAGGAGGCTTTAAAAGCAACAATTCCATTCATTCGCTTTCCATCAGGCGCAGGGAAGCCATTATGTCGATCTACTATAAAAAAACAGTCAGTTGCCAGAGCATCGTGAAACGCCATCTCAGTAGGCCTTCAGGTTGAGGACGACAGGCGCCGTGGGTTTGTCCTATTATGTCTGTCGACCTTACATTTGAACCTCACTACCGCTTACCATCAAGTAGAGTGACGTCATTCTGAAAGGTCTTTTTATAAAAAAGAAAAACCTATTTACCCAGAAGGTGATTAAGTCTTAAGTTTCTAGATTGTTGTCTGGAAGAGATCGCTTAAAGCGAGACCGCATAACTTGTACATAAATAATAATATAAAGTTTGTATTTTGTTGTGAGTCAAATTTTTGGTGTGCATTAAAGTATATCTATCTATTGTACGAGTACAGTACACTTAGTGAGCAAATAAAGAAATTGAACATTGAAATCTCTTCCGACAAACGTACTAACTTTAGGTAGAGAAAATGTTTTCTAAAGAAAAGTCTTTGTAGAACAAAATATACAATGTACTTACTTTCTTGAAAAGAGCAGCGAAGTCTTACAAAAACTGATACAAGCACAGTTTATATTTTATCATATCCATCTTCGCTCATAACTCGAACCTTTTCCGCAAAATATGTTTCAACGGTGGAAAAAGGCGGCGATAAAACATTTGGATTCCCATTCAATCTAAAATCTATTGACAGAGTTACCTACTATTGAATGCATTTGCTTAAAAGCCCCGACAGAGATAATATTTCAATAGACCGGAATTTCAGTACAGTGAACGGCAAATGTATGTAGATAGGAGGGTGCATTCAAATTAGTTACTGTAGGGTCAGCAGGACATGTAGATAGAGTTTAAAAAACAAGACGAGACCCGTCTTGTTTTTTAAACTCTATCTAAGGCTAGGCTTTAAGAGAGGTAGGGCATAGCCAATCTTTGCTCAAATTGAGCTGCCCGTCCGGGGAAGGACCTCCACCCTATGGAATATCGCAGCCAAATGACCATCGGGTCGTGTTTCTGCCAGTGAGTAGGGTCTCCGGAGCTCGTGAGGGGTGGCAATTGACCGGTAACTGACCAGTTACTTGCCCGTTGTCACAGTGCCTTGGGCTTCTCCTTCGCTTTCCATTAGTAGGGAAGCCATTATGTCGAGCCTTGTTTTTACTATAAAAAGGCTAAAATTAAGACATGTCTAAGTTTCTTTGTGAAGCATCGTTTTCCATGCTGTGATGGGAAATACAAAATTCTGCCCCATTTCTTCCCTTGGATGTCTTAAGATCGAACATGGGTCCTCTTGAGGTTTCAGCTTCTCAGCAGATAGAAGAGTTTACCCGCCTGGTTACCGAAACACCCGTGAAGTGACTTAAGTCACGTTTCAGTGTATCGTCTGGCTTGGTAGCTCAATTGATAGTGACCTTTGCCTTCGGAACCAAGGGCCACTGGTTCGATCCCCTCACAGTACAAAGAAATTGTGTACATGTCTGTTTGTGGTCTGGGTATTTGCTATGTACGCGTATAAGATGTATTTATTTATAAAAAAATGTATCTAAGTTATTTTATTAGTTGTCTAGTGCCTATTGTACAAGCTTCGGTCTAGGCTAGGTTACATTGTGTGACGCAGCGTGGCATGTATTGGGTTATTAATTACCTAATTAAATCTCAAATTAATTTACCCTATGAAATTAGCACGATCAATTCACTAAATATTTAATAAAGGTAGACAAAACCTCGCTTAGATTAATATATTTCTAATTAACGTTAGCTCTATTTTAATATTTTTCTTAATTTATATAATCTGTGCATCTACACCCAGTCTGAAGATTAATATCCATGATAAATATTATGTTACGTCTATTGTAGGTACATGGCTAAAAGTAATAATTAACGGTCTCGCAGATTAATTAAATGCTGAATAAATCTTTGTTCAGACTTCGCTTTTCTCATTTGATTCATTTAATGATAATTCCTAAAAAGCGCCGTAAATTTTTGGCTTCTGTTGAACAAAGCTCAAGAGAAACTTGACCGTTAAAACTACTTCTAAGTTAAAAATTTCCTGGACGACCATAGTTCATAAAAGTCCTTTGGCAATCAAGAAACCATCATTATTATTATGTGAAATTGGATTATACTCCTTTGGGTGTAAAACACATCGCCACCTAGCCCCAATCTAGGCCGAAGCTTGTACTATGTGTACTAAACAACTGATAAACATACTTATATAGATAATTTTTCTTTTTGTAAATAAATGCATATTATACATAGTAAGCACCCAGACCAATACAAACAGACATGTCCATGAACACAAATGTTTGTACTGTGCGGGAATCGAACCCACATCCCTTGGCTCATAAGGCAGAGGTCCCTACCAAATGAGCCATCGAGCTAGTCTTATTAATAAGTATAAAAAGCTTATAGCAGGTACCGTTCCAGTATGAATTTATAGCGGCATTATTTTTCAAACGCCGCCGGGAGTGAATCGAGTCCTACCACTCGAGAGCGTTGACAAACGACATGGTTTTGTACAAATCTTGCTGTGTTCGTAGGAAGGTTTGAGTGGAGTGAAATGATGTCGTTATTGTCAGTGCTTGTTTGTGTCATGGCTTTATATCTATATAGGTTTTTCTGTAAGGATATTACTCAGTAGCAGTTCCGAAGTCAGAGAGTTAGCGATGACTAATTTTCTCTCACAGCCAATCCCTAAGAATACAAGAACGCAGATATTAACGTGCAAAAGTTTAGTGTGTTTTATTTTAATAGTAGCTCGATATAATGGCATCCCTACGCCTGATGGAAAGCAAAAGAGAAGCCCAAGTAGCTGTACGCAAGTAACTTAGTTAGTGGGTCAGTTAGGTACCTGTCAGTTGCCACCGCCATGCCGGCCCAACTCTAACTCCCCACAAGCTCCGCAAACCCTAGTCATCGGCAGAAACACGACCTGGAGGTCATTCGACTGCGGTATTCTACAGGGTTGAGGTCTTTCCCCAGACGAGCAGCTCATCGAGCGAAGATTGGCTATGCCCTACCTCTTTTAAGTGTGCGAAAATATATGCCCCTTCCGTTCTTTTGTCATAATCTGATTGGACGATACTTTGACTCGACCGAAGAGAGATGAGAAGCAGGAGAAACAGAGGTGGTGGTCTGTCTCATGCTTAGGTTTGCTGTGTTCACCAGCAGAGCGGGTTAAATCTAGATATTTACGCAGTAGTAGGTGATAAGCCAGATGCATGTTTTACTAATGCTATAGTTTCTGTAGGTCTTCAAAGGACATATTGATGGATAAGGTGATAAGATTCATTAGGCGAGAAGCTACGCCCTACGACCGCCTGCCCAGCGTGGCGATTATGGGTATATCCTCCAGATGTTTGCCCTGTGGCGAACAACTGGAGAGGCCTATGTCCAGCAGTGGACTGTGATAGGCTGATGATGATGATGATGATCCATCAGTCAGGCGATGTTTTCTACATTACCAAAACTCTTTCATAAGTCGTTCCCTCATTACTGAGGGAATCACTACTCTATACAATACCTCAATACTGATCACATGTTGATTTCACTGCCCTAATCAACTATCTCCACTTGGCTCTGTCCGATGTTGCCCTCACCGCCTGATGAAATTTGTCCGTCCAGGGCAGTGGCTTCCTTCACTTGGTCGGACCATCTAGTTGGTGAGCGGCCGCGGGCTCTTTTTCCTTCCACGCCACCAACCAAAACCATTACATTACATACAAACATTTGATGAAATATTCCAACGTAGTCGTCAACCAATCTTAAAGGAACTAAGTAGATAATTTGTAGTTGAACAGTAATAGTTCTCCACAGCTTGTGGATTCAGCAAATATTAATAATCGCTGCAATCACTGCCCACGATTCAATGGAATAGTTCCAAATCCGGGTCACATTGCATGTGGAATGAAAATGTATTCTGCTAGAATAGTTTTTTACCTACATATCCATGCATTGGTACTTTATTTGATGTAATTCAAACTAGAATATAACAAAACTAGCGAACCGCCCTCGCTTCGCTTCGGGTATTTCAGATAAAAAAATTTAAACTAAATATAGCATAATGTTACTCAGTGATAATGTAGCTTTTAATAAAAAAAGATTTATTATTAAAATCTGTCCAAAACTTTTTGAGTTTATTCGTTAAATACAAAAATACAAATCTTTCCTCTTTATAATATTAGTGTAGATTAGTGTAGGTAGTGTAGACTAGCAAACCGTCCTCGTTACTCATATTAAAATAGTGGTATTAGTCACTGCTAATACAAATCCTATACAAATTTCCATTCAAAGTTCGGTACACGCGCCAATTAATTCGCGATCTCCATTAATAGAGGTAATCACTTACTATTCGCTCGTTAGGCTTGTTGACAAATACCTATCATGAACTTTAATCCAGTTGACGTCACTCTGACTGATATATGTCACGGAATCATTAATTTCTGATATATTTTCGGAGTGATCCAAATGCTCAATGTTTCAAATCATCCCTGCGTAGCTTAGGATTGCGTTTCGACACAAGAAGGCCTTTTTTGTGTGCTGAGGACAATGCTTTTACGTATCTCACTCCCTCCGGGTTACGGGGTATGTGGGACTCACCCTTTTTTTTTTTTTTTGTTTTAAGAGTTGAATGCATTAGGCACCTTCATGCCGTCTCCGGGGGGAGGCGGCATGGTGTGTGGGACTCACACCTCCCAAAAGGGAGGGCATACCCACTAAACCCCCCTGTGTCGCCAGTGGGCAGCAAGTTGCAGGGACACGGGTAGCGCCGAAGCATACGGCCATATCCCTGCCTGCCCTGGCCAGCCGCAGATGATAAGCGGCCGGCACTCCTGGTCCGTAGAGGGCAATTACCCCTGCCCCCGGATCCGGGGAGCAATAGAGTGCTCCCCGGGCGGACCTCGTGCAACGGTGTGGCTGCACCCACCACACCGTTACGCCCCTATGAGTGGATCGCGCCCCCGCACTCACCACTCGGGATGTGGGACTCACCCTGCCTCAAAGTGAAAAGGAGGAATACCCTCTAAAAACTCCGGCCCCTCCGTCAAGCGCACTAGTACCATCGAATGGTTCCATAATGGAACTACTGATAAAAATTACTTCATTAGTTCCATTTAAAATGGAACTCGTAATAATAGAACTAGTGTTAATTTTGACTTGCCACTAGGACCATACACATCTCCATAGTGGAACATGGTGCAACTGATAATATTTTTTTAACACCAGTCTCGTCTATTTCGAGTGTGCTGTCTGAATCGTCTCAACAGGTCTAGTTTTGAATACTAATTACTTAAAGGATGAGTACTAAAATTTGCGTTTCTAATAAGGTGCAACCCTTCTGCTCATCTGCTTATGGTCTACTAACTGATGGCAAGATAGATACATAGATATTATTCTTTATTGCACAAAACACAGAGTAGATACAGTAAAGATGATACAGACATGTTGTGGTACAATCTAGGCGGTCTTATCGTTAGTGAGCGATCTCTTCCAGACAACCTTCCGGTAGAGGAAGTGTAATTTTCTGAAGAAAGGGGCAACGTCGTGCAAATTAATAAAAAAATAAATGTATGTAATATACAATAATCAAACTTAAGATTTACCCTACAAAAAAAGACTGTTCCAAGAACGTACTTTCTATACAAGATACTGATATAAAAGTTGTTGTGTGTTGCTCAAGACAACACAAAGTTTCCACAGAATATATCAGCACCTGTTATAAGCTTCTAAACTCATACACCGTGGCTGCCAAAGTGCATCGTGAGTTCCGGCGCAATTTCGTTCAGATTGCATTTTAAACCCTCACGTTGCCGTATGGAATATTCGCTTTAATGTCTGTGGTGCCACTGTTAGCGACTATTGCTGGGATCAGCAACAGTCTGATTAATCTGGATATCATAGTGTGATTGATCATCATTAATACATTGCTGACATTTTTTATTCTATTCAAAATGTATAAAATCTTCAACGTCACAAAGTCTATACTAAGATTATCTTTTTTTCTTCATTCATAGTGCGAACGGATGAACTATGGAACTCTTTAATTCTGTATTTCCGGAAAGATATAGTAGGGGACAAGCGCTACCAATTCACTTATAATTAAAAAAATCACTTAAGAAACAACAATTATAAAAGTACCAACGTACAATAATAATATTGATATTTGTTCAACATTTTTAATTTGTAACTGTAATTTAAATTAAAAAATGATGAACCTAAAACTTATCTCTAACATTCCAGTAACTGAAGGTTTTTGGTAAGCATTTTTTTATAAACATTGTGTTCTTCAACTATTTATTAAATCATATTTATGATTGTAGTGACTTTAAATTAATTACTATTAAAAACAAAGGGACACGTTTCAGTCAGACATCTAGAAATTCATCTTAAAGTTACGAACTCAGCCTGTCTCTTAATGTGACCCAGATCATAAAAACAAAACAACTTTCAAAACAAAATTTAATTAGTGAACTCTCAAGAATTGAAACAACATAATACGAGAGAAACGCAAAACCGAGAGCATTACTTACTCGTACATTGGTTTTACTCCAAAAGTATTATGTATGTTATGTATGTACTTAAGACTGAGTAAAAATAACTAGGACGAAGAAGTTTTGAGCGCGATGCGGGATCAATCGGTATATAGCCAAAATAATGTAACAGGCTATGGTGGTGCGATTGATTTGGTTATTTGTCAGTTGTCACAGAGACATGTCAGTAGCCCCCCTTGTTGCGACCGTCCCCCCTCAGATAAAGCTTTCTTCTTGGGAATACCATAGACCATAGGGATGTAAGGGAGCGGCCTATCATCTTTTCGCTCCAAGCCAACCTCACCTGCCCGTGGTGCATCCTGTCGAAGTACAAACGAGGCGCTGGCAACCGAACTAAATACTACAGACCGATGACGGGCAGCAGCGTCACCGGAGCGAGAAGCTACGCCCTGCGATCGCCAACCCGCCTGCTCAGCGTGGCGATTATGGGTATATCCCAAATTATGGGTGTTTGCCCAAAGTGGCGAACAACTGGAGAGGCTTATGTCCACCAATGGACTGCAATAGGCTGATGATGATTAGTAGACCACGGTCCCAGGGCCCTAGTGTATGCGTAAAGGCATTCCCGATGAAAAGAAGGCTCTATCGCTCTGTTTCATGTAGGCTATAGTTTCGGCCTCAACAGTGGTGATCAGGTTCAAAATTAATGCCATCTGTTATCGTAGGACGCTCAAAAATGCCACAAGCCATACAAATTCTTATACACCGTTTCAAGCCTCACCAAACTTTTCCCTTCAAACTCCGATGAGCTGATAACATGCGTAACACATCCACAGATTTCACATTTACATAATTTCCTGTCTACAAAACTTTTTACTGAATATTCCGTAAGAAACATCTGCCGCCGATTTTTCTGATGGCAAAATTGATATTTCGGGGGTCAAGTCGATTACAATGAAATTGACTTTGTAAGGTTTTCCGCGTGGCCTCGCCTGTGGGCTACCGTGTGCTGAATACTAAATAAAATGATCTAACCCTTACCTTTTGGTGGCACACATGACTAGCGTGTATCTATCTTTTTAGGCATCTGTTCCACTGGTGTTTTGCGAGCGTAAACGTTTTTTCAACGTCCACGTTGCGTGTGCCATAGTCAAATCTTGGTTGACGCGACGATGTACCGAGTCTCTATTTCTTAACGACTTTGCGACGTAAAGGCAACGTTAACGTTTTGTGTAATCGCCAAAGTTTGTAAAACCCCAGTGTGATATGTTCTTACTAGTCTGTCAACATGAAATTATTTACAAATATCGACCCGTATTTCATTATATTATATAAACCTTCCTTTTGAATCACTCTATCTATTAAAAAACCGCATCAAAGTCCGTTGCGTATTTTTCAAGATTTAGGGATGTAAGGACCGAAAATGCGACTTTGTTTATACTACGAGTATATAGTGATGAAACTACGCGCCACCGAAATATCAATACTTCTTCAATAGCATGGCATAATGTCATGTTTCGGTGGCAAAACTAATAACTGAAGCGTTGACAAGGAAGTTTTAACTTTTGACGGTTCTACGTGCCCCGTCTACGATTCTGAAACGGTTCGCCAAAATAAAAATCGCTCATACTGAAGCCTTACATGCACCAAGTTGTTCTAGAGCTTGAGGTCAAACAATCGACTCGACCCGGTGCATGGCGAAGCCTTTTACAAGCGGTCTCGCTAGATTTGCGGATATCAATCTGTTATGGCTTTATCGGGGCATATAGCTTAAGGCTATATGTATAGGAGGCTTGGTATATTGTAGTCACGGGGTGTAAGGGAACGGCCTATCATCATTTTGAGTGGGTAGCGCATAGCGAATCTACGCTCGAATTGAGTCTTTCACCCAGGGAAGAACCATCACTCTATTGTATCATCATCATCAGCCAATTGCAGTCCACTGTTGGTCATTGTCCTCTCCAGTTGTTCGCCACTTAGGGCAAACATTTGGAGGAACTCTATTGAATACCGCAGCTAAACGACCTCAGAGTCGTGTTTCTGCTGGTGAGTAGGATTTCTGAAGGTCGTGGTGAGTGCTGCATCAGCAGCCGAGGTTTAGGGTGAGCAATGAGCGTGTGATAGGTGTTGTAGGCGTCCATAGGCTGTGATAACTGCCTAACTTCAGGCGGGCCGTGAGCATTTTGCCACCTTAGTGAACTGAACAGCCAGAACCCCGTGATTGTTACATATTTTGAAAATAATTATATTTAATGTACAGAATTTACCTCTCTACAGATTTATTATAAGAAGGTATAAATTAAAATTCGTGCGCTTTTAAATCAATTTGTCCAAAAAAGAAGAAAAAAGTGTCTAAAAGTTTTTTCCGCCAACTGTGGACATCAACAGCGCAAGTTTCACAGATTAGGAGCTTACAAACTCGTGGAAATGACACTTGTTCGCTGGTTTACGACATAACAACAAATACGACGCCACGAATGCATACAAAGTAGTCTCTTTGCATGCAAATACTCCCAATACGTTGAATTTGAATGAGATAATTTCGGCTGCGAATGAACTGTAATACGCGTAAGGTGCTTTCATGAGTAAATACTCATACAAGTACATAATGGTATACATACTACAGTACATATTGGTACTTGTAAGTCGCAAATGCGACGCGAAATGTGTTGTGGATAGGTATGTCGTTGGTTATTTATTTATAAGTAATTAGTTGATAGGCTAGACTAGGCTATATAATACTAGGGGCCACACAGCGCTAGCTAGTCCCAAAGTCAGCTAAAGCTTGTACTATTTGGTACTAGACAACTAGTTTTGTAAGTAGCTAAATACATAATATAAAAAAATAAACCCAAGACATGCCACGCACGCACGGGTACTAGACAACTGATAAACTTACTTAGATACCTGCCTACATTCTTTTTGTAAATAAATACTATACATAGTAGACACCCAGACCAATACAAACAGATATGTTCATGCACACAAGTGTTTGTACTGTGCGGGAATTAAACCCACGACCCTTTTTCAGAAGACAGAGGTCATTACCAAATGAGCCAGTCAAAAATAGATAGGTAAATATTCTTTGCAAAAGAAACAACATTATACTTACCTATCGTAAAACGTGTTACAGACGATATATAAATGTGAATATGTTGTGGTAAAATTTTTCCGACCTTATAAGTAAGCGACCTATTCAAGATAACCTTCAAGTAGAGGAAGTGTAATTTGCTGAAGAAGAAGGCAATAGTACTTGCAACATTCTATTCATTACCAATTTAATTTTCATCCATTAACTTTTTTTTATAGTAGACCGACATAATGGCTTCCTTACGCCTGGTGGATACGAAAGAGAAGCCATGTCGCTGTGACATCGGGCAAGTAACTAGTCAGTTGACTGGCTCGATGGCTCATTTGGTAGTGACCTCTGCCCTCTGAGCCAAGAGTCGTGGGTTCGATTCCCGCACAGTACAAACATTTGTGTTCATGAACATATCTGTTTGTATTGGTCTGGGTGTTTTCTATGTATAACATGTATTTATTTACAAAAAAAAAAGTATTTAAGTAAGTTTATCAGTTGTCTAGTACCCATAGTACAAGCTTCGGCTTAGTTTGGGGCTAGGTGGCGCTGTGTGGCCCAGCGTGGCATGTCTTGGGTTATTTATTTATTAGTTACCCAACCCTTGACCGGGGTTAGTAACCCCCCATGAGCCCCGGAAACCCGACTCACCGGCAGAAACACAATCCGGCGGTCATTTGGCTGTGGTATTCTATAGGGTCCATCCTTGGACAGGCGGCTCAATTCGAGCGAAGATTCGCTATACGAATATGCACCTAAAACCTCTCTTAAATCATCTCTCTCATTTTCATGAACGTTGTACTTGGACCATACACTATTAATAGGTATAAATCAGTTCACACTCAGTGCAACGCACTCCAAATTCCGAATCGAAGTAGCGAAGCCAATTTGACATACCGCCGCGTCCGCCCCTCGAGAGCTATTTAAGCGGGCTCATTTGATGTGAGCATGTGCGGAATGGCAATGACGTCACGAGCATTACTGCCATGCACGCGGAATTACCTGGTTCGAATTAATTCGTATGCGTATTGAAAATGGTGGTGAAAGAATGTTTTGTTGATTGGCTGTGCGACTTGTGATGGCGATAAGTTAATAAGGTCGGATGAGAGAGTTTTTTTTATAGTGGCTCGACATAAGCTATTATGTCGAGCTACGAGCCCTAAGCCTGATGGAAAGCGAAAGAGAAACCCAAGTTGCTGTGACAACGTGCAAGTAACTGGTCAGTTACGTGTCAGTTGCCACCGCCGTGCCGGCCCAACCCTAACCCCCCACGAGCTCCGGAAACCCTACTCACCGGCAGAAAAACGACGCAGGGGTCATTTGACTGTGGTATTCTATAGGGAGGTGGGTCCTTCCCCGGACGGGCGGCTCAATTCGAGCGAGACATTTGAACTTTCCGGAAGTTAATCAACTACCTAGGAAATTGATTAATTTACGAGTTTTGTTATTTTGCGATGACATAAATATAAATTCCATGTTCTCCCAAGGGAACCAGGCTTGTAAGGAACAATGGAATAAAATGGAAGTGACAAATCTTCAAACTTGGACGAAGTCAGTCCGCGGGACCCGTTTAACGTGGACGCGTACATCATTTACGCAAAATTATAAAGTCTGTATTAGTGAAACTTGTACTTTAGCTCCTCTGTATTAAGAGCAATTATTGTGTGTGTTGTCATTACGGCAACTTAGTGCGACAGTATATGGTGCTCGCTCTGGCAACGGACTCCGTCCCACTCGTGCATCGCCTGACCCTTTCTCACCAAGGATTGACACCATCTTTCGTCTCGCACGATGCAACGTTCTCCACCATTAACATCATCGGCGCAGAGGCAGAAATGTTCATCTATCCCAAATTTATCCGAATCTGGCGGAGGCGTAGATGGAAGTTATAATGATAATATCTTTGTGAATTTCCGCAAACGTAAACAACCTGATGGAGAGAATGTCATACCAATCCTGGAGCAGGTTGAACAGAAGATTAACGACAACTTGAAGACATGGAAACTGGAATTGGATACCATCATCTCGGACTGTATTAAAACGTCCCTAGGCGCCGTTATTGATGGCGAGATTAAGAAATTAACATCTACAATAAAGGATTCTCTCAGGGAGTTTGGGGACAAACTGGACACCATCGACAAATCGTTATCTTATGTGACAGAGAGGCAGGATAACATTGATGAGCGCTTGAAACAGGTGGAAAATCAAGTAAGTTCAAATAATGACATGTGTAAACAAGTGGCCATACTGCAGGATAAAATTGACGCTATGGAGCAGCAGGCAAGGTTATATAATATTGAGATTGTTAATCTACCCGAAAGACGTGATGAAAACCTACCGGACATTGTTGAAAAAATTGGCTATATCGTGAAACATCCCATCAACAAAACGGACATCGTATCAGCTCACCGGGTGCCGCATTTCGACAAGACGTGTACTCGACCGAAAAATATAATCATAAAAATGTCAACGAAAATACTGCGAGACAATTTCATCACAGCATCGCGAGCAAGCAAAGGACTAAGATCCGACCAGCTGAACATTACCGGCACTGTTCAAAACGTGTATATCAATGAACACCTTACGGCTAAAAATAAACAGTTATTTCGTTCATGCCGCGAGCAGGCTAATAAATGTAACTACAAGTTTGTTTGGGTTAAACATGGTACTATTCTTGTGCGTCAGTCTGAGACATCTCCTATCTTTGCCATACGAAACAATCAGGATCTTAAAAAAATGTATAAAACTTAAGTTAATTCGAACTACAATGTATTTTCTTGGTTGTGTGTGTGTGTATCCTGCTTTGCAATGTATTCTAACATTAGTCCCAAAAGTAAAGGTATTTAATTTGTATAGGTGTGTGTGTCAAATTCAAAAAATCAATCTAAAATATATCTGGTCTATTCAAATAAAAAATAGTGTAGTTAACACCATTATTACGCTGTTCTGGTATATACTAAACTATGTTTTTAATTTTTTAACGTGTACTGTTTTCAATTCAAAATGCATTACGCTGTTCTGGTATAAACTAAACTATATTCTGAATTTTTTAACGTGTGCTGTTTTCAGTTTAAAATATGATTGGGTAGTAACACAAATTATTGTTAATTATAGAAATGGCTAACAACATTGCTATATATTACCAGAACTGTCGTGGCCTTAGGACAAAACTTCATACACTTCTCATGAATATACTTACACAGTCATACGACATCATAATACTAACCGAGACATGGTTACACGCAGGGATAGCTGATAGCGAATATATAGACAATAGGTATACAGTGTTCCGTGCGGACCGGGACCGCGTAGCGAGCGGCCGGGGCGACGGCGGTGGCGTGCTTATCGCGGTCCTGCGCACACTGTGCCCGGCCGGCTGCGCGCCCGCCGCCGCCGCCGCCCCCGGCCCTCCGCCCGCGCTCCCGCCGCTCATTGATCACGTTCTTATTAAATGCAAATATGGGAAGCGATACTTTTATATAGGCGCTGTTTATATCCCACCTAAACAGAGCTCTGAGGTATACTTTAGTTATTTAGACATGTTACAGAACAGGCTTCTTATGGATGACAATGATTTAACTAACTTTTTTATAGCAGGTGACTTTAACTTACCTAACCTAACTTGGATAAACAATGAGTCCTATAAACAATACCCTTGCATTGAAGATCTTAACCAAACGCATATCTATTTAAATAATTTCATGGCAGTATTAAATTGCTTCCAGTTGAATAATTTGAGAAATGAAAATAACCGTATTCTGGACCTTTTTTTTACTAATAGGACTGGTTGTGAAGTAACGGCCACGTCAAGTGTATTACTCCCGGTGGACAACCATCACCCACCTTTTTGTGTTTCATTAGTATTTGAGGAGAATCAGCAGTATACTAAACTTAAACCGTATCTTAGCTTTTGCTATAAAAGTGCTGACTATAATAAAATTGCAGAAGAAATTCAAAACACGAACTGGGAGGAATTATTTATGAATGTAAATGGTGATATGGCAGTCTCTAAGTTTTATGAAAAAATCTACAGTATTATAGAATATAATGTACCTAAAAGACATATAAGAACCTCGTCGTACCCTGCTTGGTTTACTTCTGAATTGATACACATATTTAATAAAAAGAATAAAGCGTGGATTAAAATGAAAAAATATAATAGTCAATCAAACTACAATGTATACTCATTATATCGAAAAAAGTTCAAAATTATATCCGAAAAATGTTACAAAGCATATATTAATAAGGTCGAAAATAGCATAAAACATAACATAAAATACTTTTGGAAGTACGTGTCACAACGCCGCAACACAGCCGCAATACCAAGCGGTCTACAATATGAAGGTTCCATTTCCAAAAATTCAAAGGAGGCGTGTGATATGTTTGGTAGTTTCTTTCAGTCCGTTTTTCTGCCATCGACAGTATCTGACAGATTCAGCTTGTGTGACTTCGAGTTGGAAGTTGAGAGTGGAGCTGATATTTTAATACATGACGTTAAGGTAACCAGATCACAGGTGCGGAAAATTCTTCAAAGTCTAGATACCTCCAAAGGTGCGGGTACTGATAACCTACCAGGTATATTTTTTAAAGAAACGGCAACCGTCATTGACCTTCCCCTGACCCAACTTTACAACAAATGTCTATGTGAGGGGTTATTCCCAGATATATGGAAAAGTGCCAGGGTAGTTCCAATTCATAAAGATGGCTCTAGGACTGAGGTTGTTAACTACCGGCCGATATCAATACTACCTATTCTCTCAAAGGTTTTTGAGCGACTTGTTCACGATGCAGTTTATCCTCATCTACATAATATTATTTTAGAAGAACAACACGGTTTTGTGAAACGGCGTTCCACAACCACTAACCTTATCTCTTATACATCGGACCTGTTTTCAGCACTTGATGCTAATATTCAAACGGACAGTATTTATACCGATTTCAGAAAGGCATTCGATGCGGTTGATCATAAGATTCTGTTGCAAAAAATTGCGTTTAACGGTATACGAGGGAACCTCTGGAGGTGGTTTAAGTCGTACGTAACCAATAGGACACAGAGAGTAGTAATCAAAGGTTCTGAATCAGAAGTTACTTATGTTACCTCCGGTGTTCCCCAAGGTTCCATTTTGGGCCCTTTATTATTCGTGATCTTCATAAATGACGTTAAAAAATGCTTCAAGTATAGTCGTATTCTGTTATACGCGGATGATCTAAAGATATACCGACGTATTAATAGCGTGGATGACCACCAGCTACTGCAGGAAGATCTTGATAGATTCAGCCAATACTGCTCTAGTAATCGTATGCAACTTAGTCTAAATAAATGTAAAACAATAACATTTACAAAAAAAAAGTCAATTAGTGAATTTAACTACTCTCTATGCGGAAAAGATCTTATTAGGGTTAATAAGATAAAGGACTTGGGAATTACTCTCGACACGAAACTGCACCTTGATATCCACATTCAAACAATAATAAATAAAGCCTTTAAAATGTATGGTTTCGTCATGCGCTTATCCCATGAATTTAAAAACCCCCAATCTCTTATATACCTCTTTAAATCCTTAATTAGGCCTCAACTTGAATATGGTGTATCAATTTGGAACCCCTTATATGAGAAATATAATCATAGCATTGAAATGGTTCAAAAGAGATTCTTAAGGCGGGTTCATAATAAATACTTTCGCAAACGCTTAACGTACTCACTTCTCTTAAAAAAATTTAAAATCTTGGACCTTAAGTCCAGACGAACTCAACTTGAAGCTAAATTACTTTATGACCTCTGTAATAATAAATATGATTGCTCATCTATAATTAATCGCATTAGTTATTCTGTTCCTACTCGTGCACATATGCGATCCCTTCGGGCCAATCAACTTTTTGCTGTCACACACTCTCGGACGAACGCGGGCATACGATCTCCTTTGCATCGAATGGTCGAAACATACAATAAAATGTTTAGTTCTATAGATATCTTTTCTTGTAATCCCAGATTGTACAATAAAGAAATAGTCAACTTATTATCGGAAAAATAACATACACTCGTATAAATTACACACACACACACACACACACAAACACACACACACACACGCACACACACACGTACACACACACGCATACACACACGCACACACACACATGCACACACACGCACACACACACGCGCACACACAGGCGCACATACACACGCACACACACACACACACACACACACGCGCGCACACACGCACACACACTCACGCACACAAATTTACTAATACTTTTACAACTTTATATTTAATACCATACCATACCATTGGGTCCCTCAATTTTTATTATCTTTATGTGTAAAATGAAACCAACGCTGTTGAGTTTACAATGACATACTCTTTGTTTACCTATAAAATTGTATTTAATGTAAGCCTATTGTAAACTTGTTTGTGGTTCTATCAATAAATTAAAAAAAAAAAAAAAAAAAGAAGTTTAATGCTATTTATCTCGACTTGGGATCTTCGCGATTCACCTTATACATTTGATATTAAAACTTGATATCGCATTCCGGTTCTTAGGTGAAATCTTTCAGTGAAATCGGTTACAAGTAACTTTTAACAGACGAGCCTCCAAGTTTTATAATGTTTCTTCTCTTTAGTACTAAATGATGTTACAAAAAATTGATGGTTTTCGCAAGTTTTCCTTAATCTGTTCTTTTAATAAATAAATAAATAACCCAAGACATGCCACGCTGGGCCAAGTAGGTATAGTTTAGTTAGAACGAACCTTTTCAACAACTTTCCAAAGTCAACTGATATAGTAGGCAAGTATTTAATCAATACAGTACTTTTTCGCTGAAGGTTAACATTCTAATTTGATTCTTACCTTGAAGCAGACGCTAATGTCTTATTCAGGCGACATTGGAGGTAAAAATAAAGACCTTACGTCGACAAGCTATTTCCAAATCCACTTAACATCAATAAGATATGATAAAATTTCTGAATAGGGATTATACCCCTCATACTTATTATGTTTCTTTGGTAAAACCTAATGAGAATTACAATGTCAATCATGCTTTCACACTAAATTAATAAAAGATACGACCGTAAACTATGCTAATTGACTACACACACACAACTCATACAACTACACAGACACACACAAACACACTCACACACACATAGGTAAACATGTACATATTTTTTTTTAAAACTATTTATTTAAAAATAATATTTGCAATTCTTGTAAATTAAGCTGTATTACGTAAATGTAAGTTTTAGCATGTAATTAGACAATGTTATTTAGCTCGTAATCTTTGTTGAGACGGTTTGAGCCTGATGACCTGAAACACAGGCATTTAATTGCCTAGGTCAGGCATCAGTCTCATCACACAATATTATGTCAGAGTTTTATAACATCCTGTAAAACGTACCTACCCTGTGATGAGAAATAAATCAAAATTTATAAAAAAAACTTTTATATTTGATAGTTATTATAGTTTTTTTTTAAATATTAATACTCGCAGAGTTATCGCCATTTTCAATAACGATGAGTCTAAAACGCTTCATTCAAAAAACATAAAACGTCTTATTTTTATGATATAAAATATGAAAAAAATATGTTATATAAATAATGCCACATAGAATATGGCATAATTGAATACATTTTACACTTTCAGAATAGTTTTCTTTGATTAATTTTGCAGGTATAATAGCTGTTAAATTTTGCCAAAAATATAAGTAGTCGTAATTTCTAGAATAAATAGAATTTTATAGGTACGTTCTGGTAAAGATGCAAAATCAAACTTAGTCTAATTCTCTATTGGTGAAGACTTGGGTAAGTTGAATTTGACATGAATAATCCTGCTCACTCCTACGAGATAAGTTTATAGATGTTAATTAATGCGTCGAATAAATTGTTAGAGATTGACATTTAAATTGCGTGGTTATGTTAAGCTTTCTCTAGACTTCAGCTTATTGGACGGAAATTTATGTTGCTTCGTCCTGTAATGATCAGATACATATAAATAAATATCAGACAACGTCACATACATTGCTCCGATCCCAAAGTAAGTCGCTTACGCACTTGTGTTATGGGTATCAGAACAACGAAGGTACCACGAATAAATACTTAAATACAAATATAAACACCCAGACACGGAACAAACACAAGTGTTCATCACATGTTTGTCCCGGATGGGAATCGAACCCACGACCCTTGGTTCAGAAGGCAGGGGTCACTACCAATTGAGTTACCAATTAGTTTTGAATTAAGTTTTTGGTGTTCAATCAGATAAAAATTGAACAGCAAAATCTTGATTCAAAACTAAACGCAAAGGTCTTAACCCATCACTCAGAAGATTTCATTTTATATTCAGAACATATCATAATTATGATGACCTCAGTAGCGCAATGGCTAAGCTGTCTCGTTAATAACGCAGCCATCTGCAAGTTCCGGATTCGATTACCAGGATACTACATCCAGGAAAGAAGAAAGAAATGGGGTGATGATTTGTTTTCTTGTCTGTCTTTGCATGCGTCGATGTTTTCTTGTCATTGCATTCGGATTTTTATCGTCAGACAAAACTACTTTCTCGGATTCTCTGAAAATAATACTTGATCGCCGGTCTACCTTAAAATATTCGTATATACTTTTGTTAGCGTAATTAAAATATCGAACAAAACGCCACAGACGAAACCGGCTTTTCATTACATTTGTCTAAATCGTCAATGAAGACTTACCCCCGCCTTCGCATTGATTTCAAGACCAAACAATTTAATTGGTACAAAAGCACCTAATAATTTACATAACGGCACCCAACGGGCTTTATCTGATACCGTCTAATTTAACAAGTAGCTACGAAATTTCGTGGCTCATTTTATACATTGGCATTTAAATTTCAAATTTGCATTTACACAATTTGAGTTGAAAATTGATTGAAAATAGGGGGGTTAAATGTTTGGCTGGTACATAGTATTCTTGCTATGTTTACATACGCTGCTTTTAACTTACAATTAATTAATTTTTTTTTATTCAAAATAAGTTTGCGCTTGACTGCGATTCGCCTGATGGTAAGCGATATCGTAGTCTACGATGGAACGCGATCGATCTACATTTTTCAATTATTCATATTCATAAATAAACTTAAACAGCTATAATCTAAATTAGCTACCACATTTGCAATTAATAATTCAATTAATTGATCGTTAATTTACCTCGTATCAACGCCCCTGCTTAATTAATTTCATGAGCTAATAACTGAATCAGGAATACCGAGATTTGGTTTATGTATTACAGCGTAATGCGTGGATCATGTTTAGATATAGAAATTTAATCTTCATAATGGTTAATTAGGTACATAATGAGAGTTTAACATATAACCCATGACATGCTGCCCTGGGCCACACAGCTTGAAGCTTGTACTGTGGGTACTAGAGAACAGATAAGTTTATCTGTTGTCTAGTAAGTTTACAAAGATACTTTTCTTTAGTAAATAAATAAATAACCTAGAACATGCCCTACTGGGCTACACAGCGTCATCTATAATACCCAAACTAAGTAGACGCTTGTAATTTGTACTAGACAACTGATAACTTACTTAAATTCATTTTGTTTCGTAAAAAAATATATTTATACATATAGTTAACACCCAGACCGATACAAACGGATATGTTCATGCACTACTGTTGGTATTTAACCAGGATTAATAACGCCACAGGACATCGTTCACGACCAATTCAAATTCATTTATTTCTTTATTAGGGTAGCTACATTAAAAGTTGTTGCAGTCATATACGAGTAGATGAAATTCATTGACACTACTGAAAAAACATGACGTATTTGCCTTTTCATTGGTACCAGAAGTAGAATGTGTGATTCTCGTAGTCAGATAGAATACATAAAAATCAATGGCTCCTGAAGCAACAAACAAACAGATAAACATTCTTTAGCGTTTACGTGAACTCACAAAGGCGACGGTAAAATTTTATATTTCTCCCATTTCTTTACAGTTCAACAACGAGTATTAGTTTGAAACCCCTTGGGGATGTGAGGTGGAAAGTTCCTTTGAAATCCGATTCTTGCCTGCTGAGGTGGCGGATTGTTCTCGAAGTGGAAAAGTTGAGGTGTGACTATGTTACGTAGTTTTTGTAACTAATGTTGGATGACGTCAGTAGTTTTGTATTCTAGCTGATAGAGCTAGAATGGAATGGCGATGGCGCCATATACTCGTGTACACCGGACATTTTACACAAACCACCTGACCTCAAATTAACCCTCGGCATGCTTGGTACAGCCTTTTTTTTCTTTTTTTTACACCTCCCAAAAAAAAGAAGGGCACACCCACTAAACCCCCCTGTGTCGCCAGTGGGCAGCAAGTTGCAGGGGCACGGGTAGCGCCGAAGCATATGGCCACATCTCTGCCTACCCTGGCCAGCCGCAGATGATAAGCGGCCGGCACTCCTGGTCCGGGAAGGTCAACCCCTGCCCCCGGATCCGGGAAGCAATAGTGTGCTCCCCGGGCGGACCTCGTGCAACGGTGTGGCTGCACCCACCACACCGTTACGCCCCTATGAGTGGATCGCGCCCCCTGCTTTTTCTGTTTTTTTTTTTATGTATGCTTTGTGTTGTTGTGATGTCCGGAAAATAAATGTTTCTTATTTCTTAAAAACGTGTCCAGATTGTGCACGGGTCAGACAACGGTCACACAGACTCATATAAGTAACTGTAAGTTTGAGATCTGGATAGATAGATGCCAACAGTTGTGTATCTATCCAGAAAATCTTAACTAGCCTCTTATTACCATTAAAAACAAAATGTTTACATACAAACTCTCAGTACGAGCGTTAAAGAAGTCATATACGTCTCTGTATTGCCCATACAAATGAAATTTCATTTAGCACAAGCACGCCAAATCGTTTCTACGACGCCAAATGTAATTCGGGCAAATACAATATTCCTGTTTATCCAAATTGCATCAAATTTCCTTCCAACTGTCGTTTACAAGTAAAAGTTAGGGCGCTTTTCTACTTAAAGAATTTTATTTTCTGCATTTTCATTGTGATGATACTCTACGGAAAGAATTTTAGCCACAACGGCCAGTTTCCAAAGAGATTAGGTATTATGCCAGTTTAATTAGGTATGTGCGAAAATATAAGTGCGCTCTCTGCTCCTTCTGCATTTTGTAATCGGATGGATGAGAGTTCGACACAACCGGAGAGAGATCAGGTGCAAGGTGATCCTTGGAGGCTCTCCCTGTAAGCAGGTTTCAAGGCGTCATACTCTTTCCAGAAATAAGTAGGCTTGAAGACGTCATCAGGAACAAAGCAAGTTGTCCATGTTCAACATCTCATGCACGCTCGATGATGATCATTATCACTTCCCGCTGGCTCCAAAACAGGGACGCGCTATACGGGGACAACGGGATAGGAGGCATTTATGTCGTTGTTTCTGCGTGGTAGGTTTCAATCAGTAACCTTTTGTTTTCTAGACGGGAATGCATTAGACACCTTCATGCCGCTTCAGGGGGGAATCGGCATGGTGTGTGAGACTCAAACCTCCCCACTGACACACATGCTCACACAGAAACTTGGGCTTCTTTTTCGTTTTCCATCAGGCGTAGGGAAGCCATTATGTCGTGCTTCTATAGAAAAGAGAGGTAGAGGCATAGCGAATTTTCGCTCGAATTGAGCCGCCCGTCCGGGGAAGGACCTCCACTCCACCCTATAGAATACCGCAGCCAAATGACCTCTGGGTCGTGTTTCTGACGGTTTACTAACCCTACCTCTTCTTGGTAGAAATCTACTTTCCAAACACGGCGGTAGCTTCTTTTAAATTGCTTTTATTCACATTCTTACATTACTTTTTATATTTTTACATTATTTTTTACTTGACGATTCATAAGTGCTTATTTTAAGTCTATGTGAATAAAGGTATTTTGACTTGACTTTGACTTTAGTGGGTTTCCGGAGCTCGTGGGGGGTTAGGGGTTGGGCCGGCATGGCGGTGGCAACTGACAGGTAACTTACTAGTTACTTGTCCGTTGTCACAACGACTTGGGCTTCTCTTATGCTTTCCATCAGGAAGCCGTTATGTCGTGCTACTATAAAAGAAATGGCATTGACATTTGAAGACGTCAAGAGGACGCCGCCTTATTTGTCCGTTGTAGATGTTGTTTCACGGCCCATTAGCGTTCTGTCGCAAGACAATTGCGTTACAAACTCCAATTTCCTGAAGTTAGGTGTGCACCTAGCCGGGGTGCGAAAACGACGAGCTCTCAGGACGAAGTTGTAAACTCGATCTGTGTATCTGTGAAAGAATGGGACCGTTTAAATTCAAATGTGTTTGCCTAAGTTTTGTCCAATTTTGTCTGCGAAGAAAAAAAGTCAGCTAAATGACTGGAGCCTCGGAATTCAACACCAATATAAGACAAATAGCCCGTGTGGTTTTAACCACCCCATATTATTTATATAAGTAAGTTTATCAGTTTTCTAGTACCGATACTACAAGCTACAAGCTTCGGCTTATTTTGTTACTAGATGGCGCTGTGTAGCCCAGGGTGACATGTGTTGGGTTTATTGAGTACTAAGTTAGTTGGTAAAGTAAATATATAATAAAATAACAATAGCTTATAAGTTGCTGAACGATAATGCATTTAAAATACAATTTAAAAAGCTACTTATTAATAAATGTTATCACTCTATAAATGACTTCTTAAATGATAAATTTTGACATGAATTATATTTAATTTTAAATTCTGACATTACATAAAAATTGCATTTTAAAAATCTAGTATTGTATTAACAAGAATATAACTAACCCCAAATTTTACACGCCCTAATTATATTGGCAAGACAACTAAAACGAATTACTGACATCAAAAATATATTCATGCAAATGGAATACGTACGTACATACATGTTTTTGTAAATAAATTGATCTTTATCTTTATCTTTTTTCTTTTTTTTTCATTCGGCCCCTTCATGCCGCCTCTCATTATGTGGGACATCATATCTCCCAAAATGGGAGGGAAGTTACCCACTAAACCCCTTTGTGTCGCCAGTGGGAAGCAAGTTAGTTGGCTACCCCAACCCAATAAAAGTTACTTTCCGACACTTCTACCATTCAATGGTTATGCTAAACATTTCCCAAAGGGCTAAATCAAGTCAGAATTTACCAATTAAAAATTACACCTCTAACTACTTCACGTTTGATGTGACATCCCCATAGGACACGTGATCTATCTCGCAAACTACTGCCTCATCACGTATGTATAATCCTTCGTCTTCCCTGGAGGGTGCGTTACAGGGACACTGGGAAACATTTATCATTCTTACGTTAGGTCCTTTGTATAATTTATAATCTGTAGTACCTACGAGTGTGTACAATAGAGCACTTAGGTAACAGGTATTCCTGTGATAATTAGGTGTCGTCTGTGGATTTCGAGGTAGCAAAAAATGACACTTTATCACGTAAATAAATATCAGACAATATCACGTACGTTTCGCCGATGCCAAACTAAGTACTCATAGCCAAAACACGTCTTGTGTAATGTGTTTAAGAACAACGAAGGTACCACAAATATTATACTAAAATAGATATACAAACACCAAGATCCTACGATGGAAACACAAATTTTCATCCAACGAACTTTGTTCCGGGTGGAAATTGAACCTACGACCCTAGGTTCAAGAGGGGTAACTACCAAATGAGATATCGAATCTTACACACATCCTTCGATTAAAGATATTCCAAGCTCAATTAATGAAATCAAAGCTATTTTTCGCGGCCAAATTCGGTATTACTCCCAGAATACTCAGACCTGAGCCAATTCAGAAAACTTTATAATAATTTGATCTGGAATCGAAACTGGAACTTTCAAATCAATATGTGCTTAACTTTCTAAATGCGGCGCCATAAATCCCTCAAAGAATACCTATGTATATCCTTTTTACACATAATTGATAATAGTATTTGATTTAATAACTTTTAAGCTTTCGCGTTGCATAATATAATAATATATAACTAGCGGGATTTAACGCGCATACCTTTTTTAAAAACCCAACGTTTCGGCCGTGTTACAACGACCGTGGTCACGGGGAGTACTGTCAGTACTCCCCGTGACCACGGTCGTAACGGGGAGTACTGTCGGAGTACTGTCGGCGTTAAATCCCGCTAGTTATATATTAGTATTTGATTTTCTTCCGTGGCGTCTCAGTGAGACGGGCTGCTCTAGGTGTTTCGTCACAATAATGATTAATTGCGTAGACGCGACGTCATCATTAATGCAACGTGATTAATGATCATTACAATTCAGATGACAGCTGATCAGGCTAATGGGCCCGTATTAAAATGAGGTCAAATTGTCGTGTGTCAACTGAATGATTCGGCATTTTTTTTGGTATATTTTCTTTCGTTTGGGGTAGTTGGTCGGATTCTATCTGTACAACGACGTTTTTTATCAGAGGAGCTGACCTCACTTCACCTGATGGTAAGCGGTCGTGAGGTCCAAAAGCTAGGTCGACAGGCATATAGAACAAATCCATTGCGCCTGTTGCCCTAACCTTGAAGCCCCACTGAGATGTTGTTTCACGCCCCGCCTGAAGAACCCAGGATTGTAAGAGGAAGGAAACACATGAGGTGGACATGAGGGTATGCGGATGGCAACGCTGTCCAGCACGTGTTGTTCGGGAGTTGAAAGGATTAGAAGCGGAATCTATACCAGATCTCGTTTGCTGGTGGTTGGTTCTGCGGCTGATATGAACATGAACAACACACTGCCACTTCAGCTTGCTAATCAGGTGAGCCTTGTTGATGACTTCGTTTCGTAGTGCTGGACATCCTCAGGCCATCATTATCATCATCAGCCCGTATTGGTCCACTGCTGGACACAGGCCTCAGGCCCAATGAAGTGATAATTTGCTCAAGGCGAATTGAGCTGCCCGTCTGGGAACGACCTCGACCCTATAGGATACCGCAGCCAAATGACCTCCGGGTCGTGTTCCTGTGGTTAGTAGGGTTTCCGAAGCTCATGGGGGGTTTGAGGTTGGACCAGACCAGTTACTTGCCCGTTGTCACAGTGACTTGGGCTTCTCTTTCGATTTCCATCAGGCGTAGGGATGCCATTATATCGAGCTACTATAAAAAGGAGTGGTACAAGATCTGGATACAAGAACGAGTCGACTCGAATCCTATATAACTCAGGTGTGCCCGTACCTAGGTACCCCTAGGGGACCCCTAGGAGTCTGGTGTATGCGTAAAGGTATCCCCGATGAAAAAAACAGGTCAAATCGTGGCCTTAAGAAGTCAAATTCTTGAAACATCTATAAAATTGCACAAAATCTAGGGACCCTTGTGTGATGTGTGACACTAACCATGGTTCTGATGTTTGCTTATAGAGATTCCCGATGAAAAAAAAAAGGTCAAATCGTGGCCTTCTTATAAAGTCAACTTCTTGATACATATATGAAATTGCACAAAATCTAGGGACCCTTCTCCGTATGTGTGACACTAATAGGCTGTTAGCCGTCTCGAGTGGTCAGTGCGGCACTTATTTATAATTTTCTCTCGGACTTTGCCACTTTTGCGGGTAAAGTAGCTCGAAATATGGGTCAGTTTGTCTTATATTTTATTGCTTCATATAGTGCTATGGGACAAGTGTTGTGTAAGGAACTAGGTTAGGAAATTGTGTATTTTTCCTTTCATCATCATCAGCCTATTGCAGTCCACTGCTGGACATAGGCCTCTCCAGTTGTTCGCCACTTAGAGCAAACATCTGGAGGATATACCCATAATTGCCACGCTGGGCAGGCGGGTTGGCGATCGCAGGGCGTAGCTTCTTGCTCCGGTGACGCTGCTGCCCGTCATCGGCCTGTGGTATTTAGCTACGCCTTCTATCGTGATGGTTTTACCGCGACCAGTCGGTTTGCCAGAGCCTCGTTTGTTGTTCGGCAGGATGCACCACAGGCAGGTGAGGATGGCTTGGAGCGAAAAGGTGATAGGTCGCTCCCTTACATCCCCTTACATACACATTTTTCCTTTAGTTCATAGTAATACAGGCCGTCCTCCTTTCCTTGATACATAACTGGACATAAGGACAGAGGATTTGTAATACTGACTATGAAGTCTGTACCAGTATTGTGGTTGAGTTTAGAATTCAAGGAATTGAAATGTAAATGAATAACACAGCGTCGTCTAGCCCCAAACTAAGCCCAAGCTTGTACTATGGGTACCAGACAACTGATCAACTTACTTAGTTTTTTTTTGTAAAATATATTTTTATAAAATAAATACATTTATACATGCCAATGCCGAATGAGCCATCGAGCCAGTCAAATTAAATCTCATATCTCGTACTACTATCACATCAACCTCGACGAATGCTTAACCATTGTGCCACCAAGGCTGTCGTAATATAGCATATTATGTAAAACTTAATCACCTGTAAGGAAAAGCAATATCAAGGTAAATACTGAGATTGTCTAGAGCTATTTTCACATGTCGTACAATTTCTTGGAAGACAAAACAAATTTGTAAATAAATTAATTGAATAAAAGATTAATATCGTGAATTTTTATGAATGATTTCCCCAAGGCATCCAAATTGGGTTCTATTCTGGTGTACTATAAATTGAAATCAATATCTTTAATAATCAACACTAATATTTAAAAGATGAAAGATTTACTAACAAACCTGTACTGAATGTATTGAAAAAACTCAAAAACTACTGTGATTTCATAAATTCACCGTTGGAAAGCTACATTAAATAATAAATAAATAACCAAGACATGCCACGCTGGGCCACACAGCACCACCTAGCCCCAAACTAAGCCGAAGCTTGTACTATGGGTACTTGACAACTGATAAACTTACTTAGATACATTTTTTTTTGTAAATAAATACATATTATACATTGATAACACCCAGACCAGCACAAACAGACATGTTCATGAACAGAAATGTTTGTACTGTGCGGGAATCGAACCCACGACCCTTGGCTCAGAGAGCAGAGGTCATTACCAAATGAGCCACCGAGCCTGTCAAAAAGACTTGAGTTTCTTACTGTGCTCAAAAGCTTATATAAAATCTGAAAGACTCGAATTCCTTACATCTCTACTTTCACCCTGAGTAACGTAGGCTTGCTAGAAAAGATTAGGAATCCTGACTTAAACACCTGTAACGTGAAATACATGAAGCAAAGCGTAGGTGGGTCGCTCGTAGACATATTTTTGCTTTTGTCATCATCATCATCAGCCTTTATCAGTCCACATAGACCTCTCCCAATATTTGCCACTTTTGATCGACCCTGGGCTTCTCGCATCCAGAAATTGCTTCCTTTTTTTATGACAGAGGGGGCAAACGCGCCTGAAGGTCACCTGATGGTAAGTGATCACTTCAGCCCAAAGACAACGCAACACCAGGGGAGTCACAGGTGCGTTGCCAGCCGTTCTTTTGTGTGTGCGCCTCATTATTTTTCTATAATTTGCTCATTCAAAGTTCTACAGTGTGTATCAGAAATACTAATAAACACAGCTGTCTAATACTCGCAATCCAATTGATTAACTATTTTCATCGCATTCAATTGTCATTCAGTGTGGGTGTGGACATATAAATTGGAAATCGGATTATGCGATTGGATAATCGCCGATTTGTTCGACAGATGTCCCTAAAATAAAAACGAAAAAACGTATTTTTTATTTTATTAGATAACCAATATTAGTAGCAGTATTATTTTTGTGTAACATAAGAAAGTTGGGGACATAGTGGTTAATAAAGACATTGAATACAGTGGTTCAAACCCTGTAAACGTACTAAACTGTTTTCAAGCCATGTCGCCTTAGCTTTCATTGTAACCGCCGTAAATATTATACCTACCCATTTATGGGTACCTACATCATATTATGCAGCGTTCGATAATTTGGTTAAAAAAAATAGTAACTCTGATGGTAGAATTCTTATGTAAGAAATATCAGACTGTTGTTTGTCACATAAATTAATCTCAAAGTATACTTACTTAGTAGCTTTTTTTATTGCCAATAGTGGCAGACGAGCAAGCGGCCTGTCTGTTGTTAAACAGTAACCGTCGCCCATGGACATCAGCAACGCCAGGGGCACAGCAACGCCGCTACCTACCATGAGGAAAGAGCTCTCTTTAAACCACGCTTAAAGAATGACATGTATGTCGTAGCGATCAGGGAACTTGTGTTGTTTAAATTGAAATCAATGGAAGCACTTTGAATATTTACTTAAATACTCGTACAATATCATTATCAGTTCATGACAAAATAATAATTATTAATTTGTCTTAGGTGGAAATTGAACCCATGACCCTCTTCCAGGTTGAGGTCACTACCTACCGAGCCTAGTATTTAACCCAATGATTGATGATATTTTCAACTCCAGAATCGGACCCCTCCTTGTGAATTTGTTCAGATAATTCAGTTAGCGAGTATGAAATTTCCGATACGTTTTAGCTCATTAATAACGACGGGGAGGTCCTGATGGGACCTTGCTAATAGAATTATTGTTGTTGTTATTGTTGTAAGTTGTTTATATCGCTGTGACTAGTTCCTTTACATAGATTTTTTTATGGGTTCCTTTCTTTGTGCCATGGTTGTCATAAAATTGTCTTGCAATCATCATCATTATCAGCCTATTGCAGTTCACTGCTGGACATAAGCCTCTCTAGTTGTTCGCCGCTTAGGGCAAACGTCTGGAAGATATGACCATAATCGCCACGCTGGGCAGGTGGACTGCAATAGGCTGATGATAAGATACACTCAGCGCTTCCTGTATTATATAAGTAGCATTTTAGAACTTAAGCTTAGTCATTTAAGTAGTTCAATTCTAAACAGACCTAACTTTTTAACTGCCTTTTACAGCGGTCCTACACAGACCCACATGTTACTCTCAAGGGACAAGTCACAATTTACAACTGTGTCCGACCGTTCACGTGTACGCAGTAAAATTTTACGATCCGCCATTAAAATGATACATAATTTCAATTCGGAAGTTTAAATTAAAACTACTTTGACAAACCGCCCAGCTTTGGCGGGTTCCAAACAGTGGACAAAGTGAGATGTTAATTAAATTTCGCAACTGAATGTGTTAAGTGAATTATGACGTTTGTGAAATGGTTTTTAGTCTTTGCGGGGTTAAAATGTGAAGTTAGATTCGTTGGCAGTTAAGCGTGATTATGTGATATGGGAATATGTATGTACTAAAAGTACTTCTGATTAGATAGACAGATAGAAACTTTTCGACTCGACAAGAAGAAGAAGAAACTTTTTATTGTACCAGAATGAAACATGTACAAGAAAGAGGTTTATACAGATATATTGTAGTACAACGTAGGCGGTCTTATCGCCGAAAGCGATCTCTTCCAGACAGCCTTCAGCTAGAGGATATATGCTAAGAGAAGGGTAAAGTAGTGCGGAACTGATTACAAATAAGATCAATATTATGATGAGATATAATTGTTGCTCGTGTTAGAAATTTGGTTGAATGTTCATTTGGAAATGTTAAGAGTAAAAAGAGGGTTGTCCGAATGGTTTCCGAATTTAGAATCGGACTTCTCATTTCATACCCTAGGTGCAGTAGAAGATGGCTAAGGAAATATGAGGAAACGTTTACCTGGGTACAAATAAAACCTACTGATGTCACCAAAACGCCTGCCTAGTTTCAACGAACAGAACTGGTAACTACATCCATGTGAATTTATACGAATAATTTGGAGCCACTTTTTACGCCTTCATCATCATAGTAATCTGCCGGAAAATGTTCCCATATCAAGACATAGGCCTCTCCCAATGAAAAACTCGCACAAAGCGCTTTGCCTCTTAATTCATAGTATGAACGGTGGACCTCTTTACCGGAGTCCGTGTTCCCCGAAGGATAAGTATAATCTTCACATTTTCAAGACGAGAGTAATTGATTTATATTGGATAAACGCTCTTAATCCTAGGCTCCAACATCGCTTAATATCAGGGGTCAAGCGCTACCAATTCACTTTAAAGAAAAAACCATTTGGGGGTTAGCCTATTAACTATAATACGCTTGGCTGATTGCTGGCCAGGGCATGCAGGGATGCGGCCGTATGCTTTGGCGTTACCCGTGTCCCTGCAACTTGCTGCCCACTGGTGATACAGGGGGGTTTAGTGGGTATACACTCCCATTTTCGGGAGGTGTGAGTCCCACACATCATGGCACCTCCCCCGGAGGTGGAATGACGCATTCCCCTCTAGAAAAAAAATGGGTTGGTGACCGCAGTAGATTTTATTTGTACTCAGGTAAAGGCTGCTGCCCGTTTCCTGATATTCTATGTCATTTACGACATCCACGACATGAAATGTGTGGCCCAATTCTAATCTGGAAACCACACATACAGTCGAGACAGACAACCATCTTCTATACTTATAATAAATTTGTAGAGAAGTCAATTCTGTACATTGAAATATATTTCAAAATAACTATCAGGGAGTGATTAGTGATCGATACTGATGCCAAAAATGCAATCAGTAAATTTTTGTCTGTCTGTCTGTATGTTCGTTATAGAAAAAGAAACTACTGGACGGATTTTAACGAAACTTGGTACGATTATTCTTCACACTCCTGGGCAGGTTATAGTATACTTTTCATCACGCTACAATCAATAGTAGCAGAAACAGTAACGGAAGTGTTGGGGAAAACGGGAGGAAATTTTTATCTGTATGTTTGATCGCGCATTACGCGAAAAATTACTGCATAGAATTAAATGCGGTTTTTACCAATGTACTGCTAGAGGTATAACCTAAAATTTAGGTACCATTTTATGGAAGTCCGTTATTTTTGAAACCCGATATCCACGCGTGCGACGCTGCCGGCACAGCTAGTTCCTAATAATATCGTGTCACAAATATTCACAGTTGAACTGTGAAACTTCCTAATTAATAAAGGGTTTGTTGCCAAGTTGTTTAAGTAATAATGTGTTTACAGTTTACGTTGCTCAAGAATGTTTGAAGAATCTAAAATGTTCCCGCCCCCGAACGCTACGAGTTAAGAAATACTTTAAAACAAACAAGTTAGTGTAGTGCTTAAATGATTTTAATAATTTATTCCGGTGACCTGATGAAACTAAGTAAACTTGGAGTTACTAAAAGTGATGGAACAAAGATGTTAGTGAAACTTACACGGGACTATTTCAACTAAGGAGAATCATCATCATCATCATCAGCACCTATTGCAGTCCACTGCTGGACATAGGCCTCTCCAGTTGTTCGCCACCTAGGGCAAACATTTGGAGGATATACCCATAATCGCCACGCTGGGCAAGCGGGTTGGCGGTCGCAGGGCGTAATTTCTCGCTCCGGTGACGCTGCTGCCCGTCATCCGCCTGTGGTATTTAGCTACGCCTTCTATCGTGATGATTACCGCCACCAGTCGGTTTGCAGAGCCTCGTTTGTTGAACAACAAAACTTTATTTTTGAATAAGCTAAAAGACGGACTAATTACAATTTTTAGCCATAATAGCCTATTATGGGAAAAAGCCTCAGATGTTTGACCAAAGTAGCGAACAACTGGAGAGACCTATGTCCTGCAGTGGACTGGGATAGGCAGATGATGTGGTACCTAGGTTATTCTCATACTAATATCACAAGTCAAATAAAATCAAAAATCTCTTTATTCATATAGGCTTTGAGACAAGCTCTTATAAATTGTCAATACTGAATACAGTAAATTAAAATAAAAGGGATGATTAAACTACCGGATTTGGAATGCAACGAACGCAAGTACAATCATATCGAATATCTTTATTCATATAGGCTTGAGACAAGCACTTATAAATCGTCAATACTGAATACAGTGAATTAAAAGGGAATAAACTACCACCGGATTCGGAATGCAACGTCTATCGAGAAGAATCGAGTTACTCATTTTGGAATCTGAACAATGTATATGATGTTTTTTACATCTCTTTGTTCAGTGCTAAACCCGTTACTAAATTGTTTTAATTCAGCTTGCGACAAAACAGGCGAATACGTGAAATAAATGAACTAAGGGTTTATATTAATAGGTCCGCGCAAAAACGTCATGACCACCAGATAAGGGGTTTACGTATAGGCCTTTGAATTAGATACTTGGAAATTAAAATTGTTAAAAATTTGTTTGTTTCCGGATTTAGAATATGAACCTTATTCCCCGTGGGTATCGTAGAAAATGACTAAGAGACTTATCGTAGCGACTTGGGATGCCTTTTTACCTTTCCATCAGATCTTCTTGTTCTTTTCGTGTTAATGGTACCTAATCTAAATCAGAAAGAACCCATCCAAAACATAGCGACTTGGAGACCGCTATCCGTCGCCTCGAGAAGGTCTCTCATCGTTCACGTGGTGGGCACTTCCGGCAGTGAGCAGGTGTCCCATAGTCTGCAGTGGTCTCTCCAGATGAAAAGCAACAATTTGATGTGCCAATGATGTAATCGGGATGTAAAGGAGCGGCCTATCATCTTTTCGCTCCAAGCCAACCTCACCTGCCCGTGGTGCATCCTGCCGAATAACAAACGAGGCGCTGGCAACCGACTGGTGGCGGTATAACCATCACAAATGAAGGCGTAGCTAAATACCACAGGCCGACGACGGGCAGCAGCGCCACCGGAGCGAGAAGCTACGCCCTGCGATCGCCAACTCGCCTGCTCAGCGTGGCGACTATGGGTATATCCTCCAGATGTTTTCCCTAAGTGGCGAACAACTGGAGAGGCCTACGTCTAGCAGTAGACTGCAATAGGCTGATGATGATGATGATGTGCCAATAAAAAAGTCATATTGTGATCTAAGTTCATACGTCATCAGCTTGCAGATGTCCACTGCAGGAAATAGGCCTTCCCCAATGGCAATTGTTATTGGGTGGGGGACATGCCTTAGTAATCACGCCTGGCAGGCGGGTTGGTGACCGCAGTACGTATTATTTGTATCTGTCACCATAAAATTGTAAATATTGTGAACTGTAAAATAATGCTTACATTTTAACTATTATTCGGTCACAGACTGGATTCGATCAATGTGAAATTCTTAAATTAAAATCTGTCACGCGTAAAATTATCAACAGTTCAACTTTGATCGACCGAGATCTACCGAAAAATAATAGTTAATGGTAGATAAAATGTAACAATTATGTTACAGTTCACAATCTTTTGACAGTTTACAATCTCGCAAGATGGATTATAATCTAACGGTATTTACAATTTAACTGTGACATATCCAAGTAAACGCACTGCTGCCCGCTTCTTGATATTCCCTTAGTCGTCTAAGTGATCAGGATAACCCTAAGCTATATGTGCAAGTTAATGAACTACAGTTACCTCCGACCCCAGATAATGGGAACAGGGCAGGCAAAGTTACCTCCGCCTTAATACCTTCTTCTATTCTATATAGACTTTTCCATTGTACGTACCTGTTAACGACTCATTAGGGACAGTATCTCAGGAACGCAATCAGTCGGTTGTTTTTACCATTCCGTATTCGTAGCGTCGAATACGGCGTAATCAACAGGAGTGAAGGTTTTCCTGTTTTGCGAGTCCGTAGATTAGTCTCTGTCATAAAAACATGTTGATGCTGGCAAAGGTATGCTGGGACGTAACTAGTTCTTAGAATTGCAATGTAATCAGATATCTATATATTTATTTAACTAGACGTGCACTGTGCGCCCCGCGGTAGGTACTAACCGCGGAGTCTCGTTGCAATTATTCGAATTTTTCTCGCCGTAAAAACCGTGCTAGGGTTCGAAGATATCCAACTTTTATATCGATCTTTTTTAGGGTTCCGTAGCCAAATGGCAAAAACGAGAACCTTATAGATTAGTCATGTCTGTCTGTCTGTCCCGTCCGTATGTCACAGCCAGTTTATTTTTTGTAACCAACGACTTAGTAATACCTAAACATATCATCTACGCTACGCTGCGGGTTTCCGTTCATAATAATATGTTAAATTAAACATAGGAAGTATCCTATGATTAATTTTACATAACATAACATAGATTTGAATACCATTTTCATAATTGACATCTGTATTTCCCCAGTCCACATGAATCTCACAAATCGTTTGTAAATGATAATGTTTGATTCAATCCTGGGTCCCACAAATCTAATTGGAATCTTCGCAGGGACGGGTTAGTTAAGCCAAGCTTATACAGGTCGACCTAAACGCTATGGGATCACGCTATGTTATAATAACATATCAACTTGGGTCCGGTTTGTTCTATATAAGTGTTATTGTTCAAGTTTGAAGTAAGTTATATTGCTCAATTATTAGAAGTTTCTGTAATCTCAGTATGTGTTTTTCTTATTGGATTTTGCTTTATTATCACGTGTAGGTTTCTTGGAATCAGGTCAGCTCAGGTTTTCTTTTATGGTAGTCCGGCATAATGCCTTCTCCATACCACTCCTGTTGGAAAGAAACAGCCAGTCACCTGTCAATCGCCACCGTCATACCGGTCCTTAAGTTGCTTTTTCACGTCCCGTTTAAATGGTCGGATAAAGTCGGAAGGGGTGTAAGGGAGCGACCTATCACCTTTTCGCTCCAAGCCATCCTCACCTGCCCGTGGTGCATCCCGCCGAACAACAAACGAGGCTCTGGCAAACCCACTGGTGGCGGTATAACCATCACGATAGAAGGCGTATAGCTAAATATCATAGACCGATGACGGGCAGCAGCGTCACCGGAGCAAGAAGCTACGCCCTGCGATCGCCAACCCGCCTGCCCAGCGTGGGGATTATGGGTATATCCTCCAGATGTTTGCCCTAAGTGGCGAACAACTGGAGATCCCTATGTCCAGCAGTGGACTGCAATGGCCTGACGATGATGATGATGATGACGATGATAAAGACGGAAGGAGGAAACACATATTATGCCGGTATTGGAATCCACACATTCATACATCCATTTATAGAAATATGAAGAATTTCAGTGATCATCCATTTTATAGCAACGTCAAGTACTCTATCAACTTACGCCCGACTATAGATACCGGTGACTTGTACCAGTACAATACATGCAAAGTTCGAAAAGAGTAAGTATATCAGTCGTCTTGAACCCATGGTACAAGCTTCGGCTTATTGACTAAATAGCGCTGCGTGGCCCAGCGTGGCATGTGTTAGGTTATTTCACCTAAGCTAAAGAGCTAAGCCTAAGAGAGAGAGAAATGGAGTATTTCACTGATCATCTTCATCAGCCCACATCAGTCCACTGCTGGACATAGGCCTTCCCCAATACTCGTCACTTCGATCGATCCCGGGCCTCTCGCATCCAGCTCTTGCCAGCCGTCCTGCGCAAATCGTCACTCCACCTGGTCTGAGGGCGTCCTACACTACGTTTGCCGAGACGCGGTCTCCACTCCAGAACTCGTTTACCTTTTACTGATAGTTCACTAGAACATCCATTTTATAGCAACGTCGAGTACTCTATCAACTTACTCCCGACTATAGATACCGGCGACTTGTAGCAGTACAATACATGCAAAGTTCGATAAGAGCCCAGACTCGCTCCAGTCGACACCCGATACATACCGCGCACTCCGCTTAGTACGGAACCCGGCTGTGATTTATAGCCATCATGGCGGTGACGTAACAAGATATAGGAATGCGTGAAGCGGAAGTTTTTCGAAGGAACTGATGTACAGATATTATGGGGAATAGAAGGACGTAACTTTGGAAAATATATCTAAAACATGTTTTCGAGAGGCTCGGTGGCTCATTTGGTAGTAACCTCTGCCCTCTGAGCCAAGAGTCGTGGGTTCGATTCCCGCACAGTACAAACATTTGTGTTCATGAACATGTCTGTTTGTATTGGTCTGGGTGTTTTCTATGTATAATATGTATTTATTTAAAAAAAATATATCTAAGAAGTAAAAGTACAAAGTAACTTAAGCCTACAATAAATAAATAAAACCTAAACTAAACTAATATGTACAAATATTAAAAATTTTCTAAAACGGGACCCTGTGGCAGAGACCCCAGGACGCTGGCTGCGTTACCTCGCTGAATTGCTAGCGAGATGCGCTGAGCGAGGTACGAGCCAGCTCTGGGGTCGCCCGAAGCCTGGACCAGTTTAGACGAAATCTCTTTTACAAGAGATTTGGCCTCCGGACCCCACGGTCCCAATGTCTCAACTGCAAACGCCGCAAATTCATTGTCTCTCAGGAGAGATGAATATTTGCGGCGTTTGAGCAGTTGAGCTTGTTCGGCAGCCGAGCCGGCCCTCGCCGCAGTGCCCTGGATGTGTGACGCAGCCAAAGTGTCCACACATGTCGCATCCCAAATAAGGATGCGACCAAGTTTCCAGGGCACTAGCGTGGCGCCATCAGGTCTCTTGCCATCGTCCCTAAAAAGGCCACGAGGTTCTAACGTGGCCGGAATAGAGGCAGTGGCAAGAGAACGGCGCAAGATGTCGTTGAGGGCGTTGTGGCGAAAGCCACGACCCGAACTCTGGGGACAGGAGAGTCCGTGGCGTCCGAACTGGTCCACGCTTCGGCCACAGTGGCAAGTGTGGGCAAGGCAAATTTTTAAGCCCAAACGGAGGGAGCAAGCTACGCGCAGGGTATTGGCATCAAGCAGTGTGCCGATGTTGCGAGAAGGCAGGGCTTGAAGCCAATACCCCGACTCCCTTTCGAATGCCGCGAGGAGCCGGGCGCGTTCCGAGATATAAGTTTATCAGTTGTCTTGCACCCATAGTACAAGCTTCGGCTTAGTTTGGGGCTAGGTGGCGCTGTGTGGTCCAGCGTGGCATGTCTTGGGTTTTTTTTTTTTTATAGTAACACAGGATAGTGGTCTCCTGTTGCCTGACGGGAGGCGAAAGAAAGGCCCATGTCGTTTCGGAAACAGACAATGACTTGTCAGTTGTCAACGCCCTACTAACATACAGGATTATTGTTGCTATACACTGACTGAGCTACAACTGGAGAGGCCTAAGTCCAGCAGTGGACTACAATAGGCTGATGATGAATCGCATTTGAATTAGGTAGACTGCGGCTAGACTGATCGGTGACTACGCCTTTCGGTATGGGGCGTAAGAATACTACTGAAGTATCCTTACCTTTTTCACAAGGTGACTAAAAGGGCATTTTAGAAAGTGGTGCACTTGGGGCTCTTTCTTTTTATGCAAGAGGTGGCAGACGAGCAAGTGTGATGCATGATGGCAAGCAGTCGACACCGCCCATGGACACCCGCAACTCAGATCGAGTTCTGGGGTCGCTGCCGGCCTTTTAAATAGGAGTACGCTCGTTTCTTGAAGGCTCCCAAGTCGTAGCTGTTCGGAAAGACTGACGCAGAGAGTTGGTTGCACAAAACCGATACTCGTGGCAAGAAGTTCCTCATAAAGCGTACAGTGGAGGATCGCCAACTATCGAGATGATGAGGATGGAATTGTAATTGGTTGCGGTCCTTTTGCGCTCCAATCAGCGTCCGCGATACGTGTCTTTGGAATGACGTGGTCAGGGCACCACAACCTCCTCTCGTGATGTGCCTCAGGCGGAGCTGTGCTACTGAGCTGAGGAGAGGATCCCGACCCTCCTAAGATGTGCTCTCGTAGCGGACCACTGTCAGATTTAATGCCTTAGGAGTGATTCCCACATATCCTAGGTGTCCCGTATTTTGGTGGATGCTTAAATGTATTCCTGAAAAGGTACTATCCCAATTTTTCCCATTTATCGTAGTTATTGTTGGCTCGGTGGCTCAATTGGTAGTAACCTCTGCCTTCTGAGCCAAGGGTCGTGGGTTCGATCCCCACACATTACAAACATTTGCGTACATTACCATTTCTGTTTGTATTGGTCTGGGTGTTTTCTATGTATATTAAGTATTTATTTACAAAAAAAAATATCTAAGTAAGTTTATCAGTTTTGTCTAGTACCCATAGTACATGCTTCTGCTTAGTTTGGGGCTAGATGGCGCTGTGTGGCCCAGCGTGGCATGTCTTGGGTTATTTATTTATTTTTATTTATTGTACAACCGTATGTGTCATTGCAAAACAAACAAACAGCTTTTGTCGAAGATTTCCGTTACCAGGCTTAGCGAAGACCACAACGGAATTAGATTTTGCGTCTCAACACTCATGTTACAACTTGTTCCTTTGTGCAGCGTTATAAATATTTAACGACTGCTAATGACGACTACGTATTATCGTCATAGTTACAAAGAACTACATTATATTACAGCTACTGGATGTGATATATGGAATGTAAAAGAGTGACCCATCATCTTTTCGCTTCAAGTCACCCCGCCTGCTTGTGGTACATCCTGCTGAAACAGATGAGGCTCTGGCAACCGACTGGTGGTGGTATAATCATCACAATTCAAGGCGTAGCTAAATACCACAGACCGATGACGAGCTGCTGCCCGTCGCGTCACCGGAGCGAGAAGCTACGCCCTGCGATCGCCAACCCGCCTGCCCAGCGTGGCGATTATGGGTATATCCTCCAGATGTTTGCCCTAAGTGGCGAACAACTGGAGAGGCCTATGTCCAGCAGTGGACTGCAATAGGCTGATGATGATGATGATGAATGCTAAAATGTTTCGTTACGTGTACACTCCGCTTTCTTTTTAATTTAATGTTATCGGGACGCGGCTAAATTAAGTGAATCATGGCGATAGTTTTTTTTCTAATGTCATTAAAAACAAATGGTGATCATTGTGATTTTTGAATGGCTGTGAAAAGATTATGGTAGATAAAGATCGCGAATTGAATATGAATAAATAAGTGTTATTACGTTGATTTATTTTGTGCTTTTATTTCAATACCCCAGCTGAGATCATTTTACATCTCTAAAGCAACTGGTAAATATCATGCAGATGACAACGCTGTCCAGCACGTGTTATTCAGGAGTGAATAGGAGAGGATGTGATTAGTTGGAAAACTCCTACCTCATCAACAGCCTATTGCAGTCCACTGCTGGACATAGGCCTCTCCAGTTGTTCGTCACTTAGGGCAAACATCTGGAGAATATACACATAATCGCCACGCTGGGCAGGCGGGTTGGCGATCGCAGGGCGTAGCTTATCGCTCCGGTAACGCTGCTGCCCATCATCGGTCTGTGGTATTTAGCTACATCTTCAATTGTGATGGTTATACCGCCACCAGTCGGTTGCCAGCGGCTCGTTTGTTATTCGGCAGGATGCACCACGGGCAGGTGAGGTTGGCTTGGAGCGAAAAGATGATGGGTCGCTCCCTTATATCTACACTGCTACCTATGTCAAAGAATTGCTATATACTCCTTCCAGTTTCTATTTGTCTCTGTCGCATAGAAATAGTCTGATTTCACGTTAACCGAACGCGTGGGCGTGGATCGACGGTTAGAGCAAATATATTGCCATTAGCAGCCCGTTACAAGTTAATTTTGTCCATGACGTACGTGTGACGATATTTAATGACTGGTAATTAATTTTCATTGGTATTCGATACATCGTTGTTGGTTATGTTTTGTGTGGGGGCCGTTTACCTCAGTGTATTTAGGGGTGAATGGGAGAAGTCATTCTTTCGTCGTTATTTGTGGGGAAATTGCGTTGAAATACTTAATGGTGAAGGAACGTATCCACTGGAATAATTTGATTTTAAATAGGATTAAACAGATGTTTCAGATCATGCGTGTAGTCATGAGAAGTATAAGATTTTTGTCACATTAAACTTGTAAAAAAGTTACGCTTTATTTTATAATCTTGCCATTAAATTTTTTGTCGTGACAAGCATATAAGTATATACTTTAGTACGTTTTTTAATGTAGGTAGTGTAACCCCTGCCTTCTGAACTACGAGTCGTGGGTTCGATTCCCACTTGGGACAAACATTCGTGTGATGAACATTTGTGTATATTTTGTGGTACCTTCGTTGTTCTGATATCCACAACACAAGCTACTAACTTTGGGATCGGAGCAATGTATGTAATCAAGCAATGATCTGGTAAGGATTTTGTATTATTTGAAAATAGGAGTTATGGAAAATGAATGTCGAAGATAAATAAATATCACACGACATATTTATTTATCTTCGACATTCATTTTCCATAACTCCTATTTTCAAATAATACAAAATCCTTACCAGAGCCGTTAATAACATCCACAAGATATATGATAAGCTAGTCGTGTTACCATACATAAGTTGCTCCGTGTGTGGCTTGCACAAACGCGTCCACGACAAAGACGGGTACTGGTAAGCGGCTAGTATATGACATAATTCTCTCTGTACATTGAACACTGGTACGCTGTCAGCTTGAAGCAATATGATCGGTTTCAGTACTGCTATAAAGAAATTTACGAGTACTAGACAATTTTGGTGTAGATTAACCTAGAATTTGAAAAAACATTAATTTTATTATGAACTAATTGCAGTGCGTGGCTTTGCCCGCGTGGATTACGGTATGCGATATGATAATCTTCATAATTTATAGCCTATAATTATGTGTCAATAAGTCGCATGAGATGCTATATTTGGTATATATTCAATATCCATATATCGTCGCCGTAGAGCGAAAAGTCACTAAGTCGACATATGTCCAAAATTGATTATTCTGCACAAATTGTTCTTTTTCATGTACGCGCCATAGTTTTTGTTTTACAGAGAGCGAAAACACATTAACTTTACGTTTGCACTACTCATTGGCAGTCGAAAATTAACTAATTTTACTAAACACTTTTTCTTTATATCTAACAAAGCAAATCTGTACCTAAGTCGGGTTGGTTATTTCTCTCTTTTACAAATCAAATCATAATTTTGGACCCAATCCATACTAAAAATTACCTAAAGTGACTTAACTTCTTTTATAATTACTGGTTCGGTACAAAACATGAAAGCGAAAACTAACTAAGTCGACTTAATGATGTCTCAATATGATCCAAACATAAGTGAAATAGTCACTAATTCAGTTTTTTTGTCATTATCTCAGTAATTAAACATAATTAATTGAAAGTGATATTTACACTCTTATGTGTCTATCTATTCTTTAAGATATATAGCAATAAATATATTATTATAATTAAATTGTTATATTCTCTATGTATCTTACACTTCACAGCTAGTAAATAATACAAGTGCTCAAGCTACTCACATTGTGATCTCAACAATGTGATATTATCTTATGTTTATGTATATTTGCACCACATAATGTATCTTAAAGCACCTTGAAACTTGGTAGATACTGCCATAAATTACCGTCTCGGCTATGCAACCGCTCCCAAACCCAATTTTAGTAGCAATATAAGGATAAACTAGACTAGCTGGAGTATAAACTCGCTAGAGGGAAATTTAACACTATTTTCTGGAGAATTTTAATCTAGACTAAAATTTGAAAAGTCTTCGCGCATTTCTTGATTGTTAACTTCGTTGAAATGTGTAATAATTTAGTGCTACAGTTATTTACTTCTGTAGGATTCCGACCTGTTTTGCAATTTTAATAAAAGCTGGCCATTTTTGGTGTTAATTGTTTTGAATTTTGTTTTCAGATCAGATAAAAAAATTGAGGAAAAAAAGATAAATAATTTTTAACTATGATTTTGACTGGCTCGAGCCATCGAGCCAGTCAATGAGCCATCATTTGGTAGTGATCTCTGCCCTCTGAGCCAAGGGTCGTGGACTCGATTCCCGCACAGCACAAACATTTGTGTTCATGAACATGTCTGTTTGTATTGGTCTGGGTGTTTTCTATGTATAATATGTATTTATTTACAAAAAATAGGATGTATCTAAGTAAGTTTATCAGTTGTCTAGTACCCATAGTACAAGCTTCGGTTTAGTTTGGGGCTAGGTGGCGCTGTGTGGCCCAGCGTGCCATGTCTTAGGTTATTTATTTATTTGTTATTTAAATAGCTACAAATATAAGCACATAGACACTGAACAAACGTTTCATCACACGAATGTTTGTCCCGAATGGGGACCGACGACCTTTAGTTTAGGACAATGGTCACTACCAATTAAGCCACCGGGACAGGCAATAGAATATGATCATTGTAAATTATTTTTTTATTATTATAACTATATATACCATATATATATTTACCATATTTATTGCTTGTTCAACAGAAAACACCCCCATTACGGACCAGTTGAACTTCGATAAATTCCACCGAATTTAATTTCGTTTAAAAAGCTCAAGTTTGCGCTGAAACTCAGTACCTATATTGGATCGAGGCATCCATACCGATCAGCTCGTCCATTCAGACATAGTCATTGGAAACTAGTCATAAAGTCGTACAGATAAGGTTCAAAATATGAAGTGGAACGTTTACCTGAAAGTTATTACTTTATACATTAGTCGAGCTCATGAATCGTAGGGACCATTTGAAGACGGGTATTACAGAGAGGGACATACATTTTGATAGACTGCCGTCTGCTATAATGTGAAATGAGATATGTTTTCTATCAATTCCTGTTAGAAGTACGTCAATTTATTTTCTTGTATTTCGTATCTAGTACATTCGTTAAGTATTTTTGCTGTTTTATGTGGAACATTTCACATTTCAGGTCCGAAAACAATAAAATATAGGTACCCACATAATTATAATATTTCCAGCTAGTAGTTTTCCTGTTAGTCGTCGAGAAACTATGAATGCTAAGAAACAAACTTACTTTTTCACTACGATGTTAAGATTATGATAATTGTTAACAAAGTGTCCCTTTCTGATGCAAAATCCTCATTAGGCTATCTCCACAAAGATCCTCATTAGCAAATAAAGTACGCATCATTTATTTTATCAAAAATCGCTAATTGGGAGTCTCTAATTATTCGACTTATGAGTTTCATTACTTTTGATTCTCTAATAATTAATACATTGTGCATTGTCAGTAAATTGACTTTGGCTGAAGAATTGCTTGATTTCAGTTTTCTTTCAAATACTTAAGGCATAGTCTGAGATATCACACGATTATTTTTAATGGTAATTATTGCTTTTTTCTTTCTTTTTAAAAATTTGTAGCGGAAAAATGAGACGCTCCTTCTTATATCCCTCATGTAAACAGAACCAATTAAATAATCATGTAATTAAGAAAAAAACGTTGCGTGCCAAGCGTGTGTTACGCACTATTATGTCCTTTTAAGGTTTGTTTTAAAAGAAGAGTTTTCAGGATGACCTCACTCCACCCGATGGTAATCGGTCGTGAATTCCAAAAGTTAGGTCGACAGGCACAATAGAGCAAACCCATTTGCGCCTTTCGCCCTCACCCTGAAGGCCCACTGAGATGCCGTTTCACGCCCCGCCTTAAGAACTCAGGATGGTAAGAGGAAGGAAACACATGAGCTAGAAGGGCATTCCATGACTTAACGACTTGGGGCATGAACGAGGAACTAAACCTCTTGGTACGCGCCACCATCGTCTGGACGGTATGCGGATGACAACGCTGTCCAGCACGTATTGTTCGGGAGTGGAAGGGAGAGGATGGAACGAGTTGGAATAACTCTTCGGAGCATTCCCCATTGTAAAGACGATAGAGAACACTACTAAAGACTGGCAATGTCTCTACGTAGCTGAAGAAGTTCTTGGTTCTTGGTCACCTCTTGTTCCCCAACAATACGGATAGCACGGTTATTTTTATTACCCTTATTACCACTTTCTTTACGTGGTAGCGGTATCTTGCGCATCGTTTATTATGTACACAAACCCATAATCCAGTTCCCATAACACTACTCGCAGTCTACACTCGATGGGGAGCTAGTGGGCAATTTGATTACGTATTCGGGTCAAACGTGCCGGGAGCCTGTGAACATTGCATTATTACAGCGGGTGTTATACTCGTAACGTCGGTACGTTGTTGTCGATTAGGGAACATATCAACCGTATTGGATGCAAGTTGCATCAGATGACTTAGAATGCCGTAGGGTTAAATAACCTAATAATCCTTCTACTATGGGTACTAGAATCCCGAGGATCGTAGAAGACGACTTAAGGAAATTAAAAGTTCGGTTCAAAATAAAAACCGAGTCTTTTTTAAACTGACCTGAATTTTTACTAAAGATCATTCCATTTAATAATATCGCGTTCCCACTTTGAACAATCTTCGGATTCATTTGGAATTTTCAATTAAAACAAATTTTATTTCTGACCCCTGTCATTCCTTCAAAACCAGTTATTAATTTTGTTTCACCGGTATACATTCTCTTCAGTGAAATTGCAATCAATATTTTAGCGAAAAACGTACTATGTCTATAAACATACGTTTGGAAAATATTAAATAATTTTTTGGGTTGAGTTAGACAAATAACGTAACGTCGTAACGTATTTATCTTAAAATAGTCAATTTACTAAAATACATACGTTAAATAATACATTTCAACTGCCGTTTATTATTTTCCGGAAGTTAATCAACTACCTACCAAATTGATCAATTAGCGATTCTTGCTATTTTCCGGTGACATCAATAAGGAACTTTTATACAGGATAATAATATCATTTCACAGACCAATATTCATGCGGGCATAGCTGCGGGCCATACACAAATATTTGTACTCTCTACATCCATAGTACTGTACGGAGATCGAACCCGAGACAATTGCATCAGGAGCAGCGTTCACAACAACTGAACCTAACTAATATATAAATAAACTAGCAGTGCCCGCGACTTAGTCCGCGTGGAATAGAGTTTCATCCCCTATTTGATCCCCTTGGGGGTAGAATTGATCAAAATACTTTCTTAGCGGATGCCTACGTCATAACATCTACCTGTATGCCAAATTTCAGCCCGATCCGTCCAGTGGTTTGGGCTGTGCGTTGATAGATCACTATGTCAGTCAGTCAGTCAGTCAGTCAGTCACCTTTGAATTATATATATTTAAATAACCGCTTGCTCCGACCTATTCTTATACAAGGTGACTTTTTAATGACTATCCATTTTTTTCTGGGCATTAGGTATCGCTAATAGAGCCCATTTCCGCAAAAAAAAAGGTTCATAATATTTACAAAAAAATTTACTGTCTTGAACCCGTTATAAATTTCGCATGGTTCATATTTGTAGCGTAAATATTTAGTACCTACACTACCCACAAAATCATTGGTATTACAAATTGAGGTACGAATTAAAGGTAAGATGGTATTACCTACTACTAAATGGCAACCATTCGAAATTTATAATTGATTCGGGACAATGAATTTCTTGTGAAAATATGACCTTTATTTTCTTTGCAGATATGGGCTTTATTAACCATACCTAATGTCCAAAAAAAAATTGGATGTTGATTAAAAACTCACCTTGTATAGAAACTGTTTGATTATGATAAATCGAACTCTATGCCCCATATTTCAGAGATTAAAATAACCTTCATTGCGATTGAAAGGGAGGGAAAGGGATTAGTTTTAGCTGCCTATGATGATTACATAAAACGTCACAGCAAGGTGTCGCTTGCCCATTATTAAATCTGCGAAAATGTCTAAGCGAGAAAGGATCGGTGTGCCTAGCACGAACACTTTCGAAAAAGTATGCGTAACGTACCTAACCGTAAACGGGTGATAATTTTCACTACGTTAACGTACATAAACGTAGTACCTCTTACGCACGATAGGGGCGCTGTACCAAGTTTCATACAAATGTTTACGGTAACGTTACGCATACTTTTTCGAAAATGTTCGTGCTAGACACACAGGAAATATTTTTAAAATGTGAAAGTACCTATGGTTCCGGATTTAGAAAAGGACCACTCTCATCCCGTGGTTATCGTTGAAGACGACTGAGGGAATATCAGGAACCGGCAGCAAAGTTTACGTGTACAAATAAAACCTACTGCGGTCACCAAACCGCCTGTCAAGAGTGATGACTACGGCAAATCCCCCCAAATCATGAGGCCTGGCATGTCATGAGGCATGAGGAGGTCTGTGGACATTTACTGGCTGATGATGATGATATAAAAGGAACACAAACACACAAAATCAAATTAAAGACGTATTTTCCACACTTATCGTAGTTTAGGCATGGAAGTTCGGAAACAAATTATTTTTCCCTATAAATAATATTATTACCTACAAATCTTTTTCCCAGTTACCTAGCTATATTTTTCTATGGTTTCATAATGTATTTAGAACGTGAAAGTTATTGACAAACTTTTCGAATAAAGGTAGAGTGAGCAGTACAGAAAATAAAATATTTTCTAGAAAGTAATAAGTCATAATAAAATCCCGGCTAGTTTATAAACTTTTTATTATTTGGTTCAATCAAGAAATAGATCTCTTTGAAACTTATTATTTATTTCTGATTTTCTGATGGCTAGAGAGAATAATATCTTAACTAATATTATAAAGCTGAAAAGTTTGTTTGTTTGTTTGTTTGAACGCGCTAATCTCGGGAACTACTGGTCCGAATTGAAAAATTCTTTTTGTGTTCAATAGACCATTTATCGAGGAAGGCTTTAGGCTAAATAACATCACATTGCAACTATTAGGAGCGAAGAAATAATGGAAAAATGTAAAAAAAAACGGGGAAAAAATAACTATTCCACGCGGACGAAGTCGCGAGCACTGCTAATCATGTATAAAAGTAGAGTAGGTTTTACTATTGGATTTCTTAAATATTAATACACTCTGAGACGGTAATCTTCGTATCGCCACTGATTCTTTATCACAAGCCCAAACTCTTGCCCTATAGAATCATCATCATGAGCCTATTGCAGTCCACTGCTGGACATAGGCCTCTCCAGTTGTTCGCCACTTAGGGCAAACATCTGGAGTATATACCCATAATCGCCACTCTGGGCAGGCGGGTTGGCAATCGCTGGATGTAGCTTCTGTGGTTTTTAGCTACGCCTTCAATTGTGATGGTTATACCGCCACCAGTCGGTTGCCAGCGCCTCGTTTGTTATTCGGCAGGATGCACCACGAGCAGGTGAGGTTGGCTCGGAGCGAAATGGTGATAGGCCGCTCCTTTACATCCCTACACAGATAACGTTTGTATATCGGATAAAATAGCAGAATTCTACCTAAGGTTTTACCTCCATTGAGGAAAGAGATTGATACCACATTTACTAAGATCTCTTTCTCACTGTTGGCAGCGACATGTCTGTGCCCCTGACTTTGCTGATTTTCATGGACGGTTACTGTATAAAATCAGGCCGATTGGTCGTCTGCCACCAACAGTAAAAAAAAAATTAAGTCTATAAAGTTAAAAGTAGTAAGAGGATATAGAGGTAGAGGAAGACCGAAAAAGGAATGGATGGACTGTATGAGCAGTGATATGCGTGTCAAAGGTGAGTGTGGAGATGACGGCTGATAGAGAAGAGTGGAAGGAGAAAACATGTTGTGCCGACGCCACTTAGAGCGGGCTAAGAGCAGGAGAATGATGATAAAGGAAGAAGAGAACATGTTGAGCCGACCCCACTTAGAGCAGGATAAGGGCAGGACCACACCGTTGCACGAGGTCCGCCTGGGGAGCACCCTATTGCTCCCCGGAAGCCAGGGGTAGGAGTATTTGCCCTCCCCGGACCAGGAGTGCTGGCCGCTTGTCATCTGCGGCTGGCCAGGGCATGCAGGGATGCGGCGGTATGCTTCGGCGTTGCCCGTGTCCCTGCAACTTGCTGCCTACTGGCGACACAGGGGGGCTTAGTGGGTATACCCTCCCATTTCGGGAGGTGTCAGGCATGACGGTGCCTAATGCATTCCCCTCTAAAAAAAAGGATAAGGGCAGGAGAATGATAATGAAGTTAAGAGTTAGATAACATTAAAACCACAAATACGATCATATCGCTTTATTTAAAACATATTTTATCATTATATACACGTTGACATATTGCCGATTCATATATGTACACAAGTAGATAATTATTATTAAATTAAACATTTATATTTCCTATTTACAACACCTCTTCTATTTCACATATAAATAAATTAAGTCTTATGTCGTATTAGGTCATTGAGTATTAAAATCTTTGTTTTAGTATTTTGAAATATTTACAACAATTGTAGAAATACTAATATAAATAATTATACCTTTTTTGTTATTTTGCGGTAAGTATATTGGTTGTTTAATGGCGTGCGAATTTCAAAAGCCTGCAAGTTTCATAGAAGGTCCTGCGTGGGATTGTTGTCCTCATGTATTATAAAACTAGCTGTGCCGGCGGCATCACAGGCGTGGATATCGGCTTTCAAAAATAAAACTGCCATAAAATGGTAGGTACCTAAATTTTAAGTTAGACCTCTAGCAATACATTGGTGAAAACCGCATTTAATTCCATGGAATAGTTATCGCGTGATGCGCGATCAAACATACAGATAAAAATTACCCAACACTTCCCGTCACTGCTCTGCTTCTATTGATTGTAGCGTATGCTATAACTTGCCCAGGAGTATGAGGAATAATCGTACCAAGTTTCGTTAAAATCCGTCCAGTAGTTTTTTTTTTCTATACCGAACATACAGACATCAGACTCCTATCTGAACCCGTAAATATATAGGTAGTCCGTGGTAACCGTAGAACTACTCGTATTTCTATGGTAGTTTACGCACTATATTTAAGAACATAGATATTCTTCAATTTACAGTATATAGTGTGTTCGGATCAAACGTAATTCGAAACCGCTGTTTATATGACAGTTATGGTTGATATTATTTCAGTCATTCATTTCAGTAATTTTCGTATAACTATAATACTGACCGCAACAATAAAGACAGTTATCTCTTGGAAAATGACTATTTCTTTTACAATCAACTTCTCTGCGGAAGTGTCTGGAACCTTATGACCAAGTCTGCCTTGGTACCACAAGCTCTCTTTACTAGACAGGCACCACAAAGACGATAGAAAACTCAACTCTTAAACAGTTTTATTACACTTTGTTCTCTCTAGTACGTACATCGACATTTAGATTTACAATAATTTTATATTTTATACATTTTAAATACACGATAATTTTATCAGTAAACAAGAATTTAAAATATTTCTGTAAATTTGTATTCATAATCATTCGCGACTCATGATTTGACTAGATTATTATACATTGATAGCGAAATTAGATCAGGCGTTACGTTGTGCACAAATACTAGTACTATAGGCCCTTCGTAGGAATAATTCATATGAGATTATTATTCATTTGAAATAAATACTATGTTGTACTAGTTATGCCAATTTGTTAAATCAGTAAAAAAAATATTTCATTTTGGGTACTAATTATATACACTAAGTATTTTTACAATAAAATTTGAATTTTATTTTAAAAATAATTATGTAGTTGATTTTAAAAGGTAATATAGAGATAAATAATTAAATAGGTAGGCTCCCATCGCCTAATGGAAAGCAAAAGAGAAGCCCAGATCACTGCAACAACGAGCAATACCATACAGGCCTATAACGTCCCGAAACGCGACCGAATTCAGTTCAAAGGCGTTTCGACCAGTACAAAATCAAAATACTAATAACAAATACAAATGGCAGTCTAAACAATAGTCACTTTCTGTTGCCCTAATTTGATTCCAAAAGTAACCTTTTCAACGAAGGGCCAGTACCTAACATTGACAAATTAAACCCTAAAAGTGTACTACAATACTGCTATAAATAAACATTCAGTCTTCATAAATTAAGTACTTTATAATTACGTGACTAAATGCGAGGAAATACCTTGAAGCGCACTCATTTCGTAGCGCACCTAACAAGGGGCACATAAAATATACCTCGATGCATATGTATTGATACTTTTACTCCATCTGGAGGTTACAAGCCTTACACGTGCCAGTATAGTTATTTATTTCACGTGGAGGTTCTCAAAAAAACTCCAAACTCAAGTTGGCCGCAGTAAAGGGAACAGGTTTAGATGGGGATATACGGACAAATCCAACGTGATTTGCGATTTCTTCCCTTAAACTTGCCATCGGCACGCTAGAGATAGACTATATCGGTATTCAACCTTTACTTTAGTTGTACTCACAATAGTGAGTAAAGTGCACTTCAAGGTATAGTTTAGGTGCACCTTATTAGGTGCAACTCAAAATGGGTGCGCTTCGAGGAGTGCGAAGCTTTACACAGCAGGTGTACAGGTACATTATATGAGGTCAGAATTGAAGGCATATATCTATTTGTGCGCTGTTTGTAACAAGTGGTACAGCATTAGATTAAAAAAATATACATTTATCTTGTGAAGATATACTATACAGTTGGTTAAGACGACTGCGCTAGAATTGAGATCTGAATTCGTGATTAATACAAAATTATATACATAGACAACAAATGTCTGACTCCTTTGTGTCAAACTAATGCTTTCCCTTGTATCATTTATGAGTATAATTTGGGTGTGTGTCTCATATAATACCCAATCTCTAGTTAATTGAGAAAAAGACCGTTCCATTTTTACTTGGGAGCATCATATCGTCAAAATATAGTATAGTACAGTAATATCGAGTAGTAATCACGCAATCAGAGCAATCACTAAAACTAAAAGCGTTCTTAATTAAAGCTCGTAGAATCTCATACAAATTGCGATCGTATCTGTCTATTCACTGAGAGCGCGCCTATCCCCGGGTCAGAAGTGGGACGCACGCGCTCCCAAGGCGCAGGCTACCTCCTAGTCTTACAATACTGACACAGCAACACCTTCTTAAACGCCTGCCTGAACACCTTGTTGAATATCGTGTAGAATATAGGATTCACCATGGAACTAGCGTACCCTAACCACAGAACGCAGTCGAAAACCCACGGAGCGATCCGCCTCTCGCATTCAGGACACACCGCTGGCACCATGTTGAGAATAAAAAATGGCGCCCAAAGTACTACGAATGTGAAGAACACAACCCCAAGGACTTTGGTCGCTTTCTGCTCTAAGCGCAATATCCTCCCGTGACGGGAAGAATTCCTCGATATCACACTGGAGTTTCTAGAATGATGAGCTCTAGGAGTTTGACGTTGAGGACTAGGCGATACGGCTTGCTGCGGACGAGCGTTTATCGACCTTTGAGCTCGAATGCTCCTTACAGGAGTAGACAGCGTCGTCCTAGCCCCACCGAAACTGGATCCCCTTCTGAACCTCCTCGCCTCATCCCATGTCACCATAGACGCTGCTCCTCTACTAGACCTCCTGAAGTATTGAGGCTCTTCCTTGAAGTTACCATTGCGAGGATAACCGTTGCAGCCGTTGATTTCTCCACCGGGCACAATGATGACCTCAGTCGTTCTTCTTGGTGGAGTGGACTCTGTTCCGAAGTAGGGGCACGTGCATGGCGGGGGTAGCAGTAAGCCGTCTTCAGAGCTTCTGGACTTAGCTGTCAATGTGGCCGGTGCAAGAAGACCGTCGTTGCTCTCATCATCGGACGCGCTTCTAGGCCTGTGTAAAGGAGTGTTTGGATCTCCGGTGGACGACGGCCGTCTTCTGTCTTGCAGCATAGAAGATGGCGAGCTTGAAGACACGCTGAGCGAGCCTGGCGTGAGCATGCCGCCTCTCTCGGAAATGTTGGTCCTGTGAACAATTAAGCTGGTACAGACGCTGTGGGGGAATCGCGTTGATTGCAACAAGAAGCAATTGATAGCGCTTGAGGCTGCGTTCAGACGACAGGCAGCGCCCAGCGCATGCTATGCGAGTCATTACTCTTTTAAGTTTGTTGCATATATTTAGATCGTGTAGACACAATATATGTCTTATTGCCGAAGTTCAACAGCACACGCCATGAGTCCGTTGATTTGTCCAGGTACGTGCAGCGTAAGTGTAAGTGCACACATGCTGAAGTATCTACCTAATGAGGCGCATCAAAACTTTATCCCCGTAGCGCATCTTTTAATTACACCCGATATCATGAGTGTAAAGTTGCGCTGGTACAGTTTAGGTGCGCCTGTACAGGAGCGACTTAAAATAAGTGCTTGTCGAAGAATGGAATTTGAGATTTATTAAAGTTTCCACAAGCCTCAATTACATTTTCGAAGCGAGAGACGCGAGAGTCAGCGCGCATGGCGTACGCTGGGCGGTCTGAACGCAGCTATAATTTGGAAGCGAACAATCGATAGCCAATTGGTATACCCTCTGTAGTGTGGTTTGGTCGCAGCGGAAGCTTCCAAGCCGCGCGACAGTCGCAACATCTCCGCACCGAACTGGTGCAATGCGGTCATTGCTGACGGAGCGGGCTCGCTGTGCAACACAACACGGAGACATGAGACATACGGCATACACATGGCAACATTCAGCGTTGGTATTTGTATTGGCAACATTTAGCATGGATGTGACCGTTGGTGACTTGTTGACGATTTGAAAATTTTGGCAACCCAGAACGAGCCTGACACCCAAGAGATGGCGCTGTATGCTGAACAACGCCATCTAGTCCTAAGTAGTAGTAGTAGTCCTAAGTACCAAAAACGATGTTACGGCAGCCAAAAGTTAAATAGTACAACACACACTCACACGTGCATCAATATCTTTACGTTCAAATCTGTAAGTTCATATTATCAAATCAACTGTCGTGTTCCAATGTTATTCGTCGTTGTGGATTTAACAGGTCTTAGAAGGTTTTTTTTTATAATAGCTCGACATAATGGCTTCCCTACGCCTGATAGAAAGCGAAAGAGAAGCCCGAATCGCTGTGACAACTGGCAAGTAACTGGTTAGTAACCTGTCAGTTGCCACTGCCATGCCGGCCCAACCCTACCCCCCACGAGCTCCGGAGACCCTACTCAGCAGCAGAAACACGACCCGGAGGTCATTTGGCTGCGGTATTCTATAGGGTGGAGGTCCTTCCCCGGACGGGCGGCTCAATTCGAGCGAAGATTCGCTATGCCCTACCTCTCTTAAGGTCAGTTTTAAATTGTCAAGTCTAAGTCACCAATGGTCCTTAGACAATACAGATTTAGCCAATGATTATGATTAGTATACAATACACAGACAAGTACATACATAACAGTTACACTTTGGTTACATTCTAGAAATGTACGTACATTACATACAAAAACAAGACACGATATGAAACGAACTTGCATGCATATTATAGGTAGCTATATAACTTTTATTTATAACAGATACAGTTTACTCTTATTACATGAGCAAGCAGCATGCCTTATACATATAATTATTCTATTTACTGGTACACCATTATACGGGTCACAGTCATACAAGAAATATTGGCATTGAAAAGAGTAACTATGGAGTTTCTTGCCGGTTCTTCTCGATAGTAGCTGTTCCTCTAATTTACTGTATTCAGTATGGAAGATTAATTTGTAAGTGCTTTTCTCACGCTTATAATGAATATACATTTTTTGATATGACATGAGCGAGCATAGCGGAGCCTTGGTAGCCTAGTGGTGAGATCGTCGCTTCACACACGTGAGGTCGTCGGTTCAAATCCGCGCGGGGCACGCACCTCTGGATTTGCAAAAATCTATGTGCGGAATTATACTACTAGCTTAGCGGTGAAGGAAAACATCGTGAGGAAACCTGCACATCCAGTTTAATTCTGAATGTGTAACCATGATCCAAATTTGTCTGGTACCCCTTTCTGTGGGTTACGAAGGTCAGATGGCAGTCGCTTCAATGTAATAACCAGACTCGCTAAATCTAGGATCATGGTCAAAGCGGACCCTGGGCCTAGAGGCACAAACCGGGACAACGCTAAGAGGAGGAGGTGGACATGAGCGAGTATGGCGTAGGTATTTATAATATTTCACAAGGACTATACAATAACCAAACCAAAGCGCAGTCAAAAGCTCTATTATATACACTTTAGAACCTTGTTACAATAATAAATGACACGTCAACATTGACGCAACAGATGTACTCGTATAGGTTCAATGTGACAAAGCTTCTGACTGTACATTAGCCCTTTCCATTAACACACCGTTCATAAAACAGTAATAAGTATTCCACCTCAGTTAAGTACAAATTCCCCGTAACGAGTGGACTTTACACATTTTTAGGGTTCCGTAGCCGAATGGCAAAAAACGGATTCGTCATGTCCGTCCGTATGTCACAGCCACTTTTTTCCGTAACTATACGAGCTGTGGAAACTTAGTAAGTAATCGTATTCGGTGAACTGCATTAAGATTTCAAACAAAAATAGAAAAAAAAAACAATAAATTTATGAGGTTTCCCCATACTTAGAATTGAAACTCAAATTTATTTTTCATCAATGCCGTATGGATAGTGGTACGGAACCTTACGTGCGCGAGTCCGACTCGCACTTGGCCGGTTTTTTAATTGCCTTCGAATCGTAGAATGTCGGACACGCTACGGAAACATTAACGTTTTCAACGAATTGTCGGCGTTCTTATTAATTCATCGGTTGGATTTTGAATGTTACATGTTATTGTGTCGCCTTCGCTGTGAAATGTTGATTGCGTCATATTTTAATTACCTGATCTTTTATTTAGATACGTCAATAATTAAAATAGAACGTCGGTGACGGAGGGGTTAACTTTAATGAGAGAAACAGCAGTTCCAAAACCCGCTAAGAAGATGCTAGTGTGTTTTGAAATATGAAATTTATGCCTATGTACGTTTAAGTAAGGAATGCAACGGAGCGACCAATCGTCTTATCGCTCCAAAGCATCCTCACCTGCCCGTGGTGCATCGTTCCAAATATCAAAGGACGCCCTGGCTACCGACTGGTAGCGGGAAAACCATCACAATTAACCCGCCAACCCGCCTACCCAGCGTGGCTATTACGGTTAGAGCCTCCAGATTTTGCCTAAAATGGCGAAAAACTATAGAGACCAGCAGTGGACTGCGTCAGTCTGATGATCTAATGTTAGAACAGAGAGCTCAAAGCCCTTGGCGGCAAGGCGGCCAAAAAAGCAACTCCAAATGTTGGTGCTATGGAGGGGCGTGACGCCTCGCCGTCGGCACCTTCAACTCTCCCACCGGAGATACAGACGGCTCTTAAAAAGCTAGCGGAGGAGCAACAGGTCTATACCAGAACTCTGATTCAGGGTATACAGGACCGTCTCCTCCCTGAGAAACGGCTACGTCCGCCGCTTGCAGCAGATAAGAGAAGGGAACCAGCTGTGTTTCTCGAAACGCTGGAAAGTACCTTTAAAGTCCCGGAGCCGCCAAAACAAAGAAGAGCAAAGAAGGCTTCCCGGGCAACCGAGGCTCCCAACACCTTTGCCTCGACCCCTGGAAATAATAGGGACGCTGTTCCCGGTATGCAGGCAACTCTGCCGGCAACCCCTCAACCACAGGAGGAACTTATGTTGCCGTCAACGACCCTGACGAATGATGGGTGGTCGACGGTGACCAGGAAGAAGGGTAAGAAGCCCTCCACGGCATCCCAGGCCGGTGCATCTACAGGGTCCAATAAGACAAAATCTGATGAAAGGGCTAAGCCCGCAAAAAAGGCGAATAAAAGCGTCGCCAAGAAGAAGAAAAGGAAAGGCCTCGTTTCCCCGAAGACCTCCGCGGTAGTAGTGACACTGACTGCGGAGGCTGCTGACAAGGGAGAAAACTATGAGTCGGTCCTCAGAAAAGCGCGGACGCATATCGATATGGCTCAGTTGGGCATCGGTACGGTCCGCTGCAGACAAACTCAAACTGGGGCTCGTAAATTTGAATTCCCCGGTCCACAAAGCGCAGAACAAGCCGATAAATTCGCGGCAAAGTTAAAAGAGGCGATCGCGGACATAGCCAACGTGTCGCGCCCTCAAAAGATGGCTAATCTCATATTGACGGAGATCGATGATTCCGTCACAAGGGAAGAGGTCACAACTAAAGTGGCGGAAGTTGGAGGATGCAGCCCCGAGGATGTCAAAGTGGGACTGATACGACCTGGTCGCGGGGGCGTCGGCGCCGTTCGTGTGCTGTGCCCGGTCACTGCCGCGAAGAAATTGGTAGACGGAGGGCGTCTGTTGCTGGGTTTCAGTTCGATCTCCATTAGAGCGTTGGAAACCCAGCCCCTCCGCTGTTTTCGGTGCTATGGTGTCGGTCACACTCGCGCGCTCTGCCCATCCTCAGTTGAGAGGATGGATTTGTGCTTTAGATGCGGCGAGTCCGGCCACAGGGCCGCTACGTGCACTGCCAAGCCTAGATGTGCAGTATGCGCAGACAGCGGAAGACCCTCGGGGCATATAATGATGGGGAAGACCTGTTCTCCCCCCGTTAAGAGAGGGAAGCTCAGGATTCAGACCCAGCCCCGGAGCTCGGTAGTGGCTGTCCCACCAGAGATACCAGAGACAACCGGTGAAGGTGCAATATCCAAATAATGGCTGTAGTCGGACATTGCAACTTCATTCAGGCGAATATAAACCACTGCCGCTCGGCCCAGGACCTCCTTTCTCAGTCCGTGGTCGAATGGGCAGTGGACATTGCAATAGTTGCCGAACCCTATTTCATCCCTGACAGTTGGTTTGGGGACCGGGATGGTACAGTAGCCGTTTTCCGTCGGGCTTCGTCTATTTCCGCCCCTCTTACTCTTCTCGAGAGAGGGGCTGGTTTTGTCGTCACTGAATGGGGGGACATGGTTATTGTGGGGGTATATTATTCTCCCAATCGTCCCCTATCGGAGTATGAGCTTCTTCTGGCACAACTCTCTACAATTGTTGCTCGGTACGCTTCTCGGCATGTCCTTATCGCTGGCGATTTCAATGCCAAGTCCGTGGCCTGGGGTAACCGGGCCACTGCTTGCAATAGGCGGGGCCAAGAAACTGAGGCCTGGGCGATATCCGCGGGAGTGGCCCTGCTTAACAGGGGCAACACCTATACGTGCGTGCGACAGCAGGGAGGATCTGTGGTGGATATCACGTTCGCTACCCCTGCGCTCGCCGCACGCGTTAGAAATTGGCGTGTTGAACGAGTCGAGACCCTTTCTGACCACCGGTATATTCGGTGGTCGGTCTCCACACAGGTGCCAAATTTATCTGACAACCCTCGTACCCAAAACAGGGCTTCATTCCCTCGTTGGGCAGTTTCTTGTTTGGACCGGGGGATTGCTAAGGAGGCCGCCTTTTTACAAGATTGGTTTGCGCCCTCCTTGTCTGGTCCAGACGTCGACGCCTCTGCCATCGTCATGCGAGAAGTCTTGACAGAGGTGTGTAATTCCTCCATGCCTCGATCCAAGCGCCCTTCCGCTCGTCGAGCAGTATACTGGTGGAGCAGTGAGATCGCCGAGCTCCGAGCGAACTGCATTGCTGCCCGACGTGCGTTTCAACGCAGTCGTAGGCGTCGCACGAGGGACGCGGAAAATGAGGAGGACCGCCTGTATATGTCGTATGTTGAGGCTAGGCGGACACTCAAGACTGCGATTGTTGAAGCCAAAGACCGAGGACGAGCTGAGATGCTCGAGAGCCTAAACAGCGATCCGTGGGGGAGACCGTATCGGGCGGCGCGCAATCAGCTGCGCCCCATTGGTCCCCCGTTGACCGAGACTCTCGAGCCAGGGTTATTGGGGGACGTGGTCCGAGCTTTATTCCCGGCCCAAGATCCATCATTCACCCCACCAATCCTCGTATCACCTCCGGTGGCAGGGCCTAATATCGAAGAGATTCCTCCAGTTTCTTCGGAAGAATTTGCGGGCGCTTCCTTATGCCTCCGTACTAAGAAAACAGCACCAGGTCCAGACGGAGTTCCTGCCCGCGTCGTCGCCATTGCTGCAGCGCAATTGGAGCAAAGATTTCGGGACCTCTTTGACCAGTGCTTTGCGATCGGGAGGTTCCCGAAGCCCTGGAAGGACGGCCAGCTATGCCTTTTAAGGAAAGAAGGACGCCCAGCCGACTCTCCATCCGCCTACCGGCCTATCGTCCTTCTGGACGAGGTCGGTAAGTTATTCGAAAGAATAATAGCGCGGCGGATTACCGACCATCTTGAGGGACACGGCCCAAATTTATCAGACAACCAGTTCGGCTTTAGAGCAGGACGTTCGACCATTGACGCGTTGGCACGCCTAAAATCTATAGTCAATGACGCGGAGAAGCGTGGGGAAGGCGTTGTGGCTATATCATTTGATATAGCCAATGCCTTTAACTCCATCCCCCACGCCACGATACTGGAGGCCCTTAAGTACTTCGGCCTCCCAGCTTACTTGCAGGGAATTCTGGCTAACTATCTCTCGGACCGGTCAGTACTCTTCGTTGATAAGAACGGTGATTTGGGCCGTCATGGAGTCGAATCCGGTGTTCCACAGGGGTCTGTTTTGGGGCCCCTTTTGTGGAACATTGGATTTGATTGGTTGCTGCGGGGTGCACTTCTCCCGGGCACAAGTGTCATCTGTTATGCTGATGACACTCTTTTCACTGCCCGGGGGAAGAGCTACGAAGAGGCCGCACGGCGAGCTGCCGCAGGTGGATCTCTCATCGTCCAGCGGATCAGCCTCTTGGGGCTAAAGGTGGCACTGAATAAAACCGAGGCCGTATATTTTCACGGTCCTCGAATGCGCCATCCCCGTGATGCTCACGTGGTTGTGGAGGGCGTTCGAATAGAAGTAAAGACCCAAATAAAATATTTGGGTCTTCAGCTGGACGCGCGCTGGCACTTTGGCCCACACTTTAGTGGGCTGTCACCGCGCCTGCTCAGAGCGGCGAACGCTTTTTCGTGGCTCCTCCCTAATCTGGGAGGGCCAAAAGCCCACTGCCGGCGTTTATACGCCGGCATCCTGAAGAGCATGGCTCTATACGGCGCCCCGATCTGGGCGGGCACCGTAAACCGGCGTCAGAACAGGGTCTATCTCCGACGGCCTCAAAGGGCTATTAGTCAACGTGTGGCCCGCGCTTACAGGACCGTAAGCTTTGATGCATCCTGTGCTTTGGCTAGTACTCCGCCCTGGGAGCTTGAAGCCCAGGTACAGGCCAAAGTCTACTGGTGGACGGCCGCGGAGAGGACGCGCGGAGAACGTCCTGCCCCTGCCGAAAGGAATGCGGTGCGAGGGGAGGCCTATGATGACCTGCTCCGGCAATGGTCTGAGAGCCTCGCCTCCGCCACATATGGTCGGCACACGTTGGATGCTGTGGGTCCTCTTCTCCAGACATGGCTGGAGCGGCCGCACGGATTTCTCACCTTCCGTTTGGTGCAGATATTGTCCGGGCATGGATGCTTTGGAAAATATCTGCACCGAATTGGGCGGGAGGAATCCCCTGCGTGCCATGAGTGTGGTGCCGAGTGTGACTCCGCTGAGCACACACTGGCTGTATGTCCAGCCTTCAATACATTTCGCGCCACCTTAATGGGCGCCATAGGTTTGGACTTGTCGCTCCCCACTGTCGTATCGACCATGGTGGGGAGCCATGAAGCTTGGACGGCTGTCGCCTCCTTCTGTGAGACTGTCATGTCCCAGAAGGAGGCCGCGGAGCGTGAGCGGGAGAACAACTCTAACGCTCCTTCGCTTCGCCGACGCAGAGGCGGCCGAGCACGGCGACAGTTTCGCCGGCTGATACCGCCTGACGGGGCCCAGCAGGTGGTTGGTGCGGGGGCACCTCCACCGGCCTCGCACGGGACCCCGTCATCGTCGAACGGGAGTGGGCTGACTCTTCGGGCCGCTCCTGTCACTCCTCCCTAGCGGGGGAGTTTGAGGGACCTGCCCATCTGGGTCGACTACGCTGGTGGTGTCAGGGCAGCATAGGTCTCCTAGGACCCCTGACACCACCCCATGGCGTTTGACGAAGAGGCCGGGGTTTTTAGTGGGTATTCCCTGCCTCTATACCATCTTGAGGCGGGGTGCCACCCTTTCCATTTTCGAGGGTGGCGTGAGTCCCACATACCCCGCCGGTATTCCCCCGAAACGGCGGGGATTTCAAAAGCATTTTCCCCGGCAGAAAAAAAAAAAAAAAAAAAAAAAAAATGTTAGAACATAAATGAAAGATTCATATTATAGGATTCTAAAATTTTTACTTAAGTCAAATTACGGCACACCAGTTCAAAATATTTATGTCTGATTGGATAATCCAAGTTCGATTTTCAAATGTCAGCTTAGATAGCCCAATCAGAGCGGCAGTGAGGTGGTAAATTACGACCGCAGCTGCTATGAAACCGACCAATCAGCGCGCAGAATCCGTCAACCGTTAATAAAAAGTCGAATCTTTTTGATAAAGTTAAAAATAGACGGTTCAAAATAGCTTCCTTATTTTTAAAAAGTCATTCTTAGACTGAATGAGGTTTTTTGATTGGTTGGTTAGTCAATTGAGTTGCTTATTATGAATTGTTGAACTAAATATGTATATTTATTTATAGCCTCGTGATGTCGCGGTTATTACTGACTTTAACATATTTGTTTTTTTAATGTTTTTTAGATTACAAATCGAAAAAAATGCGTCTAACGATTCATGCTTTATTATTCGTTAGTATTAGTCTCAAATTAAGCTTCCTAAATTTTACAACAGATGTAAATTATACCTAGGTTTTAAGTCAACTGTATGATATACAAAACAGAATATCTTTATATGTGGATTCAACCCCCAAAAGGTTCAAACCAGGCACAATTTAGGAACGATTTTGCCCCTATATTCACTTCTTAAAATAGAACACGGAAACTTCCAACCACACCACGACATCGAAACCGTCTCAATTAAAACAGTTACTCATGTACTCATGCAAACACGAGGTTTCATGAGTCCAGTAGCCCAAGCACGAACTTTTCGTTAATGCGTAACGTAAAGTAACGTAAACGTAAAAATACGCAGAAAGAAAGTCATAACAATCGCCGACTCGATACGAATACGTCGGGGATGTCATCCTTATCTAAACGTTCAGAATCCATATCAAAGAGATTTGAGATATAAACCCGAATAATTATTTATTTAATTAACGGGTGAGTTAAATCAAATTTAATAACTAAATAATGTTTATAATAGTTTGAATTTGAAAAAAATATTATCGTAAATTTTTAAAATTCTAACATTATTTTCAAGTTTAATAGAAATGCTGTTTTTGAACGTCTCTCGTTACGTTTGACACTTTGACAGAAGGTCAAACAAAATTTTGTTGGCATATTTATTGTGAAACTATTTCATAATATTGAAAATAAATAAAATCAAGGAAAGTTACTTTATTTTGAAAATCAAAAGTCGTATCCATTTGGAAAAGAATCAGATGGAAGCTGATTCCAAAGAAGTGCACTTGGCACGAGGCGAAAATTGCGTGTGGATGACTTTCAACTATCAAGATGATATGGATGAAATCTTGTTATTGCAACCAATAAACTTTACCTAAATTAAAGGAGGCGTACATTCAGCAGAGGATGGAGCGAGGTCAATAGATTGATATAAGAAATAGTTTGGAATTATTTTTGTATTATCTTTTGAATACATAAAAAATATTAAATATACTTATAAACATTTGTCTTTAATTTACAAAGCTAATAGCCACGAATGCCTACTACCGTTCCCATAGAATCCGTGAGGATTCACAGGGACTGGTAATAGATAGTCACTCGAGGAGACTTCCCCACGTTGTACCCCATCACCAACCTGCCTGCCCAGCGTAATTATATTAGGTAAAGCCTATAAGGCAAATGTCCAACAGTGGACTGCGTAAGTTTATCAAATTCAGCGTATTATGTGAACATCTTGGAGAGCTTTGCATTAGTTTTATGTTTAAAATTACTAAGCTCACTTCGAAACATAGTCAATAAGTAGAAAAATCTAAATTATCAAGCAAAATATCTTTTCTCACTTAAAAATTTTAAGTGACGAAGTATTCGTAAGGTCTCGATAGCCAGCCTTTGACATTTACTTTACCATACGTCAAAACAAGTTCGCGCATGCGCTTTAATACAAATTGGTTTACGTTACGATACGAAGGCTATGATTTTCACTACGTTAACGTACGTAAACGTAGTACCTCTTACGCACGATAGGGGCGCTGTACCAAGTTTCATACAAATGTTTACGGTAACGTTACGCATACTTTTTCGAAAATGTTCGTGCTAGGCACACAGAGCAATAAATATTGTCAAGATTGAATGTGCAAACTTAATGCAATCATGCGCATAATGTGATGTAATAGTTTTTAGAAACACCTCATTTCCATTAGCATTTCAAACGTAAGCTAAGGTCAAATTAAAAATGAGACTCTCACCTGATGGTAATAAAGTCCGAATTATAAAAGCTAGGTAAAGGGCTGAATGTAGAGATGTAAGGAATTCGAGTCTTTCAGATTTTATATAAGCTTTTGAGCACAGTAAGAAACTCGAGTCTTTTTGACTGGCTCGATGGCTCATTTGGTAGTGACCTCTGCCTTCTGAGCCAAGGGTCGAGGGTTCGATCCCTGCATAGTACAAACATTTGTGTGCATGAACATGTCTGTTTGTATTGGTCTGGGTTATCTATGTATAATATGTATTTATTTATTTACAAAAAAAAGTATCTAAGTATGTTTATCAGTCTAGCTCCCATAGTACAAGCTTCGGCTTAGTTTGGCGCTAGATGGCGATGTGTGGCCCAGCGTGGCATGTTTTGGGTTATTTATTATTATTATTTACTTATTTTTAGCGCGCTAGAGTTGTTTTCCGTTTGAAATTTCTTTTTAAATTAAGCAATGAAATTGTGGGATAATATATCGTTATCAGGAACGTATTTTTAAAAATAATTTTGCAACTACATTAGTAATTCTTAACACTCTCAATACATAACCATTTAAGACTCAAGCTTTTTAAGACGCACTGCTCTCTTTAGACTTAAGTTCTATTTAAGAAAAGCATGAAGGTCGGAACATGGAAGTATCAAGTACTACGTACATACTTCTATGGGTCGGAACAATTGAATACTCCGATTTTAGTCAGTTCTTATAAAGTTTGAGGCGAGTCTAACGAATACATGACTAAAAGGCTCGAGTCCTTTACATCTCTAGATGGATGAGAAATTCATGCAATTTTCAATAAATCAAGAATATTCCAAGGTGCTAGTTAGCTTTAGAAATTATGGTAAGTGTTACCGTGTAGTTATTTCACTCAATTGCCACAATGTAAGTGGTTTTCATTACTGCACTTTAAATATTATGCAGTCCGGTGGTTTTCAAGGAAATGAATGTGGTCAAGTTTGCAACGGAGTAGTAACCCTGAGTTCTCTGCGGGATTTGATGATTTATAAGTGCTTTTCTTGAGTCTATAGGTATAAAAAGACTTTTGACTTTAACTTTGGTCTATCATTATACGATCCCGGCCAATGAAACGTTGGATGAAACATAATAGATATACTCGTAATTATATGTGTTCTAGTAATAGTAGCTCATTTGATTGACCCCTTCATTTTGTACCAAGGGCTGTAAGTTAGATTCGCGTCCGGGACGAACCTTCGTGTGATGAACATTTGTGTCTGTTCCGTGTTTTTTTAATTTCTGGTACCTTCGTTATTCTGGTACCCATAGAAGAAGGTCTGCTTATTTTGGGATCTGAGCACTGTTATTGTGATGTTGTCTGATATTTATTATTACTTTTTAAATTTTCGATTTTCCTTGTTTTGTTTTAGAATATGTTGTCGCAGCGACTTGGCTCCTCTTTCGCTTACCATCAGGCGTAGGGAAGCCATTACGTCGAGCTACGATAAAAAAAGGCGACTGAAGAAGAAGATAAATAGTGAGATTCATACCAAATTTAAGAACCAAGATGTTGAAGGCGAGAGACTATTAGGTAATATTTCTCGTTACGGAACCCTATTTTCCTCGGCTCGTGTATGTAATAGCGAGTGTTCATGCCCCATATGATATTATTACCAAAGTAAGCTAATTAAGTGACTGCGAGCACGCGTGCTTGGGATTGTAGTAAATTAAAAAGCAAATTCAATTTTAAAATTGCGCCCTCGTGTTTTGAAGGCTTGAAACAAAAGGAAACCATTATTGTTTCCTCTGATATTTATGGATGATTTTTCATTAATTAGGTATATTAAGTTATATTTGAAGTACTGAAGAGCAGAAAATCAAGTTACTCTACTTTTGCAGACTATAATTTTTACGCAAACAATTTTCCGTAATAAATGAATAATTTTTGTTAAGAGAGGTAGGGCATAGCGAATCTACGCTCAAATTGAGCCGCCTGTTCAGAGAAGGATCTCCACCCTATAGAATACCGCAGCCAAATGACCCCCTGGTCGTGTTTTTGCCTGTTAATAGGGTTTCGGTGGGGTAGGGGTTAGGGTAGTGGCAACTGACAGGTAACTGACAAGTGACTTGCCCGTTGTCACAGCCAATTGGGCTTCTCTTTCGCTTTCCATCAGGCGTAGGGAAGCCATTATGTCGAACTACCATAAAAAAAAAACAGACAGCCTCACATAAATAGCTTATTCGTACTAAGTAGCATAAGCACTTGTGTCATGGGTACAACGAAGGTACACATATGTATACTTTAATCTTTAACTAAAATTATAAAGCTGAAGACTTTTTTTGTTTGTTTGTTTGTTTGAACGCGCTAATCTCAGGAACTACTGGTCCGAATTAAAAAAGTATTTTTGTGTTGAATAGACCATTTATCGAGGAAGGCTTTAGGCTATATAACATTACGTTGCAATTATTAGGAGCGTAGAAATAATGAAAAATGTAAAAAAAAAACGGGAAAAAAATGACTATTCCACGCGGACGAAGTCGCGAGCACAGCTAGTAGAAACACAAATAAATCATCACACGATTGTTTATCGCATCCACCACCCTTGGTTCTGAAGGCAGGGCTATTAATTGAGCCACAGGGCCTGTCATTAGATTTCAGGATTAATATTTCTTCAATTTCTTCTCAATTCAAGCCCAATGTTTTCGTAACATGTCGATTCATCTAAAACCAACTCTCGAACGCTAATTAACACGCATGTTAAAACAAACCGATATTGATTGCATTGCACAAAAGCTCATTTAAACACAGCTATTTGCAAACATCCAGAAACGAATCACATTCACCGATTCAGCGTTATAGTAGGGGAGCCCACGATGCTAAATCGTGATATACTCGAGAATCATAAAGATCATGTGGCGTTTGATGATAAGGAGAAAATATGATGTGGCTCGACATATTGGCTTCCCTACGCCTGATGGAAAGCGAAAGAGAAGCCCAAGTCGCTGTGACAACGGGCAATTAACTAGTCAGTTATATGACAGTTGCTATCGCCATGCCGGCCCAACCCTAACCGCCCACAAGCTCCGGAAACCCTACTCACCGGCAGAAACACGACTGCGGTATTCTATAGGGTGGAGGTCCTTTCCCCGGACGGGCAGCTCAATTCGAGCGAAGATTCGCTATGCCCCGAACCCCCCAGTCATTGATTTCAATTTGGCACACGATGCACCAAACGCCCTGTATTTTTTTAATTTCTACATGGCAGCTATAACATACATGAGGTTCATCTTTAGTGGAAGTTCTTTACTAACTACAAGATATCCCTGTATATTAATCTGCTGCGCTGTAGTGACTCCTGAAATCCCCTGTTGGGCTCCCCTACTATAATAACAAACTAAATACCGCATAATCCTTATTCACTCGGTAGTTATCGGCTATTCGGCCTATGGCGACCACTAATTAGTATTGTTAAACACAGAGCTATAATTACATTTTACGCTTTTAGAACTTTGTCACATTGAATCTGTAAATTATCCCGGTCCATGTAATATAATTTGACACGTTCTTTATTTTTGTGACACGGTTTTAAAGTACATACTATTGCTTTTGAATAGACATGGGAAGACATGGTTCAGAATAAACCAGAATGGAGATTATGAAGATTCACTTGAAAAAATTACTCAAAAATTTTTCTAAATTATTTTTTAGAAATTTTCTAATATGATAATAAGTTACATATATTAAAAAAAATCATAATTCAGAAGCTATGAAAAATTACTGAACATACATGGGGATGATTCGGCTGCTCGAAGGACCTAAATTTTATTTTTGACGTCAATATTCCGCCCTCCCTGTTTATTATATGTTAATTATGTAACTATGTTACGGTTAACTATCTGTCAACAGCTTTCAATCTCGCTAGCTAGATTATAAGCTAACGGTTTTGCGGTGACATATACGAGTATACCTTTCATACACATTATATACGTTCGAAAAGCGGCTTTTATCTCCATGTCTATTTGAGGTTAAACGTCTATTTTGAATATGTATGAAACCGTTATTATGGAAATGTCAAGGTTTGCGTGAAATTAACACGACGCCATAATAGTATCATGGTAATACAGTATTTTCATACGAAACAGTTATATGTGATTTGCGCCGGCATTTTAGGGTTAATGTTATTTTAGCCCTGGTGAATTATAACGATTTCGTGGATCATTATGTTAGGTCACACAGAATAAATAATGATATTATATGAGGATCTTGGAATGTATGGGAGCGACCTGTCATCTTTTCGCTCCAAGTCACCATAACCTGCCCGTGCAACAAACTGGTGGAAGTATAACCACCACGACTGAAGGCTTAGCTAAATACTACAGGCCGATGAAAGGCAGCAGCGTCACTGGAGCAAGAAGATGCGCCCTGCGATCGCCAACCTACCTTTCCCAGCGTTTTCATTATAGTACCCATAATTTATTGCTTTCAGATAGATGGATATACTTTATTGTATAAATAATACATTTTAACTGCCGTTTATTATTTTCCGGAAGTTAATCAACTACCTAGGAAATTGATCAATTTAGGAGTTCTTGTTATTTTCAGGTGACAGATACAAAGATATATTGACATACAAGTAAGGCGGTTTTATCACTTTAAGAGATCTCTTCCAGACAACCTATGGGTAGAGGATATCTAACCATAAGATGGGGTAAGGCGACACAGGCTGATTAATTAAAAATTTTATATGTCCAGATGTTTGACCAAAGTACCAAACAACTGGGGATGCTTGGAGCGAAAGAATGATGGGTCACCTCCTTATATCTATACTTTCCTAGTACGAAGTAACATTTTATGGCGTACAAGAGTATCGACCTATCTGTTAATAAGTACATTACCAAAAGAGTTACCGACCCATTCAAAACCTACCCTTCCTTGCCCCTATTTCTCATCGTCCACAATCTGAGATTAATTAACTATCGACCAAACATGCACTAATGCATTAATCTAACTTTTCAAAGGACCTGTTCGAGCTTGGATCCATCAGAACTTTTTGTGGACTCATGGCATCCGCCAAATCCCCACTAAGCCTTAATTAAGATAGGTCGGAGTCGGTTCATTATTTTTAAATTGATTGAGTAGCTTCTAGCGTAATATCTTTATCAACTAAGCCGAATACTTGTATATTTTTATGTTGATTGCGTAAAAGCATAAATTGAAAATCTCTTCAAGTAATAATGATGATGTCTTTGACGGTGACTTGAATAAGAACATTCATAACACACATATAATGATTATTATCATCATCAATCTATTGCAGTCCACTGCTGGACATAAACCTCTCCAGTTGTTCACCACTTAGGGCAAACAACTGGAGGATATTCCCATAATCGCCACCCTGGGTAGGCGGGTTGGCGATCGCAGGATGTCCAGCAGTCTAGTCAGTCTAGCTACTCGCTCCGGTCCAGCAGTGGACTGCAATGGACTGGTGATGATGATGAAACGCTTCAATCCAGCAGTATACGTTAGCAGACTAATGATGATGAAGTACTGATATATAATTTAGGTAGAATTTAATTTTGTCTCTATTGTATAAACATAAATCTTTAATCACTAAACAATTAGACAAAGCAAATCCAACATCATCTGAACCAAAAAGCATATCATTTCAATATCTTTTGTATCTTTCCATTTCAATAATTCCACGACTAACAGCTGAATAAACATGTTCTATCATATGCATCAAACATCTTATTCGTACAAGTAAAAGCTGAACTACTGTAGGTTGCATTCCACTCCAACAATTCTTAATACTACTGCCAATAATATTAAACTTTCACAAATCTTATTCTGAATAGCTTTCAAAAAATGATAACATTTAGTAAACTTTTGATCTCTTGTTACAAATCTTACTAATATTAGGTATAAATGCAAACGTTTGCTTAAATGGATGATTTTGATTTCATTTCTTTCATGCGAAAACCAACAGGATTTAATGAGACCTTACAGTTATATACATAGTTAATTCAACAGCTAAACATAATATGCTGTAATTAATAAGGATTTATCATTTCATATTATCATTAATAACCGCGTGGGCTGCAGCTAGTAGGCTATAAAAATACAAAAGCTCTTTATGACAAATACGATACGTGCAAAGCCGAGAGCCGCATCTAGTACATAATAATTATATAGCTGCTAGTAGGCTATAAAAATACAAAAGCTCTTTATGACAAATACGATACGTGTAAAGCCGAGAGCCGCATCTAGTACATAATAATAGCTGTCTATAGATAGATATTTAGAATTATTCTAAATATCTATCTATAGACAGCTACTGATCTGATTCCAAAATAAGTAGCCTAAGCAATGTACAGGTTACACTAACTGAACCACGTGAGTGTGACCCAGATGTACTGAAAAGTTAAGTTCAATGTTTGTATGAATGGTACAGGTTGGTGGACACCAACTTGTGTCATTTATGCACTATTTATTATATCTAATATACTAGATAACGCTGCCTGTCCACCGAAAAAACCAGGTAGAGGAATTTAGGGGCGGAGTAAGAAGTCGTAGTGGAGCTATGAAGTACCAAAGAGATTTTGTGCAAATTCCTTTGAAGGATTTAATTTCGCTCACCGTTCCGTAACCTCATTCCTCTCTTGTCTTAAATCAAATCTTAGGCTACCCGCTTGGTAGCCTAAGGCTTGATTTTCTATGTTAGATTATTCGACGCACATGTCGATCAAGCGCACGAATATAGGTATATTAGTTATAAGTATAAAGCGACTGCCAAAAGCAACGTTGTTTTAAGCAACAGCTAACTAGGAGCATCCATGGGAGGCTAGCACGGTGTAAGACCACTCTTTCATTCATGGGATACCGACGTGAAACAGCGATTTAGCCGTTGTGTTTCGTTTATAGCAGAGTTACAATAGCCCTTTTATGTTTTTTTTTTTGTGTTTTCTGTTTTTTTTTATGTATGCTTTGTGTTGTTGTGATGTCCGGAAAATAAATGTTTCTTATTTCCCTTTTACGTGCTGCATAGAAGTAGTGTATATTCCTACGCTTGATAAATATATCCCACGTCAGCGACCGATGCAATGTAACAACTTTACGGAAAACAGTGCTACACATAACACCAATAATACCTTTGCGTCCCGAACACAATTTACCTGGAGTCCTGTAGCCATAGATCCCTGGTGTCCAAAGGCGGCAGTTCAGTCTCAGTGGAAGCCGCGGAGTGCTGCGGGGTACCTCCTCTAGGGCCGAGAAACCTTCGCCACGTGCACCGCCGTTCTGGGAAAGACGTAGACTTTGAGAAACTTCTCTTTACGATAGGCTCTTTACGTAAGGCTTTTAGCCTTTCGTGTGATGAACACTTGTGTTTGTTCCGTGTCTGAGTGTTCATATTTGTATTTAAGTATTTATTTGTGGTACCTTCGTTGTTCTGATACCCATAACAGTACTTAAGCTACTTACTTTGGGATTAGAGCATTGTATGTGGTGTGATTTTTTTTGCACTACTTTCGAACCCGTGAAAATACCGTAGTAACACTAGAACTATTTACATGGTGATTCACGCTCTATACATTGTAACTTGAAGAAAATAGGTGGTGACTACTTGATGAATGGGAGCGACCTATCATATTTCCGCTCCAAACTACCCTCAACTGCCCATTGTGCATCCTGCTGAATAACGAACGAGGCTCTGGCGACTGACTGGTGGCGGTATAACCATAACGATTGAAGGCGTAGCTCAAAACCACAGACCGATGACGGGCTGCAGCGTCATCGGTGCGAGAAGCTACGCCCTGCGATTGCCAACCCGCCTGCCCAGCGTGACGACTAAGGGTATAACCTCCAGGTGTTTGCACTAAGTGGCGAATACCTGGAGAGGCCTATGGAATGGTAGACTACTTGTTACTGCTTGTCCGTCCATATATGAAACTTCATGGACCTACAAAATACATTGTGTTTTTAAATAAGCCAGCATAAATCCTCTCTTGAACAAAACAAACGGCTTATTCGTATATCGTTTAAAACTTTTTTTTAGTATCAATATTAATGTATTGATAGGACGTGATTAATGGACCGCTCAATTTAAATAAAAAATACAGTACCTGTATACATGGTACATATTCTTTAGTAGGATATTGTTATTTGTGCTGAAAATATGGGCCAGACTAATTCAGACAAAACCAGCTGATATGACAGGCTCGGTGGCTCATTTGGTAGTGACCTCTGCCCTCTGAGCCAAGGGTCGTGGGTTCGATTCCCGCACAGTACAAACATTTGTGTTCATGAACATGTCTGTTTGTATTGGTCTGGGTGTTTTCTATGTATAATATGTATTTATTTACAAAAAAAATGTATCTAAGTAAATTTATCAGTTGTCTAGTACCCATAGTACAAGCTTCGGCTAAGTTTGGGGCTAGGTGGCGCTGTGTGGCCCAGCGTGACATGTCTTGAGTTATTATATATCTTACGTGGTTGTAGTGTAAACACACAGTATGTAGCAACTTTAAAAAATACGAGGGAAAGTAGGTCTTACTTTACCATATTCAAAAATTAATAACAAAGAATGTGACTTACAATTAGGTATTCCATCATTTGACTCGCCAAATTCGTAACAAAGAGAAAAGAATCGAGTGGAGTAATTCACAGAAGCTATTTTCAAAGGTATTTCTAAACCAAAAATACACGGAGATTCATCAAATGAAAAGGGATTTGAAAATTGACATTCCGTGCAAAATGGACATAGTAATCCCGGAGGATTGATCGCGCTGATGTAATCTAACGAAAACCTAGCATTTCGGAGTAGCGTTTAAAATTTATATATACTTGAGATGAAATTCCTTAGGGAAAGGCAAGAGTTTTAAGCGTGGAAAATTCTTTTACGCGTCCCCATCATACGAGAGATAGATAGACATTTTTTATTGCACACGAAACAGTCGACTTACAACTAGATGTAAAGACATATCGTAGTACAAATTAGGCGGCTTTACCTCTTAAAGCGATCTCTTTCAGACAACCTTTGCCGAACGAATAAAGCAATAGGGAAAAAATAAAAAATTTATGAAGAAAGAAGAAAGAGAGCGACGGGATGAATGGGACTCAGTCACTTAGATCCTTGAAATTTGGTAGAAATTAACGTCTTATTATAAAGGAAGAATTCTACTACTACGAGACGAAGGTTTGTTTGGATGGATGTATTTTATTGGTGATTATAGGCGAAAGTTAATTTGGTTGGACGTATATTATAAGATTGGATGAATGTACATTACTTCTTCACGTGAAAATTACTGAACAGTTCTGAATGAAAAGTAAAATCATTTTTCATTTCACATTATCACTGTTTTTTACGCGGGCAGCAAATTTTTCATACTTTTCTACCAAAGGTCTTGTGTTCGATCCCCTCGCGGGACAAATATTAGTGTGATGAACATTTTGTATTTGTCCCGTGTCTGGGTGTTTACATTTGTTTTAAACATACTACGCAATCCTAGGTGCGCGTATTCGACTCGCACTTGGCAGTTTTTTTTTCTATAGTTCACGTGTGTCCATATAGAACTGTGCTCTATGTTTACTAATACTTTTAACTGTTACCATACCGGGACGTATTTAATCCGTTAAAAGGTTTCGTGTTTGTTGGCGCGGACCTAAGCAGTGTCAAGTAAAAGGTTCCAATTTCAGTTGTTTGAGTCCAAATGGGGAAGTGGGGATCGCTTTTAAGGTTCAATATCTACATCTACACTAAAATTATGTATTTTTGTGTGTGTTTACAATGAATCATTAACCAATCGCGGTTCACTGCTGGACATAAGCCTCTCCAGTTGTTCGTCGCCACTTTGGGCAAACATCTGGAGGCTTAACCTGTAAGCGCCACGCTGTGCAGGCGGGTTGGCGATCCCAGAAGGAGGCCGCGGAGCGAGAGCGGGAGGATGACCCTTCCACTCCTGCGCTCCGCCGTCGCAGAGGTGGCCGGACTCGGCGAGTCTATCGCACATTTTTGCCGCCTTACGGGGTCGAGCGGGTAGGTGGTGCGGGGGCACCGCCGCCGGCATTGCACGGACCCCCGTCTTCGTCGGATGGGAGTGGGCTCACCCTTCGGACCACTCCCATGACTCCCCCCTAGAGGGGGGAGCCTGTTGGAGCCTGTCCTGACCAGGCCGCGTCGGTGATGTCTTGGTGGACATATACATAGGACCCTCGACACCACCTTTAAGGCGCATGACGAAGGGGCTGGGTAGTGGGTATTTCCTGCCTCACTTCTATCTTCGAGCCGGGGTGAGTCCCACATACCCCGCTGCTCCCCCAAGCAGCGGGAATGCCTAAATGCATTTTCCCCGCAACACAAAAAAATAAAAAAAAAGGCGGGTTGGCGATCGCAGGGCGTAGCCTCTCGCTCCGGCTGCTCGTCATCGGTCTGTGGTATTTAGCTATGCATTCAACTTAAAATTTGTGCCGTTTTCAAAAATGATTTTACCTTTGGAGAGTCATATTCACTTTGAGTAACATGGGCTATATTTATTGCTAGAAAAGATTGGGGATCTTAGTATTTAGTTCGCTAAAACGCCAATAATGTAACCCAGTGAAAGCAACATCATCATCATCATCACCCTATATCAGTCCACTGCTGGACATAGGCTTGGACCCAGTGAAATGTTTATCTGAAATACCCGAAGCGAATCGAGGGCGGGTCGCTAGTTCCAAACAAAAGGTATATCTAAACGCTTTGTTATGTGTCTCTGTCAAGGACAGATTGAAGTGGGTGACAGGGCGTGAGGCACATGTCACGAAAATGTATTCCCAAGTAATACCGCGTGACAAGAATGAAAATGACCTATGGGGTAAAAAAGTTGTTTCCATATTTTTTTTATAGGAGCTCGACATAATGGCTTCCCAAAAAAAACTTATAGATTTTTGGTGTTCAATATCTGTTGTGGACTGTATACAATTTAAACATCGATAAAGTTTTCAATAGATTTATTCACGAACACAATTTCACAATTTACAAAGTCACTATGTTAACAAAGTCACTACTTGCAAGCACACAAACGAATTTACTATGAACAGAGTTTTATTGCCGAATACTACTACACTAAACTGAACTACACTAAACAAATTACTCCGGTTACTTAATACAATTTAAACACAATCTTGCTGACTTCTTCAAGAGCACACTGGAGATCTGGAGCTGACTGGAGAGAACTGGAACTGAAGACGAACTGGATCGAACTGTGTTTTGTATGGCGATTTGGCCGTCTTATATTCTCCATTCTCGTGTGCAACTAGCGACCCTTGACTCGATCGCTTTCGCGCGCCGCAACCTGCTCGAAAGGTGTCGGCCGCTCCTAACTGAGCCGTGATTGGCTGCCTACATTGAATACAATTGGCCAATAATACGTGTTTCTTATTGGCTGACGATGTGACTAAGAAACTTATTTCTAACTTAATCTACGATTCTATACAATTCAATATCGTGATCGTCGTCCGCAACATCCTCCCCCCGGCGTAGCACGGCGAGCCTCTTCAGGGAAGGACGACGAGCTTGCTGACAGGCCGCTTGAAGACGCCCGTCCTCGTTCGGACTCGGATGCCGCCGTCTGGTCCCTCGTAGACACGCTGCACCACTCCCATCGGCCACACGTTCCGCGGCAGCACGTTGTCCACGACGACGACGACGTCCCCAATTTGGATGGGACGCTGCTGACTTCTTGACTCGCCGCGAGGTACCAGTGTAGGCAAGTACTCTCGCAGCCAGCGCCTCCAGAAGTGGTCCGCCAAAGCTTGTGCTGACCGCCAGGTTCTGCGATCAGCCTCTTCACATGGTCCGGTTGTGGGCAGACCATTCGATGACCCCAACAGGAAGTGGTTGGGGGTGAGTGCCTCCGGATCTTCAGGGCTCACGCTGACATGCGTGAGTGGTCGCGCGTTGACGGAATGCTCAGCCTCCAGCAGGAGGGTGAGCAGCACCTCTTCATTCGGTGCCTTCTCTCGTAGCGTTGCGGCCAGCGCGGTCTTGATGGACCGCACCAGTCTCTCCCAGGCGCCCCCTTGGTTCGGAGCTCCCGGTGGGATGAAGCGCCACTCCATACGATGCTTCAATCCTTCTTCTTGCAGCGCAGGTGCCCACTCGGCGTAGGCAGTCTTCAGTTCTTGATCGGCTCCCCTGAAGTTGGTGGCGTTGTCGGAGTACATCAGGGTCGGCCATCCACGTCTCGCTGCCATCCTCCGCAAAGCCATGATCGCAGAGTCGGTGGACAGCGATGCAGCCAGCTCAATGTGGACGGCTCTCGTGGTGAGGCACGTAAACAGTGCGCCCCATCTCTTCTCACGGCGACGCCCCACCTTCACGATCATGGGGCCGAAGTAGTCCACGCCACAGTTCGAAAACGGGCGGTGGAACGGATCCAGGCGGGCCCGCGGTAGATCGCCCGCAGCTGGTGGTTGCGGCCTTGCCCGTCGCACTCGGCAAAGCGCGCAGTCTCTCTCCGCCGCGCGTACAGTGGGTCGCAGGTGAATGACCCAGTAGCGCTGGCGAAGATCATTGGTCACACGTTCTCTATTTGCATGACCCGCAGAGCAGTGTTGTTGTAGTACCAGGAGCTTCGTTATGCGATGTCTGCCATCCAAGATGACAGGCCTCTTGAGGTCGTCCGCTGCGGCCGCCGCTCCAATGCGGCCTCGCACCCGCAGCACACCATTCTCCAACACCGGGTCCAGGCGAAACAGTCGACTGGACCTTGGTAATGGACGACCAGACTTCAGTCTTCGTACTTCGTCGCCGAAGCTCTCCTCTTGCGCTCTCTTCATGAGCTCCTCTTCTGCTCGCAGTACGTGCCGCAGCTCCATACGTTTTGCTGTTCGCCGGCACATATCGACGAAAGCTAACACCCGTGCCGTCGCTCGCACAAGCGTCTCGTACTTGGAGAAGCGCTCTGGATCGGGTATCCAGCTCTCCTCCTTCTGGGTCTCCACGACGTGTAGAACCTCTTCATTTGTGATGACGTCTTCATTCTTCATCGCGGGCCAGCGCTCCTCGGGTTCGCGTAGGAAGCTCGGCCCCTGGAACCAGCGATCTTCAATTTTCACAGGCGTATGGGCGAACCTCGTCGCATCGTCGGCTACGTTTAGTTCTGTCGGCAGCCACCTCCACTCGTCCCGCTGGGTTAGCTCGGCGATCTCTCCGAGCCGATGCGCCACGAAGGGTGTGTATTTCTTGGCGTCGTGGTGAATCCATTGGACGACCGTAGTGGAGTCCGTCCAATAGACTGTTCTGGTAGCCTCCAGCCGATGTTCTTTCTTGATCACGTCCGCCAACCTTGCCCCGATGACGGCAGCTTGTAGTTCCAGACGAGGGATGGTCTGCACACGTCGCGGCGCCACCTTCGACTTCGCAGCAGCCAGCACGACGTCGATGTCTTCGTCTTCCTTGGTGAATCGCCAGTATGCCACCGCTGCGTACGCCTGTTCGCTGGCGTCGCACATGACGTGAAGCTCGACGTCTTCGATGTTCTGCGCCGCATAGCACCTCGGCAGGCGCAGGCAGGCAACCCCGGAGAGATGCGCCAGCCATGACGCAAACAGCTCCCAATCTTCGGCCGGGATTGGCTCGTCCCACGCCATCTTCAATCGCCAGAGGTTCTGCAGAACAATCTTTGCCCTTATTGTGTAATGGCTTAATAGTCCGAGCGGATCATATATAGACATTACTGCACTGAGTGCCTCCCGCTTGCTCGGCGCGCGCTCTCGTTCGCGCACCTCCATTGGCACCCTATACATGGACGTATTAAATCCCAACTCATCTTTCTCGGGATTCCACATGAGTCCTAGTATTTTATTTTCTGGGCCTGCTCCCCCCAGTGACGCAGGCGCTGTTGCCCGCAGCTCGGCAGGCACCTCTGCTAGGACGCTCTCGTTATTCGCGCCCCAGCTCCGCAGCGTGAACCCGGCGACGGTGTGCACGGCCCTCCCTTCTTCAATAGTGCGCCGTGCGTCTTCCTCGGTGTCGAAGCTAGCCACCATGTCGTCCATATAGTGGCTCTGCGTGATGACGTCGTAGGCCCGAGGATACTCCGCCTTGTGCTGCTCCGCGTTGTAATTGCGCACAAAGTGCGCCATGAATGGTGAACTCGCTGCGCCGAAAATCATACTTGTCATTTTCCAAGTGCGTGGAGGGTCCGTTCTGTTGTCGCCCCGCCACAGGAACTGCTGGGCCGGCTGATCCTCCGGCCGTATCTTGACTCGTAGGAACATCTCTTGTATGTCCGCCGTTACTGCTATAGCCCTCTCCCTGAAGCGAAACAAGATACCAGGAAGGGGTAACAGCATGTCTGGTCCGTCCAGGAGGTAATCATTAAGGCATACCCCGCTGGTTTTCGCCGCCGCATCAAAGACCAACCTCTTCTTTCCGGGCTTGTTAATGTTTTCCACGGCGAAATGTGGCAGGAACCAACTCACTGAGCTTTCTTCTTCTGACCCGTTGCACGGCTCCGCATAACCTTTTTCTAGCAGGTTATTTATTTGCTCAGTATACTGCTTCGCAAAGTCAGGCGAGGCGTCCATTTTTCGCTCTATCTTGATCAGACGACGTAGCGCTGCATTATAACTGGGCGGCATGCTTGTTTCGTCAGTCTTCCAAGGCAACCCAACCTCGTAGCCTGCTTCCGTCTTCTTTATTGTAGTCTTCACAATGTCGATTGCTCGTTGGTCCGCGTCACTCACCTTCTTACTTTGTGAGACGCCGAGCGCTTCTATGGTGAAATGCCTTTCCACCAACTGATGCAGTTCTTCATCCCGTCCGCCACGTTCGCCAACTCCTGATTCTGGCGTGAAAACGTGTAGAACGCTATTTTCTTCTATCTGGAAATGCCTTTCCACCAACTGATGCAGTTCGTCGTCACGTCTACCACGTTCGCCAATTCCTGATTCTGGCGTGAAAACGTGTAGAACGCTATTTTCTTCTATCTGGAAATGCCTTTCCACCAACTGATGCAGCTCTTCATCCCGTCCACCACGTTCGCCAACTCCTGATTCTGGCGTGAAAACGTGTAGACGTGTACTTTCTTCCTTCGCTGCTAATCGTGGTGTCGTCCTTTCCACCAACTGCTCTATGCCTCCCCTAGACCGGGTCGGCGTTGGCGATCTCGACTGGCGCCTCGGTGTCGGCGACCTAAGGCATCTCGAATTCGGCGACGTCGCCCTCAGTGACGACGGCATATCGAAGCGTATGCTTCTTTCCTTTGAGGCTGTCGCTGTCTCCCCCCGTTTCGCAAACCAGTCGTCGACTTTGTCGATAGGATCCGGTTGGGGCGGAGCCTCACCACGCAGGCTTTCCTCCTCATCCTGCAACTTCGACATCTTGGCCGCCAGTTCCTTATTTACTAGGTCGGCCTCGATTTCGCTTTCGCGACGTCGTATTTCGGCTTCCATAGCCAGCTCCTGACGTCGTCTGTCTGCTTCTAACGCCAGCTCCTGGCGTTTAAGCGCAGCGACCCGTTTGGCCGCTTCCAACTCAAGGAGCCGTCTTCGTGTCGCAAAGCTCGACGTAGACCGTACTGACTGCGCCGGCGACACTCCCATTTGACGTACTCCCGAAGGTCCCGCTTCACACTCGGGGACTACGGTGGACAGTTCGACTCGTTCTCTTACCGCAGGTGTCATTGTGGGCGAGGCAGGTGGATCCAGGGATTGCCTCCTGGCACGCTCCCTTTGCACTCGCAGCGCTTCCGCCTCGCGACGCGCTTGCTCATACGCCTCCTCTGCGTCCCCTTGGCTCCGGGTGACGACCATGGCGTTTTACGACACTGACACAACACACACACAATTCCGTACACTACGGACGATGGCTACGCTCCTTGTAACACTGCAATCCAGGTAGTACTCGTACTACTAATGAAATCCACAGGTTAACTAATTAAGTTCCAGGTGCACAACACAAACTAAGTCTGAAGATATACTAACACTAATTAAGTCCGAAGATACACTAATTAAGTCCGAAAATACACTAATTAAGTCCTGAGAATAATCCGGCTCGAAGGACCAAAACACTGTTGTGGACTGTATACAATTTAAACATCGATAAAGTTTTCAATAGATTTATTCACGAACACAATTTCACAATTTACAAAGTCACTATGTTAACAAAGTCACTACTTGCAAGCACACAAACGAATTTACTATGAACAGAGTTTTATTGCCGAATACTACTACACTAAACTGAACTACACTAAACAAATTACTCCGGTTACTTAATACAATTTAAACACAATCTTGCTGACTTCTTCAAGAGCACACTGGAGATCTGGAGCTGACTGGAGAGAACTGGAACTGAAGACGAACTGGATCGAACTGTGTTTTGTATGGCGATTTGGCCGTCTTATATTCTCCATTCTCGTGTGCAACTAGCGACCCTTGACTCGATCGCTTTCGCGCGCCGCAACCTGCTCGAAAGGTGTCGGCCGCTCCTAACTGAGCCGTGATTGGCTGCCTACATTGAATACAATTGGCCAATAATACGTGTTTCTTATTGGCTGACGATGTGACTAAGAAACTTATTTCTAACTTAATCTACGATTCTATACAATTCAATATCGTGATCGTCGTCCGCAACATCATCATTAAGTTCATTCGAACAAATTAACAGGCACCAGCAAGTCTACTATAAAAGTAAATCCGAGTTAAAAATGCGTAAAAATATCCAATCGAATTAACTAATGTCCCTTCAGATAAATGATTTGGAAAGTAGGGATGGGCGATGTTACATTAACATAGATTTTCGATTATAATGATGCAGCATTTTAAATAGAATTCAGATTCAGATCTCGCTTGGACCAATTTGGTAAATAAACTGTTCTTTTTATTTCAGACCGGTAGGTTTTGCTAAATTATCTCAATAATTCTCAGAATTTTCAGCCATCAGCAAAATTTGACAAAATTGAACTAAAAGAAGACGTTTCATTGACTGACCAGGTTGCTCATGTGGTAATGACCCCTGCCTCCTGAATTTTTGAATTGAATCAAAAATCAATTTCTACATTATTTACTTTTTAACCGACTTAAAAAAGGAGGAGGTTCTCAATTCAACTGTTTTTTGTTGTATGTTTGTTACCATATAATATCTCCAAGAATTGTGAACTATTTGAAAAAAAAAACCTTTTTTTTTTAAAGGGTGACCTTCTTAGTTGGCCCCATCGTCACCATAATTTTAAAGTCGTTTTTTTTTGCTAATAATGCTATTAATTATCTACGTCTACATTATCTACTTAGCACTGTAAATGTTGTGTATGTTGCGCTGTTAATTCGATTTTTTGCGTTGTCATAACATCGATGCTTCGATAAAATCGATCCCATCTCTACAGGAAGGAAGGGACAACCGAGATCAGATTCAGATACTCACGTCTCGGTGAATTTATTTCGTTAACAATGTGTTCGAATAACGGGCAACACGTGAGCACGTAAGGCATATATTTTTATGTTCTTTTAAAAAGACATAGGCACGCCAACTGTGGCGTACTGTACTGTACCGTAACTGTACTAACTGTAGTACTACATAGTATATGTCACCGTAAAATTATAAATACGAGTACTGTTATATTATAATCTTACTTGTGAGATTGTAAACTGTCGAAAGATTGTGAACCATAACTACTGCTTATAACTTAACGTATTATATTTCGGTAGATTGTGATCGATCAAAGTGAATTTTTAACCGACATCAAAAAAGAAGGAGGTCAATTCGTCTGTATGTGTAATAAAAATATTTCTTTAGTTAAGATTATCACTAATTTACTAATTATTTTTAGTAGATGAGCACTTGTGATATGGATTTAAATAAGGTTATAAGAGATACCTTAAGCAATCAAAACGAAAGCCACCCCAAAGAACACGAACCATCCCGATCTGATCATAAGCATATACAAACACGGAACAAACACAAATGTTTAGATGTCTTTGCACCCTCTATCCTTCAAATCAGAAGGCAGTGGTCACAACCAAGTAAGCAACCAGACCAGTCATTAAAATAAAAAGTACAGTCAAGAACATTATATTAACTGCTTGTAAACCTTTAAGGCTATTACACAGTACAATGCGAACGGCACGTGTGAACGATCCGAAACTACTTAGTATCTGGCTTTCAAATCCGATTTGGCAACTCGAAGTGGAAAATCCCATTCACGGGTCGGAGTTCTGAAAGGGTGAGGATATATGTTTTGATACATATACACCGTTTATATTGGAATTCCCATGACTCTAGGATTACATTCTCTAATTAAAAATAATGACAAATGCAAGGAACATGTCGCACTCTTTATAAAATAACGACCTAACGAAAACTTTTGTAAAAAATTGGTTAAGGGACCCGCCACACTGGTGTAATTTTAGTTTTTTTATCTACTTTTACCGATAATAGTAATACAACTTATTAATATTGCGTTTAATTACTTCTTTGGGATCCAGTTAGTCCTTAAATGTACTAAATACTTATCAATAAAACATCATTACCGATATCGAACAAATTAATCTGGACCTTAGTCAAAGAAACTCGACAGAAAAAGGTCGATTCACATTAAAAAGATAATCAAGAACCCATCCCACGCTTAAACTCGAATAGGAATAATCGAGATTTTTACATTCGCTGAGTTTCATGATTAAATCCTTCGGGACTGCTGTCTCAATTTGTCATAGGAGATAATATGCTTATCTGTCAAAATTGTGGTTAAGGTGTAGTCTTTAGAATATAATCTATACTTATAACAAATCTGTAGAGAGGTCAATTCTGTACATGAAATATATTTTCAAAATAACTATCAGGTGATTGGTGATCGATACTGATGCCAAAAATGCAATCAGTAAATTTTTTGTCTGTCTGTTCGTTATAGAAACAAAAACTACTCGACGGATTTTAACGAAACTTGATAAAATTATTTTTCATACTCCTGGGCAGGTTATAATATACTTTTCATCACGCTACAACCAATGGGAGCAGAGCAGTAAAGGGAAGTGTTCGGAAAACTGGAGACATTTTTATCTGAATGTTTGAACGCACATCACGCGAAAACTGCATGGAATTGAATGCGGTTTTCATTAATGTATTGCTAAGAGGTCTAACTAAAGGCACAATTTCATGGAAGTCCGCATTTTTTAAACCCGATACACAGGCGTGTGACACCCTGGCACAGCTGGTTAAATATATTTTTTTTATATCGACGCAAACTATCGCATGGTAATATCAAGTACAGGTTACACATACGAGTATAGTCGATGGCATAATGACATTCATGTAAGAACTCTTACGCTTTCCAGCATTATTTTTTTTATAGTAGCCTGACATAATGGCTTCCCTACGCCTGATGGAAGGCGAAAGAGAAGCTCAAGCCGCTGTGACAACGGACATATAACTGGTCAGTTAACTGTCAGTTGCCACCGCCATGTCGGCCCAGCCCTAACCCCCCACGAGCTCCGGAAACCCTACTAACCGGCAGAAACACGACCCGGAAGTCATTTGACTGCGGTATACTGTAGGGTAGAGGTCCTTCCCCGTACGGGCGGCTCAATTTGAGCGAAGATTCGCTATGCCGTAAGTAGAAGTGTCTTCCGCGCAGACTGTTCAGTTTAAAAAAGTATCTCTTTGGATATTCGAGCGAGGATTCGCTATGCCCTACCTCTCTTATTATTCATCTCCTTTTCTATATAAATACCGATTGGAGGCGCACCGAGCCAGCCCGCCGCCCAGCCAGCTCCCAGGCCCTTCCTCTGCCTCGCCAGGAGCTGCACCGTCAGAGCATACGTGAGCAGCATCACGCCCAGGGGGATGTAGAAGGAGATGATGGAGCCGATCGCCTTGTAGAGAGGGTCGGGCACCTGGCAGGATCCGCCGATCAGGACTGACTCTTCGTTCTGTGGATAGAAGTTCGAAATCAGTGATTTGTGGTACATTATCATCAACCAATTGCAGTCCACTGCTGGAGACAGGCCTCTCCAGTTGTTCGCCACCTAGGGCAAACTTCTGGAGGATATACCCATAATAGCCACGTCGTTCTCCTCGTTTGTTGTTAGGCAGGATGCACCATGCACCACGGGCAGATGAGGATGGTTTGGAGCGAAAAGGTGACAGGTCGCTCCCTTACATCCCAGTTACAGAGGCCTAGTTGTAAAATGCGTTAATTTCAAAATAACGATATTAATTACTTTTTTCATCCATATAATTTATCTAAAAATCGTACGCTTTTTGATCACCATGTTACCCAACAAACATTCACACTTCTGCTAAAATATGAATGGAAAATTTAAATATCAAAAGGGCGCCCCAAATACCGGCCACGTGAATGCCCTATTGATCAGACAGGGCTAAAAGCAACGTTATTAATAATTCAACAATTTTCTATAAGCCTCCGAGATGTGGCTAGCAGAACCAAGGTTTATGGGTCGACCAAGCTCCCTTTAATAATTAAATTGTTCACGACTGTACTTTGGCTGATCAATAGTCTTGTATGGAAGTGCATTTGGTTCTTCATATAAATTGTGTGCGAATGTACTTACTTGTAGTAGGTACACAAATATGTGTGTTTTGTTGGTCTCTGTATTATAAGTGGTCTAGTACCTATACTTAGTATAACCTTCGGCTTAGTTTGAGACTAGATGGCGCTGTATATAGCCTAGTGTTGCATGTCTTGGGTTATATATTTTTTTTATTATCTACGGAGTTACTTTTAACCTATCGTTTTTATAAGAATAATAAGAATAACACTTATTTAGCTATGTAAAATATTTTTACTCAAAATAAAAAGTCACTTTTGATTGCTTGCCTAGCTAGGCATAAGTCTAGATAACTACTTAACCATAAAATACTAATTAATTAATGGTTAGAGCATCAATTAATATTAATGGTTTGATCAGTGACCCTACAAGCGGATGATTTGAAATTTCTTGGTTCGATTCCCGGTCAGGTGGATTTAGGTAATTGACATTTCTACATTGCCTCTTGCCTTAACAATAGACACAAACGTGATCTAGAATTTGGAGAAACGAGCTGATGTGACCACTAATCATTAGGTGACTTTCAGGCCCGTTTGCCTCCTGAATTTTTTTATACTAGCTTGACACTACAAGGGTTAATAAAATCTTCAAAAACAAGTCGACAAAAGATTAAGTCATTTTCAAATACGAAAACAAATGTACCCGACGAAAACGTGAGGATTAATTAAATTTCGGTTATCAATCGACTCATCTCGAATCCGATTTGAACATCAGCCGACGGATCCCAGATAAGAATGGAATCATTTCATTAAAATTTTCCTTTTGCACATTTTTCTTTTTGATGCTTTCAAATTTTGTTATTAAACCTTTGTTGTACGGACGCCATTTTAGATAATGACTTTCATCTGTTATAATGGTATCAAACACATCATATAGGTACTTACTTAAATTGATTCGATCCCAAACTAAGTAGCTTAAACACTTTTGTTATGGAAATCGTTATGAACGAATGTAAAAATAAAATTGGACATCAATTAACGTTGGCACAGCTAGTAGTTTTTTATAAACAGCATCGAAAGAATTTACGACTGAAATAATTAGTTAGGTATTCTAATTTCATTCATTTCTTAAATTTGCTAAAGTTTTTTTAGATAATGACGGTACGCCTTTCCTTACTTGAGACACACGTTTAGGGCGTTCGGTAAGCTAAAAATTAAATGTGAATGGAATTTCAACTTGAATAAAATTGGCCTTGACTGGTGGCCACATCAGCCGCAGAACCGATAACCGCTGGGGTAAACGAGTTCTGGAGTGGAGACCGCGTCTCGGCAAACGTAGTGTAGGACGCCCTCAGGCCAGGTGGACTGACGATGTGCGCAGGACGGCTGGCAAGTGCTGGATGCGAGGCGCCCGGGACCGATCGAATTGGCGAACATTGGGAGAGGCCTATGTCCAGCAGTGGACTGATGTGGGCTGATGATGATGATGAGACTAGTGACTAACGGGCCACTAGCATAGTGACTTATATTAGGTTCATTTGGCAATACATTTTTGACAGAAATACCTATTACCAAGTTTGTCCAGACCCGGAATTTGAATTTCTTGTCTTGCCATTTAGGCGCCAGTTGCTACCTTGAAAGGTAACCCAACCAAGTTTTTTTTATAGTAGTTCGACTTATTGCCTGATGGAAAGCGAAAGATAAGCCCAAGTCGCTGTGACAACGGGCAAGTAACTGGTCAGTTACCTGTCAGTTACCACCGCCATGCCGACCCCCACGAGCTCCAGAAACCCTACTCAAGGGTAGAAACACGACCCGGAAGTCATTTTGGCTGCGGTATTCTATATGCTGGAGGTCCTTCCCAGAACGGGCGGCTCAATTTGATCGAAGATTCGCTATGCCCTAAGTAGAAGGGTCTTTTGCGCAGACTATTCAGTTTAAAAAAATATATATTAGTGACCTCAATACCTCTTTTGAAGACCTAAAAATGTTACGTTTTCACAAGACAAGGGACCCTGTGTCCCAAAAAGATTTCGTTCACAAAACTTTCCGCTTCCGAAACCAATCGCGATTTTGAATATTTTCAACAAACTTTCGGGTCTTGTTCCGCGATTCCTAATTTGTTATTAGATACTTTCACGTTGTATTAATGACAGATTGTTTAATTTAAATTGTTGTATGTTTATAATTAAGAGTTTTGATTGATTTTGTAATATTAACATACGAGGTATGAATAACAATATGTGTTGAGGTTATAGTTGTTAGCACAAAACATAAAAAGATAGCTTGAGACATTTTTTTTCCTTTATCCTAGTAATTTTTAATTATCTATCGCTTTATTAAGTTCTATTTGTCATTTGACACCTTACCCCTTCTTTTAACTATCCTCTTCCCAAAGGTTGTCTGGAAGAGATTGCTGAAAGCGATAAGGCCGCCTTATTTGTACGTCGAATTGTCATTGCACCTAGTTTTAAGTCATCTGTTTGGTGTGCAAATAAAGAATATCTATCTATCTATCATCAACTTGCAGTGCAGACAATCAGTACTTGCACGGTATTTGTTCAAACGCCATAAGTAGTGGAGTCAATGAAGCATTATAGGTCCGAATTTTTTTACTGTGAACCGAATTGCATACAATCTTGGGATAAGGTTTATCTTACCATTAAATTCAAAAGTGAAAATGATTTGAACTCCGCCACCACCCTGGGGGTGGTTGCCACCTCTTCTCGGGGGTCAATGGTTTTTTTTTCAAAATAACCTCGGATATCGATTGAAGGCTTATAATTAAAAGTTGTATTATTCACTTCCCAAAGCCACGCAATAGATGGCGCTGTACGTCAGTTAAGCCCGTGTTAAACCGCGCGAAAGCGTTGCGATCCGCCGGCCCAGCATAATATAGCTCAAGTGGCCGTGTTGTATTATCCTGCGAAGACAATCAGTACGAGAAGTTTCCGTTGGTGATTCATTCTTCGACCTGAATTGTCGAGTGTCCGGGAACCCTACTCACCGGCACAAACACGACCCGGAGGTCATTTGGCTGCGGTATTCTATAGGGTGGAGGTCCTTCCCCGGACGGGCAGCTCAATTTGAGAGCGAACCAGCTGCCATTTTTCATCAACGTACATCTCGCACCAATTCAAGATTCCATCCTTATCATCTTGACAGATGGAAGGCTTCCACAGTGCGTTTTGCGCGCAATTTTCTGCCTCGTGCAGCTGCTCTTTGGAATCAGCTTCCGGCTGCAATTTTTCCGAATGGATACGACCTAGGGACCTTCAAGAAGTGAGCCTACAGATTTCTCAAGGGCCGGCAACGCACCTGTGACTCCCCTGGTGTTGCGGTGTCTATGGGCTGAAGTGATCACTTACCACCAGGTGACCTTCACGCCCGTTTGCCCCCTCTGTCATAAAAAAAAAGATTCGCTATACCCTACCTCTCTTAATAATGCTTACCTTAGAATACATTAGGCTCAGTGGGAGACTCATGGCCGTCGACAATATCCAAACAAACACGATCTTGATGGTCACCCTTTTTCTTGTTTTGTTTCTGCCAAATCTCATTGGATACCTAAGAGAGAGGTATCTGCAACAAACATTTTGTTTTTTGTTTACTCATGCATTCAAATTATACAAGGGTTATTAGGATTATAAACTTTATATAACCCTAGGACTCATCATCATCCTAGCCTTCTTCCCGATTGTCTCAGGGTCGGCTTCCCAACCCTAGGACTAGACTAGAGAATAAAAAATAAATAAAAATACCATGGCTAATACATGACGTATCATATCAGAAGGGAAATGGTGGGAAAACGCATCATCCAAAAACTACTGCATGGAATAGAATGCGGTTTTCACTAATGTGTTGCTAGAAGTCTAATTTCAATTAAGGCACCATGTTATGGAAGTCCGTTATTTTTGAAACCCGATATCCACACGTGGGACGCCGCTGGTACAACTGGCGAAATGGTTTCAGTAAAGGATGGTACAGCAGTGTTTGCTTTGCGCTCGACTTGGCGGGGGCAGTGCCGTGCCCCCTGATACCCGAAGGGTAGCGAGGGCGGGTCGCTAGTAGTAAAATAAAGTAAAACAATTATTAGTTACATACCTATCAACACTGATAGTACACAGATGCATGATGGAAGCGGTACAGAGCAATACGTCTAGGCAGATCCAAGTTAGACAATATACTGCCGGCAGCGGAAAGTATCCTGAAACAATGGAAAACCAGTTCAGTATGTCTTCTACATGAATCAATTTTGATAAGACTCGTATTTCAAGGTCTGGATTTTCAAAACTAAACATTTATGATGATGATAGATATATATGATGATATATATGTCACCGGAAAATAGCAAGAATCGTAAGTTGATCAATTTCCTAGGTACTTGATTAACTTCCGGAAAATAATAAACGGCAGTTGAAATGTATTATTTAACGTATGTATTTTAGTAAATTGATCATTTTACGGGGTCTTGCCGTAAAATCATCCGACGAAGGTGAGGTGAACGTTGATTGGTTCAATGGCTCACGTGGCGTTATCCCGGCAACCAATCAGGGAACAGTGTATTAATTTACGGGTAATAGTGCACCGTTAAATAGTACATTGAGCAACGATTGGCCCATTTGAGGAAATTATTAAATGACTGTCAGGCTAACGTAAATTGATCAACTAGCTGAAATCCATTCCGTTAAATAATACATTTCAACTACCGTTTGTTATATTCCGAAAGTTAATCAACTACCTAGGAAATTGATCAACTTACGATTCTTGCTATTTTCCGGTGACATATACAACCCAAATTTAGAGAATTCCAAGTAGGTTAAAAAAAACTTATGAATAATATTATTATGTTAAATTTATAAAAAAAGGACGCCAACAATTGCCTTACAATTAATTTTTTTGTGCAATTTTGCCGGCTTTATTGCCATCTCTTCCACACAAACTTTTTAGTCGAGGGTTAATAATAGTCGTTAAAGAGGAATGCATTCTAAAACATTGTCATCAATTAAAAGATATCGTACCGTGTGGCAAATAAATCATCATCATCCTAGCCTTTTTCCCGATTGTCTCTGGGTCGGCTTCCCAAACTGAGAGATTTGGCGAGGGCTAAGCTTTTACACAGAGCGACTACCATCAGACCTCCGCAACACTTAGGGTAAGCTATACCCATTCCCAGTTGGGCGTCAGAGTTAAATTTAGTTAAATTCAGAGTTTAGGTGTGGCAAATAAATATTATCATAAAAAAATACAGCAGTAAAAAAATGGACAGGTAACTCTTCTTATTAGAATGGTTATACCCTTTCAAACTCGTGTCTATCATCATTCAATACCCACCATGAAACTAGAACTTGGACCCAAAAATGTAACAAGATCCCCCCTTTCGTAGCCTGCACACCTCCATAAAAGTGACATAAAACCCTACATATTATGTTAAGTTCTTTCCTCCGACTCAACTTTCAAACATCTGTTACATGAATATTGCTTCCATTAACCTTTTTCTGTAATCGTGCGCAGTAAAATATGCCAGGAGAAATAGCGTATCTGCTAATATATTACCTTACTTATTTACTGGAGATTATAGCAGCTTGCCACGTTTTCTTTTATACTTTCATCTTGGCTTACCATTCATTTATATTAATATGAGACGTATTAAACGCTGTGGTGCTTAGGGCTGCAATTCGTATGGTTAATTAGGAATGAATCGTGGCTTTTGTATTGAAAATAATGATTCGCGATATTGATGTGTACATTTAGTCTTGTTTCAAGCGGATTTCTATTTATCTATTTTTGTAGGTCCTTTCCCGGACGGGCAGCTCAATTCGTGTGAAGATTCGCTATGCCCTACCTCTCTTAAACTTTTACAACTTACAAAAAATATAATTAAAATGTCGTATAGGTAAGCCAGTGAGCCTCAACATAAACATAATATTATTTATCTTCGTTTGTCGCCCAAAAGTTACTTTTATAGTAACAGTAAACGAAAACATTTCTCCCTTTGCTTAGGAAAACTTTGGAAATGGGACACGAGTATTTTTCTTGCGAATGGTGAATCAAACGCCGGAATTTGATCAATATTTTCCACTGTGTAGACAAACAAAGAGTCTCGTCCATGTGTTGAGGGCAGACCGTACACTTCAGACTTAATCGGTTTGATTTTTTTCGCCGACTTTTATTATCGGTTTTGTGTCTGCTCTAACGTAACGCAATGATTTAGACCTCGTAAGAGATCCCGCAAACCGCAGACTTTCTATCAGCCGATAATTTGGTCGGGGTCATAATCAGTATGAATTTCAGTCGATACCAAATCGTTGCACTCATAGTATGCGGACGTGCATACGTCTTCATACTCATTATGAGCCCGACCAAACTATTTATTGGCCTATAGAAAGTCTTTGGCTTGCGGGGTCGGGGTGTTTGTGTATCGAATGTAGCTAATTGTAATGTAACGCGGACAGTTCAAATCTCATGCTCGAGACGGTGTCCATGGAAGGAAGATTATACGAAATGTAAGTATGTATTCTTTTATCATTCCTTTTTTTAGGGTTCCGTAGCCAAAATGGCAAAAACGGGACCCTTATAGATTCGTCATGTCTGTCTGTCTGTCTGTCTGTCTGTCTGTCTGTCTGTCTGTCTGTCTGTCCGTCCGTATGTCACAGCCAGTTTATTCCGAAACTATAAGAGCTACATTATTAAAATTTGGTACATAGATGTATTCTGTTAACCGCTATAAGATTTTAAAGTAAAATCAGAAAAAAATTCAAAATTTTTGGGGTTCCCCATACATGAAACTGAAACTCAAAAATTTTTTTTTCATCAAACCCATACGTGTGTGGTATCTATGGATAGGTATTTGAAAATGATGTTGAGGTTTCTTACAACATTTTTTTCTAAACTGAATAGTTTGCGCGAGAGACTCTTCCAAAGTGGTAAAATGTGTGTCCCCCCCCCCGTAACTTCTAAAATATGGGCATGATAAAACTGAAAAAAATATATGATGTGTATTACTATAAAAACTACTAACGAAATTTGGTTTGAATGAAATCTAGACAGTAGTTTTTTTTTAAACGTCAAAAATCAAATTACCTAATTTTTTCATTCAATCAGTGGTACGGAACCCTACGTGCGCGAGTCCGACTCGCACTTGGCCGGTTTTTTTAAACGTATCAGTCATGATATTGTCCGAAATCTGTAAGACATTACTTGTATTTGTGTGTTTACAAAAAATACTTTTTTTATTTTGTAAATGTATTTACTATTGAAAAACTAGCTTGTAGATAGACTTTAGTAGTCGATTTGATAGCATGTTCAACACGACGACCATCCTTATCAAATCTACTGCTACTCTATTTAAATTCTATTTTTCTAGAAATATTGTTATTAGTATAATGGTGTCTAGAATTATTTTATTTCATTTACAGATACATCGACTGATTGACAGAATAATAATCCAACAAATTGCAATATTGGAATGCATTGATTAATTAATTAATCATTGCGTTAAAAGTAACTACTTATTCTCACAGCTACTTGCTTTTAAAAGTAGCATGTTACATTTTCTACTAAAATACAAGAATAGCATACATTTTGTCTGACGTGTGCAGAACTGTATCTCAAGTAGGGCAAAAGGTCAAGAGGTATCCACTGGACACAATAAAGCTACAAAACTTAGAAATAATAATTTTCCCCGTTTGACCACATTATAAGATATTGTGCAATAAACTTGGGAGTGGTTAGGTGGGACACCTACGTCAGAAAAAGTAGGGCATAGCGAATCTTCGCTCAAATTGAGCCGCCCGTCCGGGGAAGGACCTCCACCCTATAGAATACCGCTCCTCGTGGAGCTCGTGGGGGGTTAGGGTAGGGCCGGCATGGCGGTAGCAACTGACAGGTAACTGACCAGTTACTTGCCCGTTGTCACAGCGACTTGGGCTTTTCTTTCGCTTTCCATCAGGCGTAGGGAAGCCATTATGTCGAGCCACTATATAAAAAAAATACAAACATGGTAATATTAGCTTTGAATAACATCCATTTAGAGTAACATTAATTTAGAGTAACCTAATTTCGATGTCTTTTAAAATTGAGGCATTTTATGATTGACCATCAATTTCTTACAAAGTTAGAAAGAAAGAAAAAAGTTTTATTGGCAAAACCATTTACACACAACACACAACATACAACAAAAATAAACAATCAAACGATAGCTTGGTTCTTGGTTCAGTTAAGAGAGAAGTTAAGTTAGCTTGGTTCTTCATACATGTCATAGAGTCTTTGGTGCAGATCATCATTATCAGCCTACCGCAGTTCTCTGCTGGACATAGGTCTCTACATTGGTTTGCTTCTCTAATTTGGGCAAATACCTGGAGGCTTTATAATAACCCTAGACATGCCACGCTGGGCCACACAGCGCCATCTAGCCCCAAACTAAGCCGAAGCTTGTACTATGGGTACTAGACAACTGATAAACTTACTTAGATACATTTTTTTTGTAAATAAATACTTAATATACATAGAAAACACCCAGACCAATACAAACAGACATGTTCAAGCAAAGAAATGTTTGTAATGTGTGGGGATCGAACCCACAAACCTTGGTTCAGAAGCCAAAAGTCACTACCAATTGAGCCACCGAGCCAGTCAGTCATAATTCCTACACTTGGCCGGTGTGTTCGCGATCGCAGAGCGTACCTCCGCGCTTCGGTGACGCTGCTACCCGTCATCGGCCTGTAGTATTTAGCTACACCTTCAATTGTGATGGTTATACCGCCGCCTCGTTTGTTATTTCGCAGGATGCACTACGGGCAGGTGAGGTTGGCTTGGAGCGACAAGATCGATCGCCCCCGTACACCACCAAAAATAGGTATTTTTATAACCACAAAATGTATCAAAAAAACCTCTTTTGTTTTGTATCGTTTCCCAATGACAAGCTACCCCTATGGAATCCTATCAACACAGTCAGGTTTCGTTTACTCAGCCAACGCAGCAAATTCTCACATAAAATCCTAGCAATAAACCTCCCGGTTCGGCCGACACGAACAGTGCCCGACAGTAAACAAATATGAATACATTTTCCTTCCTCAAATATAAGCAGAAAGGGATGTTTCAAAAAATCCCCGAGGTCAATTATCCCTTCGGTCGACAGCTAGAGAACTAGTCCGGGATCACTCAGGATTATATTACGTTCAATTTGCCGGTCTCGGCAAACACAAATTGGGCTCTAATGAGCTATGTTTACAGCCGATAGGGGATGTTTGCACTCCGTCCGGAGATGCCGCTGGAGATTGTCTGCTTTATTGCTCCTAAGGCTTTAACGGCTTCAATTCCTAGGGCAGGTAGTTACGGATTGAGGTGGGAGGAAGTGGGAACGTGCTTACGTATTACGAACTGTGTTTGTGGGAACAGATGATGGGTGGTTTGTCGCTACGATATGTCCTTTTTCAAACGAGGTTTAAAAAGAGCTCTTTCCTCTCGGTAGGTAGCGGCGTTGCTGTGCCACTGGCATTGCTGATGTCCATGGGCGGCGGTTACTGTTTAACATCAGACAGCCCGCTTGCTCGTCTGCCACCAAAACGCAAAAAAAAATTCAAAAAACTACACAAAAATTTTGCATCGGCATGACTGTGCCTCCTATTGCTTATGTCGATGGGCAGTGGGTACTGTTTAACATCAGGCGGGGCGCTTGCTCGTCTGCCACCAATAAAGAAAAACTTTCTGAATGCTGCGACCATTCTTTTTTCAAAGTTGGCCCAAAGAGAGTTCTTTTCACATGACATGCAGCGGCGTAGCTGCTGTATCTCTAACATTACAGCGGTTGTAACCAGTTAACATCGGATGGGAAGCGTAGTCGCCAGACATACGAGTCTCCAGTTATTCGCCCCATGGAGCAAACACCTGGAAGATATACCCAATAATCGTGTCGCGCCGGTGACGCTACTGCCCGTCATCGGCCTATGGCATTTAGCTACGCCTTCAATCGTGATGGTTATACCGCAAACAGTCGGTTGCCAGAGCCTCGTCTGTTATTCAGCATGATGCACCACATGCAGATGAGGGTAGCTTAGAGGTACATCTATCCCTTACATCCCTATTTATCGTCACTGCAGGACAAAACTTCCATGAAGATTATCTCCTAAATGCATTGGTACATTAAGTCTATATTTTTTTTTTATGCGAGAGGCGGCAGACGAGCAAGTGTGATGCCTGATGGTAAGCAGTCGACACCGCCCATGGACACCCGCAGCTCTAACCGAGTTTAGGGTCGCTGCCGGCCTTTTAAATATGAATACGCTCGTTTCTTGAAGGTTCCCAAGTCGTAGCTGTTCGGAAAGACTGCAGCAGGAAGTTGGTTCCACAAAACCGAGGCGCGAGGCAAGAAGTTCCTCATAAAACGTACAGTCGAGATACAATATACATACTCAACAATGCATATCAATAAAATTCTACCTGTAATGCCCCTGGCGTAATTCTCGAAATGACGTGTAATAACGGATATCAGGGTAACAACGTACGTCCAAAGCAGAGGAGCTCGACATAAATGCCTGTCAGCCGAATGCGGATTACCATTAATTCACTTCTGTCAATCTGTCGTGTGACACCGGTGAATACAAACATTACCCTATTTTGACAGAGGAAAAATGGGTTTGTGGGACGACGTCGACGATGTGAATGGCTTACAAGGTATCTTGCTGACCTTAATACTTTGACTGCCGAGAAACTAGACACAATAGAAAAACTATTGTTTGTCGGTCACCGGTGACCGTCATGGCGCTCAACGTGTTAAAGAAATAAGCTAGTTTTGCTTCTGAAACTCGAATTTTGAGAAATTTTTGTATAATACAAAATTGGTTCTAGAAGGCGTAGCTAAATATCACAGGCCGATGACGGGCAGCAGCGTCACCGGAACAAGAAGCTACGCTCTGCGACCGCCAACCCGCCTGCCCAGAGTGGCGATTATGGGTATATCCTCCAGGGGTTTGCCCTAGGTGGCGAGCAGCTGGAGAGGCCTATGCCCAGCAATGGACTGCAATAGGCTGATGATGATGATGAAAATTGTTTCTGCTCCGCCTAACGCCCCTTGCCTCAAAAAACCGCTTGCCTTTGCCGTACAATTTGATTTGCTGTTTTACTACAGCGTTCACCCAGATAAACGCCGCTGCCCATTTCCTGATATTCCCTTTGTCGTCTTCTACGAAACCAAAGGGATGAGATGGGTGGTCCTATTCTAAATTCGGAAATATATAAAAAAAAATCTTCAAAGTTCTACTATAAAAATTACTATGGAACTCTTTGCCGAGCTCGTTGTTCCACGAGAGATGCAATCTTCCGATGTTCAAGGCGAGAGTGAACCGGCTTTTGCTGGGTGAGCGCGTTCGATCGTAGTCTACGATATCGCTTATCATCAGGCGAACAGCAGTCAAGCGCATACCCATATAGAATTAAAAAAAAAATGCGAAAACCAAGTATGAAACTTTAAATAATAATAAATAACCCAAGACATGCCACGCTGGGCCACACAGCGCCATCTAGCCCCAAACTAAGCCGAAGCTTAGTACTATGGGTACTAGACAACTGATAGACTTACTTAGATACATTTTTTTTTGTAAATAAATACATATTATACATAGAAAACACCCAGACCAATACAAACAGACATGTTCATGCACACAAATGTTTGTAATGTGTGGGGATCGAACCCACGACCCTTGGCTCAGAGGGCAGAGGTCACTACAAAATGAGCCACCGAGCCTGTCGAGCCTTTATTCACGAACATGAAATCAAGTAACTTTTAAATAATGTCACAAAATTATTTTCACACGGGCGAGGCCGCGAGCATAACTTAGTTTACAATATCTCATTATTTCCTCTTTAACCATTAATTAAATGAGCCAATGTTCATTTTGTTCAACAGATCACTCATGTTCAGTGCGAAATAAATACAAAATGTAATGAAATTAATCATACCTTCGGGCCAAAACATTGTGCATGGCAACGGGATAATAATTGTTACATTTTGATGCGGCATTATAATGAAGTGAATTCATCAATGTTTGTAATGGTGCAAAATGTTAACGTAATTTTAAATATATTAACATAAATATCGAGATTGGGATAATCTATGAAAGGGTATTATATAAGGTATTATAAATGGGTATTATAGGCGATGAAAAGGTTACAGAGTCCTTAGAACCTCTTCAATTACGAAGAGATGTTGCGTCCTTGAGTGTTTTTTATCGCCTGTACCATGGTGAGTGCTCTGAAGAGTAGTTTTCCCTTGTCCCACCTTCCCTCTTCCGAAACAGAACCACACGTGCTGGCCTACGTTGTCATAGTTTCACCGTGGAAAACATCCCTTCGCGTACGAAAAAGTTCGGCAATTCCTATCTTTGTCGCGTCGTTAAAATGTGGAACTCATTGCCAGGACATGTGTTTCCTCCCTCATTTGATATGGGATCCTTTAAGCGGGGCGTGAAGAAGCACCTTATGGGCCGGCATGGCGGCGGCAGCTGACAGGTGACCAATCGGTTGCTTGCCCGCTGTCGCAGTGACTTGGGCTTCTCTTTCGCTTTCCATCAGGCGCGGAGAAGCCATTATGCCGTGCTACTATAAAAAAAAAAAAAATCTTTTCGCTCCAAACCAACCACACCTGCCCGTGGTGCATCCTGCTGAATAACGAACGAGGCTCTGGCAACCGACTGGTGGCGGTAAAACCATCATCATTGAAGGCGCAGCTAAATACTACAGGCCGATGACGGGCAGCAGCGTCACCGGAGCAAGGAGCTATGGCCTGCGATCGCCAACCCGTCTGCCCAGCGTGGCGATTAAGGGTATATCCTCAAATGTTTGCCTTAAGTGGCGAACAGCTGGAATAAATGGCTAGTTTGCCCTAAGGGGGTGCCCTTACCACTACGGGAACCCGCGATGACAGTAATTATGTTTTTTTTTTGTTGTTTTCAGCCCCAAGTAGCCCGCCGTGTCAGTTTCACGTATAACAACACAAACTTCTAATCAACTAAACTTACCTCATTTTGCCAAACTATTAAAACTTCACATTAGTTCACCTAAAACTAATTAACAATTCAAAGCAGCCATTACTTAGCTAAATATTATTCTATGGCCGACCATCCCAATTTGTATGAAAGCGCTCAAGGCAACAGAACAGTGCAAGTAACTTTAAGTGCATGCCTCTGATGGTTAGAGCTAACTTAGCTAAGTTATTGTTTAGCTAACTAGTGGGTAACTTACGAGTGCTAAGTCTGAGTGATGAAAGGAGAAAGTGCAATATGTAAATAAATAAATAACCCAAGACATGCCACGCTGGGCCACACATGGCCATCTAGCCCCAAACTAAGCCGAAGCTTGTACTATGGGTGCTAGACAACTGATAAACTTACTGATATTTTTTTTTGAAAATGAATACATAGTATCTATACATAGTAAACACCCAGACCAATACAAACAGACATTTTCATGAACACAAATGTTTGTACTGTGCGGGAACCGAACCCACGACCCTTGGCTCAGGGGGCAGAGGTCACTACCAAATGAGCCATCGAGCCAGTCAACAATATGTATGTAGAAAACAAGAGATTAGTGTTCAAATTTGAAAAACGTTGCAGGCGGTGCATTTTGCTTAAATGTCTACGATTTTAACCAATAATAGTTTAAAATAATAATAGGTATAGTGATACTACAATATAAGACACTCTATCTATAGTATTCTAGCATTATTAGTGACAGCAGTCTATACCAAAAAGTCAAGGGCGACATTCTACGATCGATCGTTTGTCGAAACGTTTTTCTTTGTGTGAGACAACAATAGAAAAAAACATCGAATGTGATGGATTGTATTGGCAGTCTGAAAACGAAAATACGGTAGCTATATACTGTTGGAATCCTAATATTATACGTTTAAGGGATTAATGCTAAGTTGAAAATGATAATTACAGTTTTATCTGATGATAGATAGGGCATAGCGAATCTTCGATCGAATTGAGCCGCCCGTCCGGGAAGGACTTTCACCCTATAGAATACCGCAGCCAAATGACCTCCGGGTCGTGTTTCTGCCGGTGAGGAGGGTTTCCGGAGCTCGTGAGGGGGTTTTGGCGGGCATGGCGGTGGCAACTGACAAGCTATTGCCGTACTGTTATTTTCCCGTTGTCACAGCGACTTGTCTTGTCAAAGCCTGTCAATTAACTTTAAGGTTCTGTTTCGTATTACGGAAAATCTTTTTACAATGATTCGTCTATTTTTGTTTATTTAACGTGCACAATTTAGGATCTAAATTTTGTTCTTTCTAATTTTTGTTTTATATCATTAAGTAGCAAAGAAGCCTACGGCCCGCCCAATGTTAAGCAGTTAACGCAGCCTATAGACGCCTGCAATACCAGGGGTAACACACGCGCATTGCCGACCCCTTAAAAACCTCTTCACAACCTTTTTTAAGGACCCCATACTATAGTCTAATGCTAGAAGAGCTCGGTGGCGCCGCGGTCTTGTTCGCTTAGCAACGATCACAACGTTGTGCAACCATTGGCGCGGTCAATCCGATGATGGGTGACCAAAAATTTGACACCGATTTCCTCCGTGCTTCGGAAGGCACGTTAAGCTGTTGGTCCCGGGTGCTATCTTTACCAACTCAGATAGCAGTCGTTACATCATATCAGAGATAATGATAACTCTGACGCCTAAACTGGGAATGGGTATAGCTTACCCTAAGTGTTGCGGAGGTCTGATGGCAGTCGCTCTGTGTAAAAGCTTAGCCCTGGCCAAATCTCTCAGTTTGGGAAGCCGACCCTGAGACAATCGGGGAAAAGGCTAGGATGATGATGATGACTATAGTCTAATGCTATAAAAAGAAGAATGATACCCAAAATGCTACCCTTTTTCTACGATTTTACTATTTTTCTAATCCTTACAACAATTACACATTCTTCGTGAATCAGACCTGACCCGTTTTATCCTCATTGGTTTTTATTTACGGAACTCCTCAAGTGCTTAATCCTGAGAAAGAATTTCAATTTGAAATTCCAACAGTAAAAAGCTGACGTATTTTTATTATTGATTCCTTTGCTTGTGACATTCTAGAGTAAGTTTTTTTGTGTAGAAAAACATTTTTAATTCTTGAGGAATGGAATGATCTATTTACTATGATTGCTTTATTTTCTTTATTTATTTATTTGATTCTATTATTTATTACTTGTATTAAGTAATCAAATAGTTTATCTATTATTGGGTTAGTTAAGGTCTCTCTGCATCTGAATTTTCGTTCTCAGAGGAAATCCCTAGCTAAAATTTGATCAGCAGTATCCTCAAATCCCGTTTGCCCAGCGTGGCGATTATGGTCAAAGCCTCTAGATTTTGGTCAAAGTGGCGAATAACTGGAGAGGCTAGGCCTATGTCCAGCAGTGGACTCATGATGATGATGATGAGTATCAAATGTAACGTCTTTTCATAGTAAATCAATACCCTTGTTCAATCCCCATCGATCCTTCGATAACAAAGACATTCGTTTTGTCTGACGACAATTAACTATTAATCCTTGTCTGTCACGTCACGATTGATTGAGTAGTGTTAAATGCCTGTAGCATTGATGTTTGAACTAGTAAAATATTATATAGGAGAGAAGAAGAGAGGTAGGGCATAGCGAATCATCGCTCGAATTGAGCTGTCCGTCCGGGATAGGACCTCCACCCAATAGAATACCGAAGCCAAATGACCACCGGGTCGTGTTCCTGTCGGTGAGTAGGGTTTCCGGAGCTCGTGGGGTTTTGGGGTTGGCCTGGCATGGCGGTGGCAACTGAGAGGTAACTAAATAATAATAAATAAATAACCCAATACATGCCACGCTGGGCCACACAGCGCCATCTAGCCCCAAACTAAGCCGAAGCTTGTACTATGGGTACTAGACAACTGATAAACTTACTTAAATACTTTTTTTGCAAATAAATACATATTATACATAGAAAACACCCAGACCAAAATACAAACATACATGTTCATGAACACAAATGTTTGCACTGTGCGGGAATCGAACCCACGACCCTTGGCTCCGAAGGCAGAGGTCACTACCAAATGAGCCATCGAGTCAGTCGATGTTTGAACTAGTAATATATTATATTGTCATCAAGGATGTACGGGAGCGACCCATCATCTTTTTGCTCCAAACAGGATGGCTTTGAACTACCATGGAGCCACTATGGAGTAAAGTGCACCCTGCTGAATAACAAACGAGGCTCTGGCAACCGACTGGTGGCGGTATAACTATCACAATTGAAGGCGTAGGCAGCAGCGTCATAGTAGCGAGGAACTACGCCCTGCGATCGCCAACCCGCCTGCCCAGTATGGCGATTATGGGTAATGTCTCCCACTTGCCCTAAGTAGCGGACAACTGCAGAGGCCTGAAATTCCCTTAGTCGCCTTCTACGACATTCACGAGGAAAGAAGGGTTGGTCCTATTCAGAAACGCACAAAATCAAATGTCATTATCATCATCATCAGGCTTTCGAAGTCCACTAGGCATGATTATGTCCAGCAGTGGACGGCGATGGGCTGGTCAAGATGATGATGAAGTGTGTCAAAGATTTATTCCTATAGAGGAATAAAGATTGTTTTGAGCCAAGTACATGCCAAGAGTATGATTATGTATTGTTATTTTTTTTTATTCATCTTTTTTAATTGTATTTATTTATTGTATCCCTTAGCCATGTATGCATTTATCAATAAATAAATTGATTTTTAATAATAATTTAAAATTTAAATAAATGAATTGTCACCTTACCCCTTCTTTTGATTAGATATCCTCTACCCAAAGGTTGTCTCGAAGCGATTGCTTAAAGCGATAAGTCCTAACTTGTACGTCAATATATCTTTGTATCTATCTATCTAAGAGTACATGGCTTAGCGGTAATTTTCCATACAATATCATAACCAAAAGCGATCAATTAAATTCACCGCTTCATTCAATACGAACAGAGCCTGTGTTTATAGATGACGCTGTATGACGTCACAGTTCACCTCCACCAATTGTTCCAAGATTCTAGCCTAAATAACTAATGGACCGGCCCCATTGTTGCTTCATAATACATTGTGATATTGTAGCCGGGGGTAACCCTGTGGTTACCGTTAGGTAATGCAGAGAAAATGGAGGTGAATACATTGATATCAAACATGTACATCAAACAATTGACTTAAAACCTTATAGTATGACATAATGAATAAATAATAAATAACACAAGACATGCCACGCTGGGCCACACAGCGCCACCTAGCCCCAAACTAAGCCGAAGCTTGTACTATGGGTACTAGACAACTGATAAACTTACTTAGATACATTTTTGTTTTTTGTAAATAAATACATATTATTATACATAGAAAATACCCAGACCAATACAAACAGACATGTTCATGAACACAAATGTTTGTACTGTGCGGAAATCGAACCCACAACCCTTGGCTCAGAGGGCAGAGGTCACTACCAAATGAGCCATCATACATAATGCCTCAGCTACGCCTGATGGAAAGCGAAAGAGAAGCCCCAGACGCTGTGACAACGGGCAAGCAACTGGTTAGTTACCTGTCCGATTTCATTGCCATGCCGGCAAGAAACACAACACCACGTCATTTTGGCTGCGGTATTCTATAGGGTGGAGGTCCTCCCCCAGACAGCTAGCTCAATTCGGGCGAAGATTCCCTATGCCCTACCTTTTTTGTTTATTATTTCTTTTTATAGTAGCTCGACATAATGGCTTCCTTACGCCTGATGGAAAGCCAAAGAGAAGCCCAAGTCGCTGTGACAACGGGCAAGTAACTGGTTAGTTACCTGTCAGTTGCCACTGCCATGCCGGCCCAACCCTAACCCCCCCACGAGCTCCGGAGACCCTACTCACCAGCAGAAACACGACCCGGAGGTCATTTGACTGCAGTATTCTATAGGGTGGGGATCCTTCTCCGGACGGGCGGCTCAATACGAGTGAAGATTCGCTATGCCCTAGCTCTCTTATTTTAGTTTTTCGTTTAAAGCCGCAGTAGTATTGGTACCCATGTAAATGCTGTCATTTTCTGATATTACCTGAGCGCTAGTTTGGTCCGTGTCCAGGCTTAGAATAGGCCACATTATGCCGTGTCATAGAAGATAAGTAAGGGAAAATCAGGAAATGGGCAGCAGAGGACCTGGTTACAAATAAAACCTTTTGAGGTTACTGAACCACTTGCCAAGCATGGTAAATAAGGAAAATCCTCCCTCAGAGACGCCTCCAGCAGTGGACATTTGCAGGCTGATGATAAATAAATAAATAAATAACCCAAAACATGCCACGCTGGGCCACACAGCGCCATCTAGCCTCAAACTAAGCCGAAGTTTGTACTATGGGTACTAGACAACTGATAAACTTACTTATATACTTTTTTTTGTAAATAAATACATATTATACATAGAAAACACCCAGACCAATACAAACAGACATGTGTATGAACACAAATGTTTGTACTGTGCGGGAATCGAACCCACGACCCTTGGCTCAGAGGGCAGAGGTCACTACCAAATGAGCCACCGAGTCTGCCAATGATGAAGCATTAGTTAAGATATTTTTAAGAACCCCCGAAACTTCAGTAAAGAACTTCGCAGCAGGCCCTTAGATTTCATCACAAATATCGATTCCTGCCCAACCACCTTAACCTCATTTAAACTTGTTAAGACAATCAAATTTCTAATGAACCTTTGCAACTTCGGATCGGGCGATTCGTAACTTAATTTGTTTTACGTAGCCCGTGATTATGGGCTATTTGTACTTGGATACAAAAGACCAATTTGGTTGCTAATTGGGGCTAAAATAGATTAGGTTATTATTGGGCTTTTGAATCCGAAGATACCTGGGGAAAATGGTTATTAATGAAAGCGGTGACGTGAATGGAATTTTGGCTGTGAAATGCTAGTATGGCTGGTATTGATTTAAGTTTTCTAAGAAATGGATAAGTAACTAGCTGTGCCCGCGAGTGCAAGAGTTTCATCCTCTTAGGGGTAGAATTGATCAAAGCCCTTTCTTAGCGCATGCCTACGTCATAACATTTATCTGCATGGCAAATTTCAGCCCGATCCGTCCAGTGGTTTAGGCTGTGCGTTGATAGATCACTATGTCAGTCAGTCACCTTTGAGTCATATATATTAAGATTAAGATTGTAGTATTTTTAAAGCTTTTGCAATATTAGCAAGTCAAAATAACTGAATCCTGCTTGATTTTAAGCAGGCAACGAAATTCAAAAAGATGTGAGAGATTTAAATCAAGTCACGTCGATCAATAACACTATGACTGCCTACATATACGAGTATAGTGCATAAAAACCGCCTCACCCCCATTTAAAAGTCCTAAGAAAAGAAAGTAATACGTATGCTGGAAGAGCTGTCTTAGAAGCTAAATTCGACATCCAATCGAGCTGAAATGTTGCATACATTACAATGAAACGTTTAAATTACGTATATTATGTAATTCCACGACAATACAACACTTGTGATGTTTTAACAGTTTGTTTTAAAACTTTGTCATAGACTTCCATTGTTTCATTTTTAAAAAGATCGGCTTAAAAGACGAAACAAACAACACCCTAAAAATAATGGTAATTCATACGCTCAACACCTCAGTGTTTAAAAGAAAACAAATGAATAGAAAAGGTATTAGGTACAAACTTAGGCCTTCACAACTTGAAAAACTCGCAAGTATTCAAAGTTCTGACAATGACGTCATAGCTAGCATACTTTCAACATCACGCTTCTGAGTCGGGTATTTACAAGGCATTCTGCTCATCCTTTTGTGTCGTGGCCAACATTAAATTCACTCTTGGCATTTCTGCAAACAATGTTTAAGTTAATCTGACGGCTTTAGTTGCTTTAAAACTGCGAATTTGTTTCAAGTGAGCTTTGCAATTTTAAACTCTAGGTGTTCTTAGGTTACAGTTAGGTATACAACAAGTACATAATTTACACAAAAGTACATGACGATAAAAGTAATAATACTCATAATAATCTCCAGCGGGGCTATTGACAAACGCGTTCGACCGACGCGACGTTTTGACGGCCGTCCCATGGTCGATGACCATCATCATCATCAGCCTATCGCAGTCCACTGCTAGACTTAAGTATCTCCAGTTGTTTGCCACTTTGGTCAAACATCTGGAGTCTTTACCCATAATTACCACGCTAGGCAGGCGGGTAGACGATTGCAGGGGTCAGTTACTGGCTCCGGTGACGCTACTGTCCGTCGGTTGCCAGAGCCTCGTTTGTTGAGGGTGGCTTGGAGCGAAAAGATGATGAGCCGCTCCCTATCTCTAGACTTTTAGCAAACACTTACGCCCCTCAACTATACTCAATTAAGTATTAAAGGTTTCAGTCTTTAGTCGCTTTAGAGATAAGGGGAAAAACACTACGCTATACCTATTCACCGAACACCCAGCCAAGTTGCTGTTTTACTACAAAAAGGAGAACATTCTCTCGTATTTTCCCGTAAAGTATCTCATGTTTGTTGATAGATTTCAATCTCCAGATCAGAGGGCCGATAAAAATAACTTTCACGCAACTATAAGCAACAACTTTTATTACAAAGTTGCAGCGAGCTAACGAATTCCGAGTATTTTTCCTTAGCGTGTCTAGAAATGTTCGAATCGATTGTAGGTTAACTCCTCAAGTGTTACATAAACTAATTAAAACAACTCAGAAGTAATTTGTCAAAGAAGACACAGAGTTATTTGGCAGTCAGTTTGCCAGTTAGTAATTTAGATAAACGGGTCGGTGCTTTTGACTACATATATAGAAGGAATATATTGATCGTTTGTATAAGACTATGACATGATTGTGAAAATGTTTGTTTTATTTGGAGCAACGATTTTTATGTGTTAGCAAGATGGCGCTGCATTCGTGCGAAATGTCAAGCGACTTTGATCAAGTTGTCTTTGCTTGGGAATGGTCTATGCTTTGTTTAAAATGGGAGTCAATTGTTTGCCGCCATACTGAACGGACGCAGGCCCAAAAGCTCCGCATTTTGCATCGTAATCCGTATCGAATTACTTAGTAAATTAACTGAAGGATTAGTTTGTAATTAACTTACGATTGTATATAAAAGGAATTTATCTAACTAACCAATATGACGGATAATGACGATTTGAACTGTCCGCCGAGTTCATAGAGTTGAGAGCCTTCGTGCAATAATCTAATTCTAAGCTATCCATTCGAAGGAATGTGGTGACCACAAACTCCGCTGAAAAAACGCAGTTACTCGTCACCGGGGAGAATGGTCCCCAAGAGTACTCAATTGAACATTTTCACCAAACATTTTGTTACCTTACCTCACCAGTTGTATATATATATTCTGTAAATATGTACTTGTCAAGTACATATTTACAGAATATGTACTCATCACTCCTTAAAATAATCGTTTTTATTAATTTCCCACAAATCTTTTGACATTGCAACTTTTTTTTCAATTTTCCTTTCCAGTAATTTTTCTGATTGCAAGTGTTTTGCTGTTACTTTTAGTAATTTTGTAATTATCTAAGGGATTATTATTCCTTAGCACGTGGTTCTAACTTTGTGATTCCCACGACTCGGGCAATGATCACAGGAAATATTAAGAACTAGCTGCGAACCCACATTTGAGCCAAGTGGCGGACTATGAAGGCTCACTAGGGGGCGTTACTGTAGTAGAGGTCCTCAGAAATAGCTGTTGAAGTTTATTTTACGCATGTGACCATTTTTCGTTCTAAAGAAGAAGGGGGGACGTAAGTTTCTGAAAGGTGAACCTGTTTGTAAACGGTAAATAAAAAAACTTGCGAACTGGTTTTTCTTTCAGACCGTTTAACTTTACACCTCATTATCAGATCGACTTTTAAAGCAGAGACATGCATTGAGTGGTAACTCATAGTTTTGTTATGTAATTTATATAAATAAATAAGAAAATACATTTTTATGTTTAAATCCATATATAAGTGTATCATCAAAATATATATATGTGCACAAAAGTATTTAGCTTTCCCAAAACCCCGATTATTCCTCAGAAAACAATGTTCCCTCAGAAAAAAAAGACATTCCTGTAAACTTACGCTACAATAGCCCCTCTGGCCGTGAATTCACTGGTGGTAGCCCTCATTGGAGAGTTCCATAACCAGCAGTGTGATAGCCTAATGATCAAGTACCTGAGCTATTAATAACATCAAAAGCCACTCACCTCTAACCAAAGTCAGTATCCCCAACGGCATCACCAGAATCGACACCAGCAAATCAGTGATCGCCAAAGACATCAAGAAGTAATTCGTCACGTTCTGCAGCCGTCTCTCCAGATAAATAGCGAGACACACCAGCACATTCCCTGCTGCTGTGCAAACCACCAAAACCAATGCAACTAGAGCCCACCAATTGTTCACATCTCCCTCTACCAAGCTAACAGTCTCATTCCTATCTGTTCCATTAAGAGTACTGATATTGAAGTCCCAACTAAAGTTGACGGGCGCCTCCCAATTGTATTTAACTTTGTCGTCTGGTTTTGATGAGAGTAGATAGTAATACACAAGCTCATGCATTGTGGGGTTTATCTGGTGCAGCTTCTAAGTTCATTTTCGTTTGGGTGCCATTCATCTTATTTCGTAAATGTGGTAGATTGTATGTGGGAGGTCCATTTTGGTTGTGTTCAGTTCAGGTCAGATTGTTGGGTTGGCATCTGCAACAATAGATTGGATAAGGTTTAGACAAGTTGAGGGAGCTTTAAATATAGTCTCGCGTATTTTTTTTTATAGTATATCTTGGCCTTTCGCCGAAGAAAAGCAAAAGAGAGGGCCAAGTCGCTTTGCCAAAGGACATCCAAATACATTGTTACAAATTGTCAGTTGCCACCATCAAATAAAAATACGGTGAAGCATTGCGAAATGTTAAAAGCAATGCTAGTCATTCTTACTCTGTAATTTGCGTACCTCTACGGTTAAAACGATTGATGTCCTAATCAAATATGCATACATAATTGTGAAACGTAATCGAAAACACATCAAAATCCGTCGAGTTCTAAAGATATAAGCATACATTGGGACAGACAGAAATAAAAGCGACTTTGTTTTAAACTATGTAATGATAATCAAAATGAATAATGATGAATTCGATTTTAACTAGTACCTGACAAAGTAAAATTGTCTTAAGTAATAACAAATACCTACTATTTACAAGTGTCGAAAGCTTAGTTACACAATGTAAGTAAACATACAAAATATGAATAGTATTAACATACACACCGGTGTAATCGTAGTATTTGAAAAGGATAGTAAAACTGTAAAATAAAGTGGAACTTTCCGTGACGGAATGGAATGTATTTGTTGCATAACATAATAAAGTTTAGCTTTTAGTGCTCCGCGTAATATCATATTTCGAATATCCGAATCACCTATCTAATTTCCCTACGCTACATTGTAAATAGGTTAGTATTGCGTCCACGTGTCAGTCAGGAACAAAAGTTTATTGCTACCGAGACAGTTGAACGATAACATATTTTACACTAATAACACAGTGATCAAAATAATGTTTGCCTATTTGGGTAACCTCTGAAACTGTTAGGGGGATATATTTGTTAAATTGTAAGGGGTACTCTCGGGATCTACTGAAACGATTTAAAAAAAAATCACCAATAGAAAGCCACATTATTGCTAAGTGTCATAGGTTATATAAAAAACCGAAAATGCCCAACGAAGTGGGCACGGGTCAGTGCTATGTTCTATATTATTGTAAATTTATACAAGATGGCCGCCGTTACAAAATGGTAAGTAACCAATGATTTTATCAATCTCATGTGCTTAGAATACATTATATTATGCTCGTTATAATACTTAAGTACATCGCTTTTCTAGCTGTACGAGTATGTACGTACATAATTATGTTGCGACGTGACACACTTACTTATTCAATGAACTTACCTAGCCGGGATAAATTGAATGTGAAGTATTAAAAATTCAAAGAGACGTACGGGAAAATCAGGGCAAACAGTGATGTTGATCAAGGGGCAGACATTGTAACGAGGCATTATCAGTTACATAATACATTATGTTTTGTATGTTGACTATGATGACTATGTTTCAAGCTCATTTTTTTTTTATAGTGGCTCGAGATAATGGCTTCCCTACACCTGATGGAAAGCGAAAGAGAAACCCAAGTCGCTGTGACAACAGGCAAGTAACTGGTCAGTTACCTGTCAGGTGCCATGCCGGCCCAACCCTAACCCCCCACGAGCTCCGGAAACCCTACTCACCGGCAGAAACACGACCCAGAGGTCATTTGACTGCGGTATTCTATAGGGTGGAGGTCCTTCCCCGGACGGGCGGCTCAATTCGAGCGAAGATTCGCTATGCCCTACCTCTCTTAAATGAGCTTAAAATGATAACTTTGCAGCACACCTACACTTTTTATGCCCAGCCCAATGGTAAAGAATTCAGCATTAAGTCTGCCTTTTTTCACTGTTCTATTTAAGCAATAAACATTAAATATATTTATCAACTTTGCAGCACACTACCTACACTTTAATTTTTTACTTATCCCAATGGTTGACTGGTAGAGAATAATGCGGCATTAAGTCCGCCTTTTATACACTGTTCGATTTGAGCAATAAAGATTACCTAAATGAATAAATGTTACGTACTAACAATGAACGATTCACCTCCAAGCTCGCTTCAGAATTCACAAGAGCATATAATTGTTCATTTCAAAGGCAGTCATTAAAATATTTCCATTTAGGGGGCGGTACTTCCCTATCATTCAAAAGGGATGCGTATGAACACACAAAACCCACCCCTTGAGACGTTCCAATCTAAAACGTGAGATGGGGCTTATTATTGTTATAAAATTACGCTTTTTGAAGCATAATATTCAACAAATTTTAATGTTTGGATGGGTTGCCAAAGATCCTTTCCTAAACGATAATATTGTTTCTGCGTGGTCTTGGATAATAAAGCTTAGTTGGATTTGGCTTGTTGCGTTGTTATTTCGAGAATGTGTTGAAATTATTAGTGCTTAATTTCATGATATTATAATAATTGATGTACTTGTAAAATAAATTTGAATTTTGGATCTTTAAAACAGGTATTTTATAAGATACGACGATGTGTGATAGATAAGATTAAAAGCATTTTTAAAAATTGTACACACATAAATAACATTCTGCTTAATTTTAAGTTAACTGTTTTGGTGTGTAATATAATAAAGAATGTTAATTTTTGTAATCTATACATATAAACGAACATGTCCTTACTGAACCAAATGAAACGAAATTTTGCATTGAAACCAAATGAAAAGAAAGCATTTTTCAGACCTCAAAAGTCTATGTGATATTATTGTCATCTATATAATCTTGTACTTTATAAATAACCTTTTGACATTTAGATGCAGCGCAGACGGCACACTTTTTGTGCGATAGAGTCTACGTCTGAGACATTCAAAAAGAGCGTCTAGGTCTGCCGACAGAATGATCGAAGATGTGCGTCGCGACAGATTTTTGCGCGTCGTGTGCGTTACTGCATATAATTGCAAAAAAGTGCGTAACGGATAGTCTGTCGTCTGCGCTGCCCCTAAACAAGACTTAGGCGGGGTACATTCATACAATGGCAATATTTAAGGTTTCAACTATGAAAAAAAAACTGATAGCCTGTGTGCTTTACTCTAATTAATAATAATTGAAATGGTAGCATAATTAGTGATATTTTTGCATATTACAATCAAAATATTGGCACTGTATGAATGTACCCCACTGTATGAAGCTGCCCCGTTTTCTCCTCCTAGATAAATAGTGTAAAGTAGTTTCTTTCTTTCTTTCTACAGCAGCAAGAAAAGTAGCCACATATTAAGGGCGTTCCCTTATAAAGTATATAATTCAGTAGCACATCTCATACTCTAATTGTCTCTCATTATCACCGGCTCTGTAATGGTCTCACTTTGTTAGAGCGGCCGACCATCCCACTAATGGTAGCTCGCTTTAGGCTCTTGGTGAATGATCTGTTAGTACATTCCCATGGAAATAGGGTCTAATTATATAGTGGGAGTCTTGGGAGAACAATAACAAAATAACATCAGCATATCGCAGTCAAAAGCCTCTCTAGTTGTTCGCATCTTTTATTTATTTATTTATTAATCAAATCTAATCAAAATCAAAAATACCTTTATTCACATAGGATTAAAATAATAACTTATGAATCGTCAAGTAATAAAAAATAATGTACAAATGTAAAAAGTAATGTAAAAATGTGAATAAAAGCAATTTAAAAGAAGCTACCGCCGTGTTCGGAAAGTAGATTTCTACCGAGAAGAAACGGCAAGAAACTCGGTAGTTACTCTTTTTAAATCGCCAATTAGGACAATCAACGAGATAAACACCAATACTAAGCAATACAGAAAATAATAAATTAACAGCTTAGTGTCACCTTAATTATAGGTTGCCACGGCATGCAATGTGGACGATGGTTTAATTCAATGTAATTATAAATATTTAGTTGACAAAAATCTTTTGTCAAATATCTGGAGGCTTTTCCATAATCGTCACGCTAGGTAGACGGGTTGACGATCGCAGGGCGTAGCTTCTCGCTCCGGTGACGCTGCTGCCCCTCATCGGCTTGTGGTATTTAGCTGCGCCTTCATTCGTGATAGTTATATCGCCACCAGTCGCTTACCAGGCACTTTTAACAAGTGCCTGGTTTGTTATTCAGCAGGATGCACCATATATTGCACCATTCTGGATATACACTGATTGATCCGAAATCGCGATCGACGTCACTTCATGACTGCGAGATCGATTAGAATCAAGATAAAAATAAAGTTTCAAATATAAATTTATGTACGTAAACCAATATGTTCATATTGAATTTTGTATAAGTTGGATAAGACATGTAAAGTGTTCGACTCAAGAATATATTCTTGCACCGCGATTTTATATTTTAAAAGTATCCTACATACGAGTAGTTGTGATATTTTCTAAATCCACATCATATTTTATTCCACACAATTTTTAGGGTTTCGTAGCCATAATTGCAAAAACGGGACCCTTATAGATTCGTCATGTCTGTCTGTCACAGCCAGTTTATTCCGAAACTATAAGAACTACATTATTGTAATTTAGTGCGTAGATGTATTCTCTAAACCGCATTAAGATTATAAAATTTAGCTGTATAGTGGTACGGAACCCTACGTGCGCGAGTCCGACTCGCACTTGGCCGGTTTTTATCATAAATGCATTTCCGATACATTTGCAGCTGCGACTTTTCCATATAGATACGACTACACCTTCAAAAAGCGAGCTTTCAGATTTCTCAAGGGTCTCTAAGCTGAAATTCTAAACCAATCGAAAGTAACCTCTACTATATAAATAAAATAGAATGAAAATAAAGTTATTGTAATCCAGAGGCGTAGCTACCGCCGTATCTGCTGTATCAATTACTAGCTGTGCTCGCGACTTCGTCCGCGTGGAATAGTTATGTTTTTCCCCGTTTTTTTATATTTTCCATTATTTCTTCGCTCCTAATAGTTACAGCGTGGCGTGAAATAGCCTAAAGCCTTCCTCGATAAATGGTCTATTCAACACAAAAAGAATTTTTCAATTCGGACCAGTAGTTTTTGAGATTAACGCGTTCAAACAAACAAACTCTTCAGCTTTATAATATTAGTATAGATACGGGGCCCCCGGACCGCGGGGGGCCCACGTATTTTTTTTATTATTTCACAAAAGTCGCAATTTTCTTTTTACCTTTCCTAAGGGCCCCCAAACATTATTTTATACGGGGCCCCGCCAAGGCACGCTACGCTTCTGTTGTAATCTAAGCACTTTCTTTTTTATCTCTCGAAGTAAGAATCAAGAAAATGTCTATAGATAACAAATATTTGACGTGCCAAGAATAGATACGCTTCTAGATCGTGAATCGAACATCAATTCCATAAATCCATGCATATGTTATATTTTGGGTCCTACGAGTACATACGTTATCATAGAACGTTTCGAGATATTTTCGATAGCGTTCCAGTCAGCATACATACATCTTTCAATCATAATTTGTAAGCTATTTTTAACCCTGATGCAAAAACGGAGTGTTTTAAGTTTATCTGTGAGTGTGTGTATGTTTCCTTCTATGTGTATTTGTCTGTGGTGGCATAGAAACATCGTTCACCCGTTCGTGAATCGATTTCGATTTAGATGTATTGGTTGAAAGTTCTTCGTAAGTATCTTCTTCATTAGTCCACTGTTGGACCTCTTCAGTTGCTGACCACATTGGGCAAACATCTGGAGGCTTTTTTTAAAAAAATAGATTCATCCATTTGTAAAGACGATGAGGGTTGGAGTTATTGGAACAATATTAGTAGTTTTTTACGTGGCAAAAGAACCCTATGTGGAAATTTTTGGGGCTATGAAGAATATCTATCTATCTAGCCCATCTAGTCGTGAATATTGCTAAGTGGCAGCCAATTTGGATGAATACCTACCTTATTACACCCTGTAACTAGACATAAGTGGCCTACCAAATTGTGTATTTTTTATAGTAGCTCGACTAATGGCTTCCCTGCGCCTGATGCAAAGCGAAAAAAACCCAAGTCGCTGTGACAACGGGCAAGTAACTGGTCCTTGTTGCCAACCCTAACCCCCCACAAGCTCCAGAAACCCTACTCACTTGCAGAAACACGACCCGGAGGTCATTTGGCTGCGGTATTCTTTAGGGTGGAGGTCCTTTCTCGGACGGGCGGCTCATTCGAGCTATTCCCTACGTCTCTTATACGCTCCAAATAAATATATTTTCATTTCAATATGTAATGAATAGCATTATTCAATAACGCTCTGTAGTGCACAGTCTAGACATAATGTAAACCTAGAATTGCTTGGTAAAGTTCTAACAGTTTCGCTAATCAAATGTTCTCAGTCAAATATCGAGTAATTGTGTAATGAATGTTCAATCTGCCTACTCAATCATTATTTGATCAAGTTTATTGACTCAATAATAGTTTGCTTAAGATTTAGTTGAGAACTAACTATTAATAGGTATTATTACTTAATAGATTTTATTTAGACGACCGGTTTAGTTCAGTGTAAGTAATCGATGCCTCTGAAACTATGGTCGCCGGTTCGATTCATGAAGGTTCGTGTGCATGAACATGTCTGTTCTTATTGGTTGGTATGTTTGTTACGTATAATATGTACTTATTTACAAAAAATATATAAAATATCTATGTTGGTATTGAGGCGGATATAAGTAAACGATATTATAGAAAATGCGAAGAACGTATAATATCTCAACACAAAACGGTTACAAAGAATAATACGAAAAACGAATTGTCATCGACGTGAAAGCAATGTTGCCGACTTATTAGATAAAATATTATGTCATCATCATCATCATCAGCCTATTACAGTCCACTGCTGGACATAGGCCTCTCCAGTTGTTCGCCACTTAGAGCAAACATCTGGAGGATATACCCATAATCGCCACTCTGGGCAGGCGGGTTGGCGATCGCAGCGCGTGGCTTCTCGCTCCGGTAATGCTGCTGTCCGTCATCGGTCTGTATTTAGCTACGCCTCCGATTGTGATGTTTATTCCGCCAACAGTCGGTTGCTAGCGCCTCGTTTGTTCAGCAGGATGCACCACGGGCAGGTGAGGTTGGCTTGGAGCGAAAAGATGATAGGCAGCTCCCTTACATCATATCTATTTCTATTGATCTGTATGTATAGATCTATATTCATAAAAAAAGTTGGTTCCTACTTAAGTATGTAATCCAATACCTATAGTACTTCTAGCTTCACTGCTAAATACCAGTATAAGTACCTATAGTAAGTAATTTGTGAATGGTTGTGATAATTGCCGCGTACCTAATTACTACGTTGAAACTAAACGTCCATTCATAAATATGAAGGTAAAAAGGTCAACTTAATGTGAAAGAAAAAATTTAACAAGCCTTCCAACTTTTATGTAAGCCAAACAAAGTGATAATGGCTTATTTATGCAAATCTGCGGCCGATAAACTCCGTTTCAATTTGAACTAAATGTCTTACAAAATAGGGTGGAAATTAAAATGTTGTGTAGGCGAAAACAAGTTAGGTTGGGATTCTAAGCGCCCTTGGAACGCTCCTTCTCACTTTAAAGGGCGATTTACACAAGCCTACCAGTGCTAATTAGGTGGTGTCAGTTTTGTGTGACAATTTACGATACCACCCTTTTTCTAATATTTCAGTTCAGCCATGTTTTAGTTCGTTTCAAGATGAACACTAATATTTATAAGTAATAGGAGTTTTCAAACACGAAGTTTACATGCGGCGATGGTTTGAAAGTAAGACGCGAAGTGGCTGTTCTATCTCATAAACATTTCTTCGTGTAAACCGGTCGCGATCGTACATATAGTGGAAAATACTTAGTTTTGAAGATGCATTCCAACGTTGCGTTTGTGGAATGAGCTCCCTCGTAAGATGAGTTTTCACAAGGGAATACAGTATGGGGCAATTTAAGTCAAAAGTAAATAGGTTCTTAAACGTCAGCTAGGCGGACCGGTAGCCATTTTTCCACCCTAGTGCTATAAAAATGCTTTATTTTATACCTACTGTGAAATAATAATCTAATTTTTTTCACTATGAAACTCCTTGCCAGAAACTTTTTCCTTGAGGAATATAATCTGCCTGTGTTCACGGCGAGAGTGAAACGGTTCTTGCTGGATGAGCGCGGAAATACTTAATAAGAGAAGAAAATAATGTCTACCGGAAAACTTTTAATCGATCTTTAGCTGATTGGATGCTTCTTCTCAGTCGTTTACTCTTGACAAAGTGATCAAGGTATATTGAACAAGGTAAAATCAGCTATCGTAATGTGTCGTCCAGCGCCCGGCACGGGTTCCACTGGAAGGGGGCGTGCTTCGTGACCGAGCATGCTCCCGGTGCGCTCACGCGCACAGAGGGCGAGCCGTTGTGCGACACACCGTCTTACCAGGAGAGCCGCAGTAGAGTCTCTTCCTGAGGATCCAGACTCCCCTGGGCTTGGCGGCGATCGATGGTGGGTCACCGTGGGGTTTAGCTGGATAACTTGGCACCGCACACCGGTGTCTGCATCCCCGTTGAAGACACCGAAGGTCCGAAGGGATTCCCCACGTAAAAAAAAGCAATCGTAATGTGTAAAGCCTAAAAACATTCTGACTAGAGAACGTAACTCCCAAATAATTTATGGTTGTGATTTCCGCAACCGTCCGCTATCCGAAGGTACGTGCTTCTGGATAAAGAAATTCAGGTCGTTTCTGAAAATAATCGAACAATGAAAACTAATGGCTTAAAAATGTTAATTAAAAGTGGTACATTAAATTTATTTTTAAACATTATTAACCTTGAAATACAGAACGATTTTCTCAATCGTTCGCATTAATCATTATCAAACATTAAATGGTACTCGTTCTAAATGTATTTTTCATCGTTCCGTTCAAGAAAAAATCGCAATCTACTACAACTACTTGTGCATTCATAACACAAATAAAATATCGCACGCTTAAATAAAATAATAACTTCGACGTTTTGGATTTTTTTTAATGTGAAAAAATGTAAGTATAATATAAAGTGGTTTTACGTTTAAGTTACAATTATTATCATTTGGGGGATTATCATAGGGTGCTCCCCGGGCGGACCTCGTGCAACGGTGTGGCTGCACCCACCACACCGTTACGCCCCTATGAGTGGATCGCGCCCCCGCACTCACCACTCGGAGCACGAAGGACAAAATATAGCTAAGCCTAACTTAGCTAACACCATATGAGAACCAACTCAAAAACGACAAAAAAATTCAAAACACTCGTAATTCATAAACGGAATAGACTTTTCACACGCCACCAGTAACCCTCAACAATTTATTTCCCCCTTCTACAACGAAACTGCATCCAAGAAAGAGGTTTTTAAAAGGTATTTTTTCGCCTCCGCAGGATCACTGCTCTTGACAGCCATTTTAAGTTGTGAATCCGAGTGTAATGGCGGTCATAAATTCTCAAACCTTGTTACGATAAAAAAACTCACCGTCTTAGCTGAGCTTCCACGTACATTTGTTAGGTTTATAGATGCATTAGACAGGTTAAAGACCTGAGGGTATGTTTTGTCTTTTGTGGATTCACTAAGTTTGTTATGTCAACACACACACACGCATACAATCTCATACAAACGTATATTCAGTACTATGGTAGGTTCGTTCCTTTCTTTAATAATGTGTAATGCAATAATTTAATATATTACTTCATCGTCATCATCGGCCTATTGCAGTCCACTGCTGGACATAGGCCTCTCCAGTTGTTTGCCCCCTAGGGCAAACTTCTGGAGGATATACCCATAATCGCCACGCTGGGCAGGCGGGTTGGCGATCGCAGGGCGTAGCTTCTTGCTCCTATGACGCTGCTGCCCGTCATCGGCCTGTGGTATTTAGCTACGCCTTCTATCGTGATGGTTTTACCGCCACCATTCGGTTTGCCAGAGCCTCGTTTGTTGTTCGGCAGGATGCACCACGGGCAGGTGAGGATGGCTTGGAGCGAAAAGGTGATAGGTCGCTCCCTTACATCATATTATATTACTTAGTGTTTTCTAATTTTATTGTAATTATGTGGAACGCTGTACGTGCTTCCCTATGGTCTGAAGGTGGGCGTTAATAGCGAATGGTGGCGGTTTAACCATCACAATTGAAGGCGTAGCTAAATACCATAGACCGATGACGGGCAGCAGCGTCACCGGAGCAAGAAGAATAGCCCTGCGATCGCCAACCTGCCTGCCCAGCGTTTTTCATTTACTTTATTCAAAAATAATTTTACCTATTCTACTAATTAGATTTCTTTTCCCCACATCCAGTCTGAATGTAAAGCTAATTAAGGTATCTATTTAAGTCAAGATCGAAATATAACTTGAACATCCAACGACAATTAAATACCTACTTAAAACCCTAATTCCATTATCCTTCGTTTAAAATTTTATTTAGCCATCTCCCGATCTTTGATCCTAAGCAAATTTGTCTGAAACAAATAAGCGAAACATTCACCTTTTCAGTTAAAAGGTACCGGCACAGTACATAAAAGCTAATGCAGTGAAGAAACTTGGTGAAAATGTTCTATGTGATATTTAGGCGACATACGGCGACATAGACAAGACTTAGATTTACACATAGACAACTTCGATGTCGTAATGACTAAGCGTTCTCGCCAATAGCGCGACTATCCAAAGGTGTCATGCTAGTTCTCGGCGTAGTAATTTAGGAAATGGACTTTTCTGAATTGTTGTGACAGAAGTCCCAGGTCATAATTTCTGGTACTCATAGTAGAGGAGAAAACCTTAGTTTAGACCAGTGGTTTGTGTGAATCTATTAGTTCAGACTAGTGGTTTATGTGTATAATTATTGTCTTGCGTTTTTTTTATTATTACTTGTCTAGTCCACCTAGATAGTAAGATTCCCGGCCAGGCTTAAACTGCTACTGGGCTTTTTCTGTAACTTAGTAGCAACGTCAGAATAAAAAAAAATTGGCTGATACAGCTCTGAGAATTGGAAATCCAGTAACACAGTTAGTGATCTCTCCAGCCATAGGTATTTTATCAGTTTTTTTTTATAGCAGCTCGTATAATGCCTTCCTGCCTCGAGGACAGCGAAAGAGAAGCCCAAGTCGCTGTGAAGATTTGTGATAAAGCATTTAAATTACTTTACGAGTAATCTCTCTATCTGATATCTTAAGAAGTCCATTAGCCGACGCTTAGGACATGTGAGATGGTAATTTGTATTATATAACTTACTGCACTGATAAAACTGTTCAGCGAAGCAATGAGACCTAGTTTCCTTGTTGTTTCAGTCTATACTATGGTGATGGTCCCGTCCCAAGAAGTCCTACAATTACCCGCATGCGAATAAGGGGGTACTCGAGTGTGAAACGACAGAATCGCCAGCAGTTTGTTCAACCATGAAGATTAAGAAAATAAAGGGTCCATTCAAACGAAATAAGGTTACAAGGGTGACTAAATTTAAATGGTATCATTGACAAGTTCAGGGTGGCCCCTATCTTCGAAATAGACGAGTTTCTCTTGAATTGGAAAAGTTTTTGTTGTGCCAAATTGGGGTAAGGAAATGGTCGTCAGACATTTTTGGAGTTAGGCTGCATATCAACCATGGATAGTTTTCATCTGAATAAGACGACCTTTACCATAGACAATTTATAGAATCAAAAGTTCAGAACCAAACAATAGTATTGCATGAAACAATACTATATAGATACATAGTAAAGTAAGTAATGATTAATTTAGACTATCGATTTTTTATTTATGTTCTATGGAGTATCCATATACAGTATCAATGTTTTTTTTATAGTAGCTCGATAAAATGGCTACCCTACGCTTAATGGAAAGCGAAAGAAGCCGAAGTCGCTGTGATTACCGTAAAGTAAATGGTCAGTTACCTGTCAGTTCTACCGCTATGCAGGCCCAGCCCTATCCTCCAAGAGCTCCGAAAACCCTACTCACCGACAGAAACACGACTCGGAGGTAATTTGGCTGCGGTATTCTATAGGGTGGAGTTTCTTCTCCGGACGGGCGGCTCAATTCGAGCGAAGATTCGCTATGCCCTACCTCTCTTAAACAATGCAAAGGAAAACCCTTGATTGATACCAGGTAGTTTTCTGATAAACCAACACAGTTACTTATTTGAAATTTGTTCAAAACAAGCAGTTGTAACGTAAGAACCTTGGCCTAAAAAATAAAAATAGCTACAAAACATACTGAATTCTTTCAAAACGGGTCGTTTACCTGGCTCATAAAGATGTTAATCTGAGCCAAAAGCCGTAACTATTTCCTTTCACGACCCAAATATAGTGACTTGTAAACGAAAGCAATGAACTAATAATGTAAATTACCTAAAGAGAGGTAGGGCATAGCGAATCTTCGCTCGAATTGAGCCGCCCCTCCGGGGAAACACCTCCATCCTATAGAATACCGCAGCCAAATGACCTTTGAGTCGTGTTTCTGCCGGTGAGTAGCTTCTGGAGCTCGTGGGGGGTTAGGGTTGGGCCGGCATGGCGGTGGCAACTGACAGGTAACTGACCAGTTACTTGCCCGCTGCCACAGTAACTTGGGCTTCTCTTTCACTTTCCATCAGCCGTAGAGAAGCCATTATATCGAGCTACTATAAAAAAATAAAATCCACAGGCCGATGACGGGCAGCAGCATCACCGAAGCGAGGTGCTCCAAACTGCGATTGCTAACCCGCCAGATCAGCGTGAGGATTATGGGTAAAGCCTCCAGATGTGTGACCAATGGCGAACAACTGAAGATGCCTATGTCCAGCAGTGGACTGCGATAGGCTGATGATGAATAACATTGAATTTTTCCATGAATTAGAAACTTACAGAAAATCTATTTATACCTGCAAAAGCACCTCTGAACGTTAGTTAATTACATTTTCTTAGAGCGTTCACTACGACTAGGTGGTGAAATGTACTATCTCAATTAAATACAATTTTCAAGCTATAAAATAATATCGAGAATAAGAAAGACGGAAAGAAAAAATGTTTAATAAGTATGTATTTATGTTAAATAGATTTCCGAGTATCGGTGGCCGAGTGGATAGCCCCTGCCACCGCAGGGTTTAATCATTGGTACGTGCACTATCCTCGTCTTCAGCCTGCAAACGTCCACTGCTGGACATAGGCATGGGGAATATGCTTACGTCCAGCAGTGGACGTGCCCAATGACCAGTGCTATTCAGGGATTTGCCTTAGTCACCATGCTTGGCAGGCGGGTTGGCGACCGCAAGAGGTTTAACTTGTAACAAAGTAAACGCTACTGCTTGTTATAGTTGTCTTCTATAAAATCCATGATAAGATGGGTCAAAACATCTTTGTCGGTATGTAATTGTTATTTGCTGCTGTCGTGACGCTTTCCATAAGATGCTGATGCTCATCGAACAAAAACTCTTTAAACATTTCCATTACAGGCTTGCCATACTGGACCACATAGCACCATCTAGTCCCGAACTAAGCCAAAGCTTATACATGGGTACGGATAACTGTCAAACTTAGAAAGAATGAAATAAGTTTTATTGGCAATACAGGTTACAACACAACATGATAACACGACGTTACTTAGGTACTTTTTTCTAAATGAATACCTAATATACTTAATATGGATATTGAATGAAATATTTCCTAATAAAAAAAATGTTTGAAAGTGACATAGGAGGTTTCATTACTCAGCCGTTAGTATCTGATTACACCACGCTCGGTCGCATCCAACGCAATCAGCTCTCTGCATTTAATCAGTTCAAAGTATCGATATAATCCATATTGCTGCAAGTTTAATATTAATTAATAACTGTTAATATTATCTTGTAATAGATATTCCAAACGTTTTCTTAAAAGAATCCTACTCCTACTAATATTATAAACGCGAAAGTTTGGATAGATGGATGGATGTTTGATCCACTTTCACGCAAAAACTACTGAACGGACTTTAATGAAACTTTACAGGAATATAGTTTGTATGGGCTATGTTTTATATAAATATATTCACGCGAGCAGAGCCGCGGGCAGCAGCTAGTTTAAGTATATATTTGTGGTACCTTCACTATTCTGATACCCATAACACGAGTGCTTAAGCTACTTACTTTGGGGTCGGAGTAATGTATGTGATGTTGTCTGATATTTATTTATTTATCTTCTGCATCTTGGCTAGCCTACTTGTCTGGACTTTATAACTATGTTCCACAAGCTAAACCTCAAAAGCTCTACGTTAATAATAATAGTACTGAAACTACATTCAAAGTCTAGAAGCTATAACAAAATGCAAGACAAAGCCTTTGGTCGCTTTGTCGCAAACAATAATGCAAAATCACTATTTCGGCCCCATTTCCGAACCTCCTTAATTAATGACTAAGAGTTCTACGGAGTCTCCGGCGTCCACTTTTCTGTTTAAGCATTCAAAGGGTTCCGTCTGCCTACTGACTAAGTTATAAGTAAACTTTGTTCGTGCTACATTGAGATCTATATGATTAAATTACGATCATTTATGCAGGGTTGTTGGTTCGTAATTGTTTTAACGATAGATTCATTGTTTTGATAAATGGTCGCTACTGAAGTTTGGTTTCTTTTGAGTAGTAAAATTTTTTGCACATCAAAAAAGATTTAGAAGTAAAAAACTATTAATTTTTCTTATGCGTGATTTCATTTCACATAATAACGTGAATATAGGCTATACTTATTAAAAAAAGTTAGGCATCTATACTAAAACTTGTATAATGTAACCCAAGGTGTAAAATAAAACCGTTTAAAAATACCAGAATACCTTTCATACTGACGTATCCAACAACGTTACCATAGCCACTTAAACTGTTATGACATAAATAAATAAATAGCTCTATTAATGAACTCGTCTTATTGTTACTGAATTATAAATACATATTAATTATTGGCGACGACTTTGCAGAACAAAACGTCAATAATATAACTCAAAAGGTTTATTTGAAATACCCGAAGGGAAGCGAGGACGGTTGGCTAGTAAACTTACAAAGCGTCAACCCTAACAGAATATTTATCTACAATAGCAGGTGTAGCTATACACTATTGTACAGCTTCTAAACAGCCTCCGCGCTCCCAGCGGCAGGAAATGAATAGTCCGCCTTTGCCCTTCAATTTTGTTTGAAGAATGGCTAATTATTTATCATCCCTCGCTCGCTTTGCTCGGCGAAAACAATTTCAGCCAGTATCTGGGCTTCGATGGATAGCTTATTAAGCAACGGTATTATGTATCAGTAATTAAAAAGAACGATTTCTCTTTGTGATCACTTTGTTTTCGGATACGGCGAAAATTGGACTAGGTGGAAATGGGGAGATTTTTTATTAAAATGTGCAAATGGGAACATGAATAAGGGTACAAAGATTTCATTAAACAGAGAGATGAAAGCCACCATTACGTAGAAAAAGAATGATACTGTAAATAAGTAGGTATGTAAGTAATATATTTTTGCTTCTTTTTACGGAATTTCCTTTTTCACACAAACGACTTTTTCATAGTCCCGAGTCGTGCCAAAAATTCTTGCTGTGTTTTTCCGTAGAGATCTCCGGAGTCGGAAAGTACTTTGAGCTTTTGATTCTGCATCTGATCATTCCGCTTGTGTCGAACTGTCTTCCGAAAGGATTATGACGACCAGTTTGGTTGAGTGGTTGCTTTGGTGGAATGCTGCTTCTGACACAGTTCGATCCCCGCACATTACAAACAGGGATGTAAAAGCCGCCCATCATCTTTTCGCTTCAGGCCAACCTCACCTGCCCGCGGTGCATCCTGCCGAATACGAGGCGCTAGCAACCGAACGGTGGTGGTATAACCATCATAATTGAAAGCGTAGCTAAATGCCACAGACCGATGATGGGCAGCAGCGTCACCGGAGCGAGAAGCTACACCCTGCGATCGCCAACCCGCCTGCACAGCGTGGCGATTATGGGTATATCCTCCAGATGTTTGCCCTAAATGGCGAATAACTAGAGAGGCCTATGTCCAGCAGTGGACTGCAATAGGCTGATGATGATATCCAATGATATTTATCTGAAATACTCGAAGCGAAGCAAAGGCAAGTCGCTAGTGAATAATCTAGTATGAAAGTAAGCTGGCCCTAAGTACAAACTTCGGCATAGTCTGGGTCTAGATGGCACTGTGTGACCCAGCGTGGTTCATTTATTTAAAATCAAAAGACAATCAAGCAAAAATCCCGCTTGGAAATTCCCTTTCGGCGTTTTTCCTGCCAACTTTCGGGATAACACAAAGACCTCTACATATCGCTGTTGTAACACATATACAGCCTTTTTCACTGCCTTCACGCGCGTCTATTACCATAATTAGCGGATTATGAGACTTCCCGTTAGTAGCATGAGCTGTGTTCCTCGCCCTTTGAGTTACGAGCCGGCAAATGCTTATAATTACTGCGAGAATTTAATGTTTGCCGGGTTAGAACTCACGGAGTATAGACGTATGGCGGAATGAAATTATTTTAATTACATCTTACTTAATAGAGGCTTGAAGGCGTAACTCGGTAATGGCGATCAAATAGCTTTTAGAGGAAGTAATGTGAACATTTAGTGCAATTACTGGGTGTATGTGTAAGTAAGAGTAACTAAAGTAAAATAAATGTATTACCTTTATGTGTATAAAATAGTTAATAATGTAATTTCACGTCACAACTACGTGTCCGGTCTTAGATAAGACTAGCTGTGCTCGCGACTTCGTCCGCGTGGAATAGTTATTTTTCCCCCGTTTTTTTTTTACATTTTCTATTATTTCTTCGCTCCTAATAGTTGCAGCGTGATGTCACATAGCCTAAAGCCTTCCTCGATAAATGGTCTATTCAACACAAAAAGAATTATTCAATTCGGACCAGTAGTTCCTGAGATTAGCGCGTTCAAACAAACTCTTCAGCTTTATAATATTAGTTAAGATAAATAAGCTTCTGTTTGTGTTGAAAGTTGAAATTTACGTGATATTATAGTTATTGTTGGTACGTTGTGATGGGTTGTGGGTTCGATTCCCGCACAGTACAAACATTTGTGTTAATGAACATGTCTGTTTTTATTGGTCTGGGTGTAAAAATAAATCTAAGTAAGTTTATCAGTTTGTCTAGTACCCATAGCTTCGGCTTAGTTTGGGGTTAGGTGGCGATGTGTGGCCCAGCGTGGCATGTATTGGGTTATTTATTTTGATTTAGATGTCGAAAGGAAAAATGTCCATGGTGGCGAGAAGCCCAATATCAATCAAAGCGGTAAACATTGGAGACGTTTATGTCCAGCGGTGGACTGTGAAAGGCTGATGATGACGATGTTTCATAAAAAAATTTACTACAAAGTATCCTCTTTACATTTTCTATGGCTTTTACTTTCTCATAATAACTGGCTCGGTGGCTCAATTGGTAGTGACCCCTGCCTTCTGAACCAAGGGTCGTGGGTACGATTCCCACCCGGGACAAACATTCGTGTGATGAACACTTGTGTTTGTTCTAGGTCTGGGTGTTTATATTTGTATTTAAGTATTTATTTGTAGTACCTTCGTTGTTCTGATACCCATAACACAAGTGCTTAAGCTACTTACTTTGGGATCGGAGGAATGTATGTGTGTTGTCTGATATTTATTTATTTACTTTGCGAAAAATCTATAACAAATAACAACTCTACGAGTACATGTGTAATAACCATTTATTTGTAAAAAATAGACACCAGCCTTGAAGGTATTATGTACGTACATAGATTATGAGCTTGTTTCTGGTATTGCTGACGTCATATCTTTAACTGTATTGATCATTTAATGGCAGTGTGTTGTTTGGTCTTTGTAAGTTAAGTAATATTAGTACTGTTGTGACTATTCGTTCGTGGATTTGAATCAAATCAAATCAATTACACAGCGGTTTTTGATGCGGTTTTCTTTAACAGATGGAGTGATTCAAGAGGGAGATTTATATGTTTAATGCATGTATAATAAAATATACTCGTAGTAGAGAAACACTGATCATTTTTAGAGATACCCTAAGTGAAGCGAACCCGCCTCCGCTAGTAATAACATATTTAAAACCGTTTATGGGTGTTTATATTTGTATTTAAGTGTACATATTTGTGGGACTTTCGTTGTTCTGATATTCATAACACAAGTGTTTAAGCTTTGAGATGAAGCAATGTATATGACGTTGTCTGATAATTTTTTGTCTGATACATACATTTACTACTATTATAAAATATTTTAAAATAATATGTCGCGTGCGTGAGTAATGGCAACTTAATACGAGAAAATCTTTATCGCAAGATGATCCGATCTTTAGATTAAACCGCATGTAACCCATTTAACAAGTCACAGAACCCCTGAAACCTTTTCATGCTAATTCCAACACGAGCCATCACATTAACCATTCAACTTTATACATAATCTTGTACTGACCTAATAGTACAGTCGGCATCGGATATATTGGAGTAGATAAGATTTTTAATATAGATAGATAATTGGGAGTTAGGATCATAAGAGTAAAATTGCGGAGAGTGAGTGTTTGCGTCATAAAGAGAAATAAATAAATATCAGACAACATCACCTACATTGCTCCGATCCCAAAGTAAGTAGCCTAAGCACTTGTGTTACGGGTATCAGAACAACGAAGGTACCACAAATAAATACTTAAATACTAATATAAACACCCAGACACGGAACGAAGACAAATGTTCATCACACGAATGTTTGTCCCGGGTGGGAATCGAACCCACTTGGCTCAGAAGGCACCAATTAAGCCACCAAGCCAGTCAAAGATCTATGATACGCTCTAGATGTATGTACTTAGACTTCAATCACGATTTAGGATCAGTCTCTAACAGGTGATTAATTTGGTTACTCCATATTCGCAGCGACTTGGGCTTCTCTTTCGATCAGGTAATAGGTCACTATGTACCTTTATAAATAGAACGTGATTCATTTTATTTTGGTGTAGTTATATAAATCTGTCTGCTACAATATATCTACCGACGACTGTACCTCAGCTCTCATTCCAACTAGGGTCGTAATACCGAAGCAGGAAAATGATGGTCATTACTATTACTGTCCTTAATTAGGGAACTTAGGTGTACGAATTTGACCCTTACGTACAGAATACCGTTTTGGTTTGACCCTTAAGGGTAAGGTACACGTATAAAACACGATTTTGGTCAGGTGTAATGTAATTGCGAACTAAATATTTGGAGAGGCACTTGTTAGGATTTTGCTGGATTCACACTTTCGCACGGCTGATACCACAGAAATATATCAAGGATAGAACGACACGTATTTAAAAAAAGTTAATTTGTCAAAGTCGCATAATTAAAATTATTTAAGAGAGGTAGGGCATAGCGTATCTTCGCTCGAATTGAGCCGCCCGTCCGGGGAAGGACCTCCACCCTATAGAATACCGCAGTCAAATGACCTCTGGGTCGTGTTTCTGCCGGTGAGTAGGGTTTCCGGAGCTCGTGGGGGGTTAGGGTTGGGCCGGCATGGCGGTGGCAACTGACAAGTTACTTGCCCGTTGTCACAGCGACTTGAACTTCTCTTTCGCTTTCCATCAGGCGTAGGGAAGCCATTATGTCGAGCCACTATAAAAAAAAAATTATCGTTTGCAGGCTGATGAATAATTATGTAAATTTTTCTTTGCTATGGCAACAGAACTGACGAATTATGAATTATTACATGTACATAAAGGCTTCATTGCTTCATTCCGTTCAATCCTTGATAAACTGGGCTTGGCAGATACTTTTAATGTCGTTACATTTCACAACGTGCGTGCCGTATTCTGTGCGTCAATGTAGCCGTAACAAAAGTATTCGGCAGGTATTTTAATTGAAAACGGAATTGTTAGAAAGTTTCGTAATAAAGTCGTGTACCCATTCCCAAATAAAAAATGGCGTTGAGGTGACTTTTTTCGGGATCCACAGTTAAACGATAACCCTTATAGATAGGAACATTTTGTAGATCCCTTAATAAGATCGCTTTGTCTGTTTGTCTACCTACGTTTGTTTCAGAAACGAGTATGATTAAATCCGTGTTGTTTCCTGATTTAGAATATGAACGAGCTATGGGTGTCGTAGAAGGCAAGGGAATAAGTATCAGAAAACGGGCTTCAGCGTTTACCTCAGTACAAATTAAATCTACTGCGGTCACCAACCCACCTGCAAAGCATGGTGACTAAGGCAATTTCATCCAATTGACAATTGATATTAGAAGAGGCCTATCTCCAAATCAAAATAGTCCACTGCTGGACATAGGCCTCTTCAGAGGGCAAACATCTGGAGGATATACGGTATATGTCCAGCAGTGGACAGCAATAGGCTGATGATGATGATGCTGATGATGATAATGAAACCTACACTTGACTATTTCGCAGTTGAATCTAAACACCATAGATCTGAATTGAAACCATTATGTTTTCATAAAAAAAATGTTTTACTGCATCCATAAAGGGAAAATCAGACAGTTTGTTGATGCATCACATGTTTTTTTCTACGGAACCCTAAATATGTGAACCTAGCGCCCTATTAACCTCTTTTTTTATTCAAATTAACGCCATGGCACTCTGCCAAGTTACTTGTTCAGTTTTTGGCAACTCGACACCACGTGTACTGTCGTATCTCTATTGGACGCTCGCATACTCAACGCACTAAAATACTAGAGTTTCACAAAATTGTTAAAGTTTCTGAAAGAAATCTCATCATATTCATCAGCCTTTGACTGTCCACTGCTGGACATAGGCTTCTCCAATTGCTCGCTACTTTGATCTTTGGTTTTTCACATCTAGCAATTGCCAGGCATTCTGCGCAATTCGTGATTCCACCTATACAGGAGGCGTGCTACACTACGTTTGCCGAGACACTTCTCGCTAAGAGATCGATGAATCTGTGTCTACTCTAGAAATACAACAAATCCACGAAAAAGATTCATTTTAAAAGAAATTACAGACCCCTGCCTGCCGATACAAGGATCATCATCATCATCAGCCTATTGCAGTTCACTGCTGGACACAGACCTCTCCAGTAGCTCGCCGGTTAGGGCAAACATCTGGAGGATATACCCATAATCGCAACGCTGGGCGGGCGGGTTGGCGATCGCAGGGCGTAGCTTCCCGCTCCGGTGACGCTGCTGCCCGTCACCGATCTGTGATATTTAGTTACGCCTTCTATCGTGATGGTTATACCGCCACCAGTCGGTTTGCCAGAGCCTGCTTTGTTGTTCGGCAGAATGCACCACGGGCAGGTGAGGATGGCTTGGAGCAAAACGGTGAAAGGTCGCTCCCTTACATCCTATACAAGGATCATGGGTACGTTATTTTATTGGTGACTGAAATAAAAACCGAAAGTAATCATCACCTTTTAATAGGGAAACAAGACAAATACGATCAAGCTTAGTAAACATTTCACGCCTACAGTTGCACCTGTCTGCCAGCCCTAGCCTCCGGAAGCTGCCATTGTGCGGCACTCCGCCTCACTCCGGAGACAATTACAGGAATTCTTTCACTCTATTAGCCTCAGTGTTGCCGCTATTAGTCCTTTGAGAGCCGACAGCAGTCTACAGACAGTATTGACCGGAATGGACGGATGTCCATTCGCCTCGCTTATTAAGCGATTTTGTAATAAAAGGGGAAGTGAAAGCCTGTTTAACTAACTGATAAAGCTCCTGATAGTTATCTGATATCGGCCGCTCACCAACCAGATGGTCCGACCAAGTGAAGGAAGCCACTGCCCTGGACAAATTTCATCAGGCGGTGAGGGCAACTTCGGACAGAGACAAGTGGAGGCAGTTGATTAGGGCTGTGAAATCAACATGTGATCACGATCCTCATTAATGAGGGAACGACTGAAGAAGAAGAAGAAGTTATCTGATAGATTTTTTGGTTGTTGAACAGGTAGCATGGTAGATCTATTGCTTTCTTTATATCATAAACTAGCTGTGCCCGCGACTTCGCCCGCGTGGAATATGAAATAAATGAAAATGAAATCGGTTTCATCTCCTGGGGGGTAGAGTTGATCAAAATCCTTTCTTAGCGAATGCTTACGTCATAACATCTACCTATATTATTATGCCAATTTTCACCCCGATCCGTCCAGTGGTTTGGGATATGCGTTGATAGATCACTATATCAGGCAGTCAGTCAGTCATCTTTGAATTATATATATTTAGATAATGGGCAGTAGTGTAGGAATTCGGTGTTATTTTAAGCTTCTGTTAGGTCAGTAACAACACCCAGGTGTTATTATGTTATATGTTTATCTGTTGTATAGTACCCATAGTACAAGCTTAGGCTTAGTTCGGGATTAGATGGCGCTGTGTGGCCCAGCGTGGCGTGTCTTGGGTATATTAAAATTCCGATAGAGCCTTCCGCTCCCCCAAAAGTCCAATGATGATGAAAAGGCCGACCTGGCCATCATCGTAGTCATTTAGAAAAAAAAAACCAAGTTCCTTATTCTACTCTTACGGTATCCTTGGTAACGAATGCTGAGGTGACGTGTATTATCTTCCGACACCGCACAGATAAAATGCCGACCTAATGGATAGTTAACTAAACGCTACACTGCATTTCATTCCATTGCACAAAGCAGTAAAGAAAACGTTTCCATTAAATAAGACTAAAGTCTGAAACGGTGAGCTTTAAAATGCCCCATTTACGATCTGATCGAGCTTAAAGTTGCTATAAGCGTTTTGCTAAGTCCCCTCAAGTGAAAGGTTTTAATTTCGACGATTTCGTTTTGATAGTGGTTTCGGTGGAGCATTAAAAGACACTATATCTGTAATTACTGTTTTAATGAAGGGCTTAAGTCATCTAATTACATGTCGTTCGAAATAAACAAGGGTTTTGTCAGGCAAAGGTGTAGTTAAGTTCATTTACGAGTGTTGACTTTAAACTTGGTCATGTTTTGCATAAAATAGAGTATGTAAAATAATAGAATATGAAGTTTATAAAAAAGGAATATAAAAAAAGTAATAACAAATTATATTTAACAAGTAAGTATTATAAAACATCTAAATGGAGGCTTAGTAAATTGAGAGCATTTCTATTTTTTTGTAGTATGTTTTTTGTTGTTTTCTTAACTAATATTATAAAGCTGAAGAGTTTGTTTGTTTGAACGCGCTAATCTCAGGAACTACTGGTCCGAATTGAAAAATTTTTTTTTGTGTTGAATAGACCATTTATCGAGGAAGGCTTTAGGCTATATAACATCACGCTGCAACTATTAAGAGCGAAGAAATAATGGAAAACGTAAAAAAAAAAACGGGGAAAAAATAACTATTCCACGCGGACGAAGTCGCGAGCACAGCTAGTGGTTAATAAAGTTGCAGTGATAGGAAACTTTATAGACGTGTTGCGACAACTAACGACCATGTATAAAACGTGCACTCTAAAAATTACCTATTCTAGTATGTTTTTGAACACTAACATGCACTTACTTTTTTATTTTGTAGTGTGTAGTATATCAAAACAGCTAAGACTAACACCATTAATTTTCTATCGTCAGCCATCAAGTCAAAGAGTAGATTGGTAGCTTCAAGCCTGTTCTGACAGAGACAAATAGCCCGCGCTAACAAGGTCTCCGATTGGCCGATAGCAATACCGATTCCGGTTGAAATAAAAATCGAATAGCCGATGACGTGAAGATGTGAACTCACTTGTGACAAAAGGTTTGTTGACAAAAGGTGATCAGGAAGATGAAGAAAGGAACTTCTTTTAAACCTACACTAAATTATGTTATGTTTATGCGTATGGTGACCGAATACAAATGACATGCCACATTTCTTTATTGTAAGAAAGCGGCCTATCATTTTTTCGCTCCAAGCCAACCTCACCTGCCTGTGGTGCATCCTGCCGAATAACAAACGAGGTGCTGGCCGACTGGTGGCGGTATAACCATCACAACTGAAGGTGTAGCTAAATACCACAGAACGATGACGGCAGCAGCGTCATCGGAGCGAGAAGCTCCCGTTTTCGGCAAGTTTGTTGTTCGGTAGGATGCATTACGAGCAGGTGCGATTAACTTGGACCCAAAAGATAATAAGTCGTTCCTTTGCATCCCATTATACGACAGCATAAAATTGCAGTACCTATCTACCTATAATATAAGTGGACCATGCATATCCAAAGAATTCAGTGAAATGGTGTACTATGTATTATACTTACTTTCTTCTAATAGTTAAACTACTTAATTATCTTTAGTCCAATACGTTGGTAGCGGAAAGGCTGTCCGTCCGAACGAGTTTCGGTCTCTAACGTAATTGTAACAATAAAGTATTGCCCGCGAAACGACAAGAAGAATTAGCCAACTTCACCGCGACTCCCCAATTTATCTGCACAGCTATATAGAAACAGCTCCCCTCATTTTTCTCCCGAAAGTCTACCCACACTGACTTAGTACATAGCCTACATAGGTACGACATGCAAATTTCTGGCTTGCCCTTCGTGGGATGAAGGGATCGGCAGCTTCCAAGCTTCCAATAATCACACGACTTTAGTCTGGCTCACAAAGGACGCAAATAAAGTTCTTCATGGATGTTTTTGAAGGGTATTTAGGGAACATAGGTGATTATGTTTTTGCTTTTTCACAGCTATTTCGATTAGCGTAGAATTAGGTTTTGGAAGAACGTTGGTAATCCTGGGGTTGCGGCTGTTCAGTTCTATGTGGGAGTAATGTAAGAGTAGGGGATTAAACGTGTTTAAATTTGTAATTCATATGAACGTTCTTCTTCTTTGCCGTGGTAGCCTAGTGGTAAGATCGTCGCTTCACACACGCGAGGTCGTCGGTTCGAATCCGCGCGGGGCACGCACCTCTGGATTTGCAAAAATCTATGTGCGGAATTATACCGCTAGCTTAGCGGTGAAGGAAAACATCGTCAGGAAACCTGCACATCCAGTTTAATTCTGAATGTGTAACCATGATCCAAATTTGTCTGGTTCCCCTTTCTGAGGGTTACGAAGGTCAGATGGCAGTCGCTTCAATGTAATAACCAGACTCGCTAAATCTAGGATCATGGTCAAAGCGGACCCTGGGCCTAGAGGCACAAACCGGGACAACGCTAAGAAGAGGTAAGAGGAGGTTCTTCTTCTTTGCGTTTTGATGGCAAATCGAAATCTTTTTTTTTTATAGTGGCTCGACATAATGGCTTCCCTACGCCTGATGGAAAGCGAAAGAGAAGCCCAAGTCGCTGTGACAACGGGCAAGTAACTGGTCAGTTACTTGTCAGTTGCCACCGCCATGCCGGCCCAACCCTAACCCCCCACGAGCTCCGGAAACCCTACTCACCGGCAGAAACACGACCCAAAGGTCATTTGACTGCGGTATTCTATAGGGTGGAGTAATCAAACACGCTGTGCCCAGTGCTCCGTCACCCCGACCGCACCCCCAGTCACGGACATTAGCTCGGTGAGCGAGCAGGTCTCTCCACTCGTGGGACAGCAGACCAGCTAAGACATAGGTACCCTGGCACCACATCAACGTCCATCATCTGCCTGTAAACGTCCACTGCTGGACATAAGCTTCCCACAATGACAATTGTAATTTGGAGGAAATTGCCTTATTTAATACGCTTGGCAAGCGAGTAGTGACTGCAGTAGGTTTAATTTGTACCCAGGTATACGCTGCTGTAAGGGATGTAAGGGAGCGGCCTATCATCATTTCGCTCCAAGCCAACCTCACCTGCTCGTGGTGCATCCTGCCGAAAAACAAACGAGGCGCTGGCAACCGACTAGTGGCGGTATAACCATCACAATTGAAGGCGTAGCTAAATATCACGGACCGATGACGGGCAGAAGCATCACCGGAGCGAAAACCGGAGTATAGGGGGACTTGCTTCATTAGTCCAATCTTGTTTTAATTTCCGTAGTCCGTATGGTTCCAGATTTAGAATAGGGTCACCGCATCTCATCCCGTGGGTAGGATATCAGGAAACAGACAGCAGCGTATCATCATCATCATCAGCCTATTGCAGTCCACTGCTGGACATAGGCCTCTCCAGTTGTTCGCCACCTAGGGCAAACATCTGGAGGATATACCCATAATCGCCACGCTGGGCAGGCGGGTTGGCGATCGCAGGGTGTAGCTTTTCGCTCCGGTGACGCTGCTGCCCGTCATCGGCCTGTGATATTTAGCTACGCTTTCTATCGTGATGGTTATACCGCCATCAGTCGGTTTGCCAGAGCCTCGTTTGTTGTTCGGCAGGATGCACCACGGGCAGGTGAGGATGGCTTGGAGCGAAAAGGTGATAGGTCGCTCCCTTACATCCCAATAGAACACACAATATTCAGCGGTTGTGTCTCAATTAGTAATACCAAAGCATCATTAAGTATAATGTATAGAAGACCATCTCACCTTACGATAAGTTACGTCACCCCATTATAGCTACTAAGCCAAGCAATCATTAGTTATTAGTAAGTAATCACTGTCCGATACCACGTTACACGAGACGACATTTGTTCGGTCTCACATGCCCAGTCAATTATCCCACAGAGTATATCCCCAGAGAGAATATTTATTACGTCATCAATATAGCGTCAGTCCTGTTTTCTTATGGCTTTATAATAAATCAAGAGATGCCACTCTGGGCCACACATCGCCATCTAGCCCCAAACTAAGCCGAAGCTTGTACTATAATCTTGCTTAGATACGTTTTCTTGTAAATAAATACATATTATAATACTTTTTAAACACTTAGATCAATACAAACAGACATGTTCATGAACACAAATGGTTGTGGTGTGCGGGAATCGAACCCACAACCCTTGGCTCAGACGGCAGAGGTCACTACCAAATGAGCCATCCTGTCGCAATCCACGGAAGTCAAACCCATCGCCCAAAGTCATTTAGTTCTTATGGTAAGCGATCCATACTTCCATACTTAATATTATAAATGGGAAAGTGTCTGTCTGTCTGTATGTTTGTCTTTCTTTCACGGCAAAACGGAGCGACGAATTGACGTGATTTTTTAAGTGCAGATAGTTAAAGGGATGGAGAGTATAGGCTTCTTTTTGCCCCTTTCTAACCCCCCACTTCCCTAAAATGGGGAGTGGAAATTTGTATGGCCTTCACCCCGAATTTAACGCGAGCGAAGCCGCGGGCAAAAGCTAGTATTTTATGTTTATGAAAGCCAACTTAAAAAGCCATCCCTTTACATTTCTCTTCAACGAAAACAACACGAGTCAAAGAAAACCTTTAGCCTAATTCATTCATACCAACTCAGACTCTAATCTAGATCACGGCCATCCAACAATTTACTAAGAAAAATAAATTCATCGCGAAAGTCAGGTTATAATACGCCATGCCTCCATTCACTGAAAGGGGCAGATTTTTTAAAAGAACTTTATTAGAGTTCTTTGTGTGGGGGCTGATGTCAGCGGGTGATAAATGGCCCTTCGGCTAATCCTTTTAACCGTCTGAGGGCGGGAATTTGCCGGTACCACTGAATGGGCTTCCGTGGGCTATAACGGCCTTCAAATTATGTATTGTGGGAAGTAATAGTTTCAACCCTTTCGGTGATCTAAGTTTTTATCTAGTTAGGTCATAATAATATCCCGTATTGTGCATAGCGTCCTATTATTGGTTTATTAATCTGCTATATAAAAATAAGTCGGGTTTTCCTCCCTGACGCTATAACTTCAGAACGCACGAACCGATTTCCACGGTTTTGCATTCGTTGGAAAGGTCTCGGGCTTCGTGAGGTTTATAGCAAAGAAAATTCAGGAAAAAAGAAGCCATCTGGTGGCGAAACGGAGTTCGCCGGGTTTGCTAGTATTTCATAATAAGAAGTGTTATTTTGCGTGGACCTAATGGCTATTAATGATAATCATGAAGTGCTATTTTGAGGAAGCTTAGTTAGTTTCAGGTGGCGTTATAATGTATGATAGGAAAGTAACGACCCACGGTCGTTACTTTCCTATCATTTTTTTTATAATGGCTTCCCTACTCCTGTTGGAAAGCAAAAGAGAAGCCCAAGTCGCCGTGACAACTGGCAAGTAGCTGGTTAGTTACCTGTCAGTTGCCACTGCCATGCCGGCTCAACCCTAACCCGCCACGAGCTCCAGAGACCCTACTCACCAGCAGAAACACGACCCGGAGGTCATTTGGCTGCGGTATTCTATAGGGTGGAGTTCCTTCCCCGGACGGGCAGCTCAATTTGAGCGAAGATTCGCTATGCCCTACCTCTCTTAAATGACAATATGGTTAAATGGAGTAATAGTTGTAGATAGTATGTATCATAAAATGTCTGTATCACCTATTTAATTCCTGTACATATTTTGTGTATTGTGCAATAAAAAATATCTAATTTAATATGTCGATCTACATGTGAACAGGTGAGGCTTTTGGGGAGTGGTATTTTCAAGTTTACCTCGTTTCAACACATTTTAAATCATTATTTTTTTTTAAATTTGAGCCATACCTTTATGACCCAGGAGTAACTAATATGTCATAGTCATTCTTTTAAAAAGAGCAACTACAAAAGTTTCTGGCTAGTATCTTCTTAGTAGAATATCGCGTTTCGAACCGGTTCTGTGGTAGATAACTTTTGACGATTTGTTAGCTAGCACGCCTGCCAGCATGGCAATTAAGGGTATAACCTCCATGTTTGACCAAAGTGGCGCACAACTAAGTTGCCTAAGTCCTCCTATAGACTGCGATAAGCTGATGATAAACATATTATCTTGTTGCTCTCAAATCTCCTTACGTATCAGCTGCTTTTGCAAAAACTAATTCAGAAGAGTATTTTCTTAAGAGGAAACAATTTAGAGTTATTTTTGTTACGGTAAGCCTATCTAAATGTTAATTAGAGCTTAATTACAAAGAGCTAAATAAACATGTATTATTTTAACACAGGACTCGCATGTGAAAAGGCATTTAACAGCGTAAGCTATCAATGTAACTTGCGGTATGACGGAACTTGTTATAGTACAAGCAGTCACCGACTTTATTTAGCGTACAGAGTAAACTTGAAATTAATCTTGATATAAAGTTTGTTTTTATTAGTTAAAGGGTCGAATAAGATCGTACAGATAAAAATAGGGACGATTATGTCAGTAACAGCAGTTTTTTTTATATTGGCAAAGCATAGTGGCTTTCCCTCGTATGATGAAAAGCAATCTAGAAGACTAAGTCACTGCGACAACGAACAAGTAACCTAATCTTGACAGTTGCCACCGCCCATGCTGGCTTGTAAAATAGCTTTTGATATAGTCAGAGAACAAAACTACTCAAAGTCAAAGTCAAAATACCTTTATTCACATAGACTTAAAATAAGCACTTATGAATCGTCAAGTAAAAATAATGTAGAAATACAAAAAGTAAAGTAAGAATGTGAATAAAAGCAATTTAAAAGAAGCTACCGCCGTGTTCGGAAAGTAGATTTCTACCGAGAAGAAACGGCAAGAAACTCGGTAGTTACTCTTTTTAAATCGCCAATTGTTACATGTTTAGGTATTACAACATTTTTTAATATTTTAAAGTTAAACAATGCAAAATAAAAGTTGAGTCTATACAATGCAAAGTTTACTACGAAGCAGCAGTCCAAGAGATGTTGTCGTTGAGGAAATCTTCTACTCTATAATAGCCCCCTTTTATAAGTAAGGACTTCATGTATGATTTGAATTTGTGAATGGGCAGTTCAACAATATGTTCCGGTAACCTGTTGAACATTTTGATACCCAATCCTACAAACGACCCACTCCAAACTACTAATCACTGCATTGGTGTTGCTGAATAAAGGAATAGAGTCGTACACTTATTGCTAGTTATATAAAATGATTATGTGGTTACCCTATAGAATACCGCAGCCAAATGACCTCCCGGTCGTGTGTCTGCTGGTGAGTAGGGACTAGGTTTTCCGGAGCTCATGGGGGGCTAGGGTTGGGCCGGCATGGCGGTGGCAACTGATACGTAGCTGACCAGTTACTTGCCCGTTAGCACAGCGACTGGGGCTTCTCTTTCACTTTCCTTTAGACGTAGAGAAGCCATTATGTCGAGCTACTATAAAAAAAAATATTTTATCATTTCTTCATTATTTAACGTCTGCCACTCTGTCTACGATCACCGCGTAATTACTAGACTACAAGTTATATAATTTGTTGGCAAACTGTTTACTTACTAGGCTTATTAGAAACTTACGCTAATGGTTGTATTAACAGTTTCTAGCTCATTCCATCGCTAAGTTAATGCCAAACTTGTTTATTTATAGGCTTAAGTATGCCTTCGTCAATATTTGACTTAATCATTGAACAATTATTATCTTACCTTATGAACTTAGGTTTAATCCCAAGTAGTACACCCATTTTAAATGGTAGTAAGTACCTTGTTTTAGGTCTCCACCTCCACCCTATAGAATACCTCAGCCAAATGACCTTCTGGTCGTGTATCTCCTGGTAAGTAGGGTTTCCGAAGCTCGTGGGGGATTAAGGTTGAGCCGGCATTGCGGTGGCAACTGACAGGTAACTGACCAGTTACTTGCTCGTGGTCACAGCGACTTGAGCTTCTTTTTGGCTTTCGATCAGGCGTAGGGAAGCCATTATGTCGAGATTTAAAATAAGTACCCGTGTTTTTTTTTTTAAACTACCCTTGTCGCTTGCAATCAAAGTAAACCACTACGCTACAAGGGCTATAAAATACAAGAACATTTATCACGGCACTTTTACAGCGCCCTTATAATTTTTCCTAAAGATGGATTATTATGGGAGGCACAAAGAAAGGATGCCATTTTGAATATTAAGACTCTTTGTTGTCATTCCGTGAGGTGGCGGCCATTGTTGCGTCGTATTAATTAATTTGTTTGAAGAATGAAAACGTCTTTTCTTTTAGATAAGAATTTGTCTTTAATTTCTCCTTTTTAACGGCAGGACACAATGCGATCTGTGTGCCTAGCACGAACATTTTCGAAAAAGTATGCGTAACGTTTCCGTAAACATTTGTATGAAACTTGGTACAGCGCCCCTATCGTGCGTAAGAGGTACTACGTTAACGTAGTGAAAATTATCGCCCGTTTACGGTTACACACTGAATACTGTTTTTTTTAAAGTAGCGACCTTCTATTTTACTTATTCTAAATAGCGTAAATAATAATAATAACATTTATTTATCTTTCTCTCCACAATGATCAATAGATCTAGGTACATAGTGGCTTAAGTTTATGTATTTCGAACTAATATTGACATTGAAAACATATAAAGTTCTTTTTAAAGATAATAGGTAAGTACCTATGTTCCGAGTAATAAAACATAAGCTGATATTGTATGCATGCAGTGAAGTAAAACCCGATTGTTTGTTATTTGGCAGTATGCACCACAGGTAGGTGAGGTTGGCTTGGAGCGAAAAGCTGATAGGTCCCTTATATCCTTACTACATCAGTTACTATTTCAAAACCACCGGCCAAGTCGAATTACTAAATAAATTAAACCGATGCATCTTACCTTCGAATCCACATTTCCAATCGGCATTTCCCGCACTTACCTGTCTGGAACTACCCACTTCAGCGCAAAAGTTTACACTGATCTTTAACGTAAATGTATGAGCGGAGCGACTAAACATTCCTGCGGCATCCGTTTCCCCCAACGCGCCATATCCGTTGACAAATTGGATCCAGACGTGCTATAATGGATGTCGTAGGTACACGTGCACTTAGAGAGATGGGGACTATATGTTCTAAGTTGACTGGGAACATAATAAGTAAATATATAAATAACCCAAGACATGCCACGCTGGGCCACACAGCGCCACCTAGCCCCAAACTAAGCCGAAGCTTGTACTATGGGTACTAGACAACTGATAAACTTACTTAGATACTTTTTTTTTGTAAATAAATACATATTATACATAGAAAACACCCAGACCAATACAAACAGACATGTTCATGAACACAAATGTTTGTACTGTGCGGGAATCGAACCCACGACCCTTGGCTCAGAGGGCAGAGGTCACTACCAAATGAGCCACCGAGCCTGTCTAAAGTATAAAGAGAGGTAGGGCAAATCTTCGCTCGAATTGAGCCGCCGGTCCGGAGAAGGTACTCCACCCCATAGAAACCGCAGCCAAATGACCTCCGGGTCGTGTTTCTGCCGGTCTGTAGCGTCTCCGGATCCGATGGGGTAAGTGCTGCATCGGCAGCCGGGGATTAGGTTTGGGCTGGCATGGCGGTGGCAATAGGCAGGTAACTGACCAGTTACTTGCCCGTTGTCACAGTGACTTGGGCTTCTCTTTCGCTTTCCAACAGGCGTAGGGAAGCCATTAGGTATGTCGTTCTATTTTAATATGTAGGATGTAGGTATAATATGTATTTTACAAAAAAAAGTATCTAACTAAATTTATCACTTGTCTAGTAGCCATAGTACAAGCTTCGGCTTAGTTTGCGGCTAGGTGGCAATGTGTGGCCCAGCATGAAATGTCTTGGGTTAATATTATAAAAACAAAACAACACTTTTATCATCATCATCACCAGCCTATTGCAGTCCACTGCTGGACTTAGGCGTCTCCAGTTGTTCGCCACCTAGGGCAAACTTCTAGAGGATATACCCATAATCCACGCTGGGCAGGCGGGTTGGCGATCACAGGACGTAGCTTCTTGCTCCGGTGACGCTGCTGCCGTCATCGGCCTGTGGTATTTAGCTACGCCTTCTATCATGATGGTTTTACCGCCACCAGTCGGTTTGCCAGAAACTTTTATACTGATACGGTTTCTACGTCAAAACGGTACAATACTACACAAAACAATAACACCGGAGTGCATTCGGCAATTTTAATCAAAACTGTCGGTATCTGAAAATACGTCGGACGTACGCGCGGCGCCTGCTCGTTCGGAAACAGATTTCGCTTCCCGCTTTGAGATATCAATCAGCTGCCCAAATTGAATGCGATACGAAACTGAGACTGTTGTATGAACGCTTACCAATTAGACGGATAGCCATTAATGGACAAAGCGTTTGGAGGATTTAAACTTTCATCGTCATTACCATAATAAGTACCTACACCGTTATAATATAACGCAAATATGATGCTGATAGAACAGTTGCTCAGCGAGCTATGGAAAGGGCTATGCTCGGCGTCTCTCTGCGAGATCGGTTCCGAAAATAATGAGGTGATCCGGCAGAGAACCAAAGTTACCGACATAGCTCACCGGATCAGTAAGCTGAAGTGGCAGTGGGCTGGCCACATCAGCCCCTCAATTTCTCTAGGATCCCATCATCAAATCCTGACTTGGTGATAATGGGAACACCTGGGAAGTGTCCTCTGTCGAAAAAAATAATATTTGAAATCCATCTATAATAAATGACGGAAATATCGGTGAAATACATAAAAAAAAATATTATATATACAAACGGATTAAGAACCTCCTCCTTTTTCGAAGTCGGTTAAAAAGAAAAGGGGTATGCAATCGTAAAAGAAATCAATCATCGTGATAGTACAAGGAAAAACGTTTGAAACTAAATGGTGGGTTAGATGGCTTAGTAATTAATATTACGATAATACTATTAAGTTATATTAATACTGTTTAAAGCCTTGAGTAGCGATTAATACCAATATATCTGAAACAGTATGTATTTCGTAGGATTCAGTTATTTATAGGCTATTCGCTGTACAGGGTTAAATATCAGTCAATGTTATTCGAATGCGTGGTAAACTATATCTACGTAGTAATAATTCATTTAATACTCAGAATCGTGATGTGATATGCACTGAAATTCATACATCATCATCCATCATCATCCTAGCCTTTTTCCCGATTGTCTCAGGGTCGGCTTCCCAAACTGAGAGATTTGGCGAGGGCTAAGCTTTTACACAGAGCGACTGCCATCAGACCTCCGCAACACTTAGGGTAAGCTATACCCATTCCCAGTTTTAGGCGTCAGAGTTATCATCATCTCTGATAATATGATGTAACGACTGCTATCTGAGTTGGTAAAGATAGCACCCGGGACCAACAGCTTAACGTGCCTTCCGAAGCACGGAGGAAATCGGTGTCAAATTTTGGTCACCCATCATCGGATTGACCGCGCCAATGGTTGCACAACGTTGCGATCATTGTTAAGCGAACAAGACCGCGGCGCCACCGAGCTCCTCTCGGTGCAAGATACTTTTGGGGCTAGGCTAAGTAGCCGTAGAATACCCCTTTTTCTAGAGGGGCCATAAGTCTCTGAAAGGAATCGGCGTAGTGCGTGATACTCACACCTCACCACCCTATAAGCCCCTCCTGTTTTGCCAGAGGCCAGAAACTTGCAGGGATACGGGTAGCGGAGAAGCATATGGCCCCGTAGCAAAATATTCCCTGCTATCCAACATTTACCTACATGTATGTTTATGTCTTGGCTGGACAGCCAAGCGCACAAATGTATCTATTCTCTCCCAACTGGACATTAAAACCCGTTTATCCACTGTCTGTTTGCAACGGATTCTTTTGTATTTTAGGCATATAATGCGTAGAGGGGATGGCAGCCTGGAAAAACTGGTCATTGTTGGCAACACCGAACGCAAGAGAATACGAGGCCGATCGCCAACACGCTGGTCTGACCAAGTGATAGCAGCCACCTCCTCATCCAAGTTTTACCAAGCTGTGAAGGCTACGTCCGACCGGAATCGTTGGAGGCAGGTTGTCCGTGCAGGGGGTTCCAGTGACCACGATCCTCAGTAATGAGGGACCGATTGAAGAGAGAGATGTTTATGTATGTTCCCTTTACCAAGCTCGGTATACACGTAACAGCCAAGTAACAATGTAATTTGAAATCCAAGTTATGTATTATTCCTTACCCCACCTTTGTTTACATGATATTATTTATTATGCTGTCTCCAAAGACGTGTGGACCTTGACATTTGTTATCGACGACAAACTCCCTACATACATCAGTCTGCTATTTGTAAAGAACGGAAAAAAACGCAGCGACACACTTCGTCCTATTGATTTGTATAATGTCGTAGGGTTGTTGACAAAATCGAATCTTCGCGAAACTTCTAGGATGATTTCGAACTCAAAATAATCTACATTCGTTTAGATGTAAAAAAAAAAACAAATAATAATATCCTCAAAACTTCCACATTAGTAGCATTCTACCAAGAAGAAACCAGCACGAAACTCGTTGATTGCAAAACACCTGGTTCATTGGAATTAATTTCTCTTGAATGCATTCAGGATCTATGTCGTACTCAACATATTATATATGAATAATAAAGATATTACAAGTGTACTCATAAAATAACCAATCAGCGTTCAAATTTCTAAACAAGTTCGGATATGTTATTTTTATTTAATCATCATCATCAGCCTATTACAGTCCACTGTTGGACATAGGCCTTTCTAATTGTTCGCGGGCAAACATCTGGAGGATATACTCATAATTGCCACGCTGGGCAGGCGGGTTGGTTATCGCGATTTTATTTAATACTATATCCAAACTTTTTATCCTATTCCTTACCCAAAGGTCTGGAAGAGATCTCTTATCTAGTTAAGGCAACTCTATTGTGCAATAAAGATCTATCTATGTACCCTGAATGCGGTACGGATGATCAAGTTTATTCTTTGTTTCCAAATATTTGGTCTTTTGTAATTGTCGTAGAATTTTTTCGAGAATCCGAATTTTTCAATAGACCTACGACATATAGAAGTGGCTGAATTAATATCGCATGGCACATCAAAGGTGCAATTTAGCGGTCGTTTTGCCGCGGTCATGACGTATGTCGTACACGGCTGTATTTTAGCGTGCTTATTAAGCAATTGTCTCTTTAACTGCTTCTGACGTCATGTTCACTGTTACATTTATGGTTTGCCGTCGATAGTTTCACGGGAAGTGTTGTTGATCTTTTTATTACGCTCTTTTTTATCATAAATTGGTTTTAGAGTGTAAATTTGGTGTTAAAGAGCACAAAAAACACCTCATTGTTTAGCGAATTGCGAAAGTTTAGAATCAATGAAATAACCACTTCCATGTAACGCCCCTAATGCACAATGCCGGCCCGACCCTAGCTCCAGAAACCATACTTACCGGCAGAATCACGACCCGGAGGTCATTTGGCTGCGGTATTCTATACCTAAAGAAGAATAAGAGAGGTGTCTCTTGCCGTAGTCACCACGTTTGGCTGACGGGTTCGTGACCGCTATTGCCATCTGTACTCATACTGAAACCTGTATACATTAACAAATTTACATGTCAAAATAACCCCTTGCTAAAAATTAAATTCACAAATCCACGTAATCTAACTTTTCATCAACCATTTTCGTGGTAACAAGCAATTATTTCGTTCTATTAACCGCTGAACCTCATAAAAGTGACATTTACCGCTTCATGAAATCTAATTTCACTTGCATTGACCACGATCATGGATATTAAAATCTCGGAGCGGCACATAGTTTTTGATTAAGTACTAAAAGTTGTTTATTGTTTGATGTTTGTGGACGAACGTCAAACGGATGTTACAGATGTCAGTTGAAAATGACGTTAATGCGCGCGTACGCCGACGGTCACTTTTGCTCAAGCCGCCATCGTGTCCACACCTCGGAACGGGATGCTAATCGCTTTACATCGCGCCTCATGTGTGCCATCTATCTTCTATCTTAAATATATATAATTCAAAAGTGACTGACTGACTGACATAGTGATCTATCAACGCACAGCCCAAACCACTGCACGGATCGGGCTGAAATTTGGCATGCAGGTAGATGTTATGACGTAGGCATCCGCTAAGAAAGGATTTTGATCAATTCTACCCCCAAGGGGATCAAATAGGGGATGAAACTCTATTCCACGCGGTCTAAGTCGCGGGCACAGCTAGTCTTATCTATATATTTTATTATAAAGCTACATTATCACTGAGTAACATAGGCTATATTTAGTTTAAAAATGTTTATCTGAAACACCCGAAGCGAAGCGAGGGCGGATAGCTAGTTTTATATAAATGACTGACCTGCAATCCTACTATCATAACTTATTTATAGTGCCTCCTACCATATACGGTTAATTACCAATAACGTCATGAGAATTCCGCGAACCGGTACCAAATTCCACAAGTGTACGTCCCACGTGTCCCGATATAATATCACCGCTAAATTACCTCCCAATAAAAATATAGGCGTATTTTTCGTGCCTTTATTAAAGGTGGCGTCCGCCCAAGGGACCGGGAAATGTTAAGGCCGAACACGACAACCGAGGAGGAAACACAAACGACTTATAATGATGTGGTGATATGCCAAGTATGTGAGACACTTTCTATTGGTTCTATGGAAATAGAAGGAAAATAAGAGGTATTCTCCTTTTATGTATTCTGTGATTATATTTTGTTTACGATAACTTCGACGGTAGTCAGTTTTTCCTTGATTATTTAGTGGCTCGACATAATGGCTTCCCTACGCCTGATGGAAAGCGAAAGAGAAGCCCAAGCCGCTGTAACAACTGGCAAGTAACTTGTCAGTTAACTGTCAGTTGCCACCGCCATGCCGGCTCAACCCTAACCCCCCCCCCCCCCCCTTTTTATAAATTAGGATTGTCACCTGTCCGTTTTTTATCGATCGCCCCGTCTCTTCCCGTGTGTGTCATAACTAAAAAAAACTAAAATCAATGTTCCCTGCATGCTTTTTCTGCCTTTATACAGACTATTCCCGAAACTCGACAGTAGCCACTTTACGGGGGTTTTACCGAGTCTATGGTATTCGCTAGCTAAGCGGTTATAGATTTTTCCCCCTATGTACAGATAGCCACTCATCGAGCTGTTTTGAAAGATGTTGTTAAATTTTCCCAAACTATTCTCAGCTAAGTGTCCAATGCATATATTCTATTATCCTTCAGGCATGTAAGGGAAATTTGACAGATAAGGGTAAATTTGACAGCTAAGGGTAAATTTGATGAGTGGTGTGTACTATGGCAATAAAGAAGTTAGTAAAATGTTATAATAGTGATGATAAAAGTTTCACTGAAGTAATCTTAGTGACCCAAGGGTTCGCGACACACAGACAAAAAAAATAACCTTACATATCGCACTCCTAAGGTCTCAATAAGGATCTAACTCAAAATTTTGGAAAATAGAGTTTAGGATTACGACTATGTAAAAAATGTACCAACTTTGTAGCACACTACCTACATCTATTTCTGCTTAGCCCAATGGTTGACTGGTAGAGAATGCCTATGCGGCCGTCCGCCTTTTGTACACTATTTGTATTGTGCAATAAAGTTTAAATAAATAAAATATAGTGGTAAGTAATTATATTAACTGTGTTATATTTATTAACCCAACTGGATACCGAACCGGGGATCATGCAGACTGTAAGCAAACGCCTTAAACAATACAACGAGGTCGTAATAACTTACTTGGAATACCAAATTAATGTTGTCTTAACAAATTAAATGGATCAAATTCTATTGCCCCAGACAGTCTACTACAGTATTCTAAGGCCGTGCACATACAATTTACTTGATGACTACGTAAAAAATGGGGACTTGGTACCAGAGGGTACGAAGTCCCCTTTTTTATGTCAGGAATGCCTTTAGGCATACACCAGGGCCCTGGTACGGAATACCTGGGTCTTCTGAGGTCTATCTGAGGAGAGTCGGGATGCCCATTGGATGTACCGAGATGGAAAGTGAAAGAGAAGCCCAAGTCTCTTAGTCTATCTAACTATAACCATTTGGAAAGTAAGCTGAAGACGTAACGAGAAACTATAAAACTATAACGCTTGATTTCCTTCCACGCCGACGCCGAATCCCGATTGTTTGAATAGCACTATATAGTGTATATTTGTAAGCTCAACTGACGTCCGCGTAAAAGGAAATCACGTGTAAGAGTCGCCGACACGAACTACAAATCATTAAGCGCCTGTTCATACTAGCGTTTATTTTCGTTCACACTAGCGGTTGATCCGCCCGGCGGCGACCGCAAATCGACCGCCGATCAACCGCAAAACGGCCGAGGTGTAGCGGATCAACCGCCAAACCGCAGTTTGAACGCCGCGCCCCGCCGCGTTCGTAGTGTGAACAGGGGTAGCGGTTTGACGGCGGTTTGATGGCGGTTAAACGTCAATCTGAAGGAAGCCTAAAGCACTAAATCAAAATCGCTTTATCTTTCTATAATTTTCCATTTAGGAATTACAATTATAGACACAAAGAAACAAACACACACACCCGTTTGTCGTCGGGAGTTGAAAACCGATTTCTATAAATCGGTACATACCGATACCGACTTTATTTACAAAAGTCTGCACCGACCCTTTCATGCATTCGCCGTAACTTTACATGCTAATCCTAATACAAATTAATCGCAGAAATATCAAGTCTTAGACGCCGATATGTTGAGACGTGCCTCGTCTGGTGACGTCAGACATATTAGTTAATTAACTGTTGAACTCTTGATTAGACCTATCGTGTGTCAAACACAAGTTATGCATGCGGTTGAACACAAGCATGGTTTGAATTCATTATTGCGTGAGTTTCTAGATGTGCTAGGCTTAATACTGACTGTCTTGTTGGTCTTTATGGTCGCAGGTACCCCAAGACCCGGGGTGCCAGCCGCGGCTGGCCAAGGTAGGCACGGATGCGACCGTATCATCATAAGCCTATTGCAGTCCACTGCTGGACATAGGCCTTTCCAGTTATTCGCCACCGTCAAGCTATATCCTGTTAGATTTTGGTTATTTCGTGTGCTTATTACGTTCTTCATCATCATTAACATCATCATCAGCCTATCAGCCAGTCCACTGCTGGACAGAGGACTCTCTAGTTGTTCGCCACTTAGGGCAAACATCTGAAGGATATACTCCATAATCGCCACGCTAAGAAGGCGGGTTGGCGATCGCAGGGCGTAGCTTCTCGCTCTGGTGATGCTGCTGCCCGTCATTGGACTGTGGTAGCTACGCCTTTAATTTTATTTTATTTTATTTATTAGGAATAACAACAGCCAATAACATTATGTATGAACACAGAATAATAATCACTTAGGTATCTTAGGCCGTAAAGTAAAAGTCTTTGACAATTTGGACAATAAAAAAAAAGAAATTGTCACCAGTTAATTGTAATGGTTATACCGTCACCAGTCGGTTGCCAGCGCCTCGTTTGTTATTCGGCAGTACTTTTATGCTACCCGTGTCCCCGAAAGTAAAGTCTGTTACTATGTTAATTCAAGAAAACACCTTTCGTTTACCCAATGGCGTAGTCGTTAACCTTCCGCCATCTGATTGCACAGCCAAATCCGATCGTTACCTGCGCGACCTTCGCTCGCCGTTTTACAGCCAACCCTCATCAATCGCACTCAACGAGACAACTGGAATTACAACAATACGAGGATTTACTTACGGGTTACCTGTGATTTCAGTTGGGACGCGGGGTATTTAAGTTTACTCTGTTTCTTGATCGAATTTCAGCCATAGCGATCTATAGCGGCCTACATTAGCAGTTGTGCAGCGCAAATTCTCATCATTTCGTATGGTGCACCAACCAAATATAATATTTATTCTGACAACGGGACTTCTATTATGTACACACTAGCTATGCCGGCGGCGTCGCACGCGTGGATGACGAGTTTCAAAAATACTTAAAAGGTGGGCACCATTTTATGAAAGTCCATTCATAAAATGGTGCCCACCTTTTAAGTTAGACCTCTAGCAATACATTCGTAAAAACCGCATTCAATCCATGCAGTAGTTTCCGCGTGATACGCGTTCAAACATACAGATATAAAAAATTCTCCCGTTTTCCGCACACTTCCCATCAATGCTCTGCTCCTATTGATTGTAGCGTAATGAAAAGTATACTTTAACCTGCCCAGGAGTATGAAAAATAATTGTACCAAGTTTCGTCGAAATCCGTCCAGTAGTTTTTTTTTCTATAACGAACATACAGACAGACAGACAAAAAATTACTGATTGCATTTTTGGCATCAGTATCGATCACTAATCACACCCTGATAGTTATTTTAAAAATATATTTTATGTACAGAATTAATCTCTCTACAGATTTATTTTAAGTATAGAAGATAGATTTTTATAAGTATTGATTATATAATATCTTCTATTACCATACTGTACAGAGTCGGTTACCAGAGCCTCGTATGTTATTCAAGCAGGTCATGTTGGCTTGAAGTGAAAAGATGATAGGTCGCTTCCCTTACATATTTTTTGTTACACGAACTTTATGGTAGGTAGTTTATGACGCAGTTAGTAAATCACATTTAAGGTATTAATTTTTTTTTAGAGGAAAATGCATTAGGCACCTCTGTGCCGTCTCCGGGGGGAGGCGGCATGGTGTATGTCGTCAGTGGGCAGCAAGTTGCAGGGACACGGGTAGCGCCGAAGCATACGGCCACATCCCTGCCTGCCCTGGCCAGATGATAAGCGGCCGGCACTCCTGGTGCAGTTAGTAAACCACATTTAAGGTATTAATACACTTTGCCAGTTTTATTTTTTAACTCTAAAAGGTAATTAGCAACACTTATGTTCAGTCAAGACTGCAAGCAAAGTAGCTGTAATTTTAAACCTCTTAAAGGAATCCAATTATGGTGGAAATTAACATACATGCAGCTAGCTAAAGTCGTCATTACGCCCGTAATGATTGGCCGTCATTAAATGCAATCGTAAAGGATAATGATAATGAAGGCAAATCTTTAATTTATTTACAGTAGTTCGGATCCTTCATTTTAAAGAATAGTAGGAAACTAAAACTACTCATGATGTTTTCTTGCATGGCTCAGTTTAAAAAAATTAAGATTTGTAATATTTTATCTGCTTAGTGTGACCTCTGGCCTCTGAGCTAAGGGTCGTAAGTTTGATTCCCACACAGTACAAACATTTGTGTTCATGAACATGTCTGTTTGTATTGGTCTGGGTGTTTACTGAGAATAAGAATGTATTTATTTACAAAAAAAAAGTATCTAAGTAAGTTTATCAGTTGTCTAACTAGTACCCATATTACAAGCTTCGGCTTAGTTTGGGCCTAGATGGTGATGTGTGGCCCAGTGTGGCATGTCTTGGGTTATTTATTTATTTATTAAGAAAAATACTCTAAACTTAGAAATGTTTATCAAACATTTCATCGTACATACTACCCGTAACTATCAAGTTTTGTTAAAATCCCATTCTAGTCACGATCAATCTCGATACAATTTTGTTTAAGCTACCTTTTGTATCGATAGACAAATCTCGTGTAAACGAAATTTCCTCGTTAAGATAGTGAGTGCTTTTAAAAGCTTCTTAAGCAAGATGATGCAACAGTATCTATGTAGTTAAAACAGTAGCTATTTTAGTTATCTATTTATTAAAACATTTTAACCTTTGGATTTGAAATTCGGCTGCGAAAACATAACTTTTCTATTGCATCTAGAGCATCATTTGTAGTAATTTATATAGATTGAGTAAGTAAGCTGAAGTGGCAGTAGGCTGGCCACATCAGCCACAGAACCGATAACCGTTGAGGTAAACGAGTTCTGGAGTGGAGACCGCGTATCGGCAAACGTAATGTAGGATTGAGGGCATCCTAGGCCAGGCCAGGTAGAGTGACGATTTGCTCAGGGTGGCTGGCAAGTGCTGGATGCGAAAAGCCCAAAATCGAACTAAGTGGCAAACATTAGAAGAGGCCTATGTCCAGCAGTGGACTGACATGGGCTGATGATGATGAATAATACATCGTAGGCCAAGTCTGTATGCGAGCACAATCCTCTCCCTCTTCCTTCCCTCTCATTATCCGATGGGACGATAGTTCGACATAACCAGCGAGAGATCAAGCTGGACCAACAGCTTAACATACTGTCCTATCGGGATATCTCAGCGCCAACTGTTTGTTGTAGTAGGTAAATAATTTCTTGACATAAAACCCAGTCACCAAAACCTTTAAGAGAGGTAGGGCATAGTGAATCAGCGCTCCAATTGAGCCGCCCGCCCAGGGAAGTACTTCCACCCTATAGAATACCGCAGCTAAATGACTTTCGGGTCGTGTTTCTTTCTGAGTAGGGTTTCCGGAGCTCGTAGGGTGAGTGCTGCATTGGCAACGGGGGGTCCATAGGCTACGGGAACCATTTTGGCCCAATCCGGCATTCGATTTCGTGATCTCCTGTTCCTTAAGCGGCACTGGGTACAATTAGACTAACGAGACAGTCAAGTCAGTATGATAAATATTCAAAACATGTACGAGACGGCAACCGTAGTAATAGGAATGAAATCTTACTTTACTCCGTAAGCTTTTAAGTCGGCAGTCATTTTTCAAGTCTTGGAACAAATAAATCCCTTCTGTACAACTGCGAAATGATTTGTGTGAGACATATTGCATGTAATTTAATTCCTTACTTCTCGTCAGGAACGAAAAGCTACTTAATCATGGAACAAGTCATATTTATTGCTTTTTGTGGATTTAGCGGCGGTGCGTGATATGTCGGTTAGACTGAAGAAGGGAGTTAATATTTCAACGTTATTAGTTATACATATGTGGTAGGTGCTGGTATGTGCGTATGAGAAATGAAGAAGACAGTATGTGAGGCGAGGTAGGGTTTTAATTTATATATTACCTGTCGATGTAGTTAATATTACTTACTTACTCTATTATGGATGTAAGGGACGTTATTATGCGTACTATCCTTTTCGCTCCAAGCCATCCTCACTTGACCGCGGTGCATCCTGACGAACAACGAACGAGGCTCTGGCAAACCGACTGGTGGCGGTAAAACCAACACGATAGAAGGCGTAGCGTAATACCACAGGCCGATGACGAGCAGCAGCGTCAATGGAGCAAGAACCTGCCCAGCTTGGCGATTATGGATGGGTAAGTATATCTTTCAGAAGTTTGCCCTAGGTGGCGAACAACTGGAGAGACCTATGTTCAACAGTGGACTGCAATAGGCTGATGATGATGTAGTTAATATACATATAACAAGAGCAACAGTCCTTTGGAATCAGCTGTGACTTTTCCGAATGGATATGACTGAAGAACCTTCAAAAAGCGAGGCTACATATTTTTTAAGAACCGTTTGATTCGACGTTAATTTGAGAGTGCTAAAAGTGATTAGGATGGAATTGGATAGGCCTATGTCCGCATTGGTCTGCGATAAGTTGATCATGATGACAATTTTTTTTATTTAGTTCACCCCATCCCATGCACTGTCTCCTCCGAGTCCCTCCACACTTTGCAATCCATCGCCCATATTTGCCAATTTTTTACGAACCCGGCAAGATGGTATCACTTTCTTGGGACCTTTGACTGTCATAAAATGACGATTCTAGTCCACATTTCGTCTTGGCCGTATTCTCGTCGTATTTAAAAAATAAAGTTTTCCTTGAATTGAGTTTAACCGTGTCTCATAAAAAAGTAATAATGTAACAAGGTTACATTTAAACAAAAATGCTTTTACATCATTCAGCTACCGAAATTGCCAAGGAAAAATAATTTGTCATAGATCCAAAAAAAGATTTCAAAGTAACAACAATTAAACGGGTAGCAAATTTGAATTTTATTGCGAACTCTCGAACTGTAGTTAGTGGAAAAAGTTTGACGAAGCGAAAACACGCGATTTCGGCTATTCAAAGTTTACAAACGAAATGATATAAATCTAGAGTTTAAAAGTCATGACAGCACTTCGCACCCATGGTAATATAATGCAACATGTACCCATACGTCAAAAGGACTTTTATTACGTAAATAGTCTTAAAAAGATGCGTTTTATATTATACGAAAAGAATTATATTTTTATCTTTTTTAGTTTTGGAAATAATTTAGTCGGAAAATGACGTAAGTCATTCGTGATCGTAAAATAATGTTACAAATGCACATGCTTCGTTGTTGTACGACGCTGGTCCGGGCGCGGGGCTGCGCACGCGGCGCCGTAATGTTAGTCGCGTCAGTGTTACCGGATAATGAGTGTGTGTTGTATATTGGATTAAAATTGACAAATATAGGTGCGGGAAATAAAAACCCCAAAGCTGAGTAATTTTAAACATTATTAGTACATGTTTGTATAAAATATTTGTATGTGCACTTACTGCCATAAAATAACCTGTTGCATGATCATATGCGATATTTTTTATTGAATTTTGGTATTTCAATGAAAATGTTTATAAAAACTAATTAAGCATATGATATGCTATAAATTATAATTAATTCGCATGTTTTTTAGGGTTGGTCTCATGTTTACTTGCGTTATTGTTGTCTGAACTCTTCATAGCCGCTTGTGAAGATGTTGCGTTATATCATGCATCTTTTGGAATCGCATGTGCACTTGAAGCGTTATATTAGGTCATAGTCTAAGATGCGTCGTTATAAAAAACTTTAACTGCCTAAAAAAGACATGTTTATTGGACAAATATTACAGATCTTTAGTTATTTATTTTATAGCATACCTAAGCAATTTTATTGACAAATTTTGAACCTAATTTGTGTAACTTTTCCTTTTTACACAGTGCGAATTTTGAGTAAAAAAAATATATTGTGTACGTAACGAAGGCTATTTAATATGCCATTTTCAGTTTCGAAAACAGTTCTGGAGGTTAGGGGCATGTGGCCTCATGAGGAAATCTTTGATAAAGTCAATTTGAAGAATATACCGCGTACCCCTAGTCGAGACCATCATCATCATCAGCCTTTCGCAGTCTACTGCTGGACATAGGCCTCTCCATTTGTTCGCCACTTTCATCAAACATCTGGAAGCTGTAATGACGAATTTTGTACTAAAATGATCAGCATAAGAGTTTTCACACGAAACCACTTTGTCACAAATGTGCTGCCTTTAATAAAATTACCTTTGATTAAATTAATTACAATAAAATATATGTAAAACGCCGCCAGAATAATTTGGAGTCTGAGGGGGAGTCTTTAACATGCAATCCCCCAAGCTAACCTTACCTGCAAGTAGTGACTCTGCTGATAAACGGACAAGTCTCAGGCAACTAACATCTCATTATAATTATCCCAGGCCAATCCCCGTAACAACCAATGTCGATACTGCATGCGATATAACAGGGTAATGTGATAAACCTGTAGGGCGCTAGTCAGGATCTATGTAATTACACTGTCACTGCATCTCCAAGTTACCACCGGTCGTATCAGGAAACTGGTCTACCGAATCCTGATGGCTTGAGAGGAGAGAGTGGGCTTTCATCATAGCAACTGTTTGTAAACTTGAAATAAATTTAAGCGCAGATGAACCTTGCAAGAGTCTATATTACGATTTTCAATGGAATTCTATTGAATTACAAGGTTCGCCGTCGACAGATACGTCGTGGAGATCATCATCATCATAATTCCGCCAGATATAGCAGCTACATTTGTTACTCCAATGCCTTTCACGGCCCTATTTCTCCTCTCAGGCTTGTTTCGTTTGTACCGTCGGTAGTGCTATTTTCATAGTCGGGTTGGTCGCTATCATTCATAACAGCATGAACAGACCACGTCTTGATCATTTTTACCACCCGAGCGAAACATAGGAGTGTTATTTTCGTTGCCTTTTGAAGGAATTGGCGTAACAGATGTAGCTGCTGAAGGTGTATCTGGTAGCGGAATTAAATGTTGATGGGCCTGAGCAAATATCCTCGTAATGTTTTACTAACGTAGTTTCGTTTTATATTTTATTAGAGGCAATACGTTTTTGAGACAGAGATGTTGTGTTTTAAAACTCATATGCTGATCATGTTTAGCACAAAGTTAGCCATTACAAAAATCTCCACAACTGAAATGCTCAGAGTGTGCTTGGGTACATTAACTTCGTCTTGAAAAATGTTAAGAATTGACGTCGATGGTGAGTTTTCAAATCTGGGATGTAATTTTATATTGAAAAGAGAGTACATAATGAAATTGTGATTTAGTTCAAAAGTGCTGTGCTTCAAGGGCTGTTATCTGCATCTGTGATAGCATTATATTGTACTTAATGAAGATTTCAATGTATGAGCAAGATAAAAAATTGTATTTATTGGTTTTTACACATGCAGGTATATAAATTAGGAAGATTATAATGCAGAAAATGTTATATTCTCAGATATTGTATTTTTTAAATTTACAATTACCTACTATCCATAAAGTTCCAGACATACAAACTTACAAGTCCTTCGTCTTTTTTTTTAGATTAACGTAGGTTATTGTGAACCCAGACGTGCTTTGTTAGGCAGGATTAAGTTATAATGTTAGTCTTGAAAGTTATTAGACCAGAGATGTGTAAATTAACTAAGAAATTTCCTGATTAATGGACATACGACCTAATACTGTTGACTTTTTTCTGTAGAAAAATGACATATAGTTACATGTACCATGGGGTACTTCGTAAAATAATGATACATGTGCACATACGTTAGCTAGGTCTTGGTAAAACAATGCCGCATGTGCACATCCGACATACTATTTTCAAAAATAATGTATTAAATAAGAAGCAATACACCACATTTAATTAGTTTCATTCACTTCCATATACATGCGAAATTGTATGAAGTTTCCATTAAACGCTACAAAGTTATGCTCAAAAATACACTGCCGCAAACTTTAAACCTCTCTCCTGTAAAGTTGACTTTTTGCAGATGTGGCGTTATATTACCAAGGGTACGACTTATGCTCACCAGTGTTGCGGCATTTAAAACAAGTTAATAGCGAAAATATTCATTTAATTTGAACATGAACTTCACTGAGTAAAATTTGAAGCTTTTTTTATCGCAGGCGACAGGCTCGGTGGCTCATTAATTGGTAGTGACCTCTACCCTCTGAGCCAAGGGTCGTGGGTTCGATTCCCGCACAGTACAAACATTTGTGTTCATGAACATGTCTGTTTGTATTGGTCTGGGTGTTTTCTATGTATAATATGTATTTATTTACAAAAAAAAATGTATCTAAGTAAGTTTATCAGTTGTCTAGTACCCATTGTACATAATTATGAGACTTATAGGAAGACCCAAAACAAAAAAAAGAACTAAAAAAGAATAACAAAAATGCATGCTGTGATGTCATATGAAGTAAGCATAAAACGAAATATTACAAATTTATTGTAAAACCGACAAAATACACTATAAACAGTGAAAACATAATAAAAATTGGCCGAAAAAATTACATTTTATACAAAAAATAATTTTCTATAGCTTCATGGCGCGGATTTAACATGACGTCATGGGTCACGTCGTCGAATCTCTCTGTCTACATAATTAATAATAAATAAATAAATAAAGCAAAAAAAATGGCAAGGAATCATTAGTAGGTAGTACTGAGGGCGAAGGAACTGCCGTGGAGAAAGGACGACAAAGGAAGGTTTAAGTTCAGAATGAGAAATTTAAAAAAAAAACATTATCTAAGTATTATTAACTTCGACACTTCTCCGAATAAACACGCGATTTGGCGAATTCATTATCGCGATTCAAACTTCACAAACGAAAGATATAAATCTGGAGTTTGGAAGTCATGACAACACTTAGACCCACTCGTGTAAAAACAAACTGCGCGCAGTATTACGAGTAACTCGAGTTGGTACTCGAGTTGAGCATTTTAGTCATGTTTGATGATGTGTAGGTGAGTATACAAATCCTGGAAGAACAAAAGCCTTGTTTGTTTAGACTAAACAATATAATTGTGTCTAGAAACTACCTATTTTCTCCGTTCTAGTATGTGGACTCCGATCTCGTGAAAATGAGAGTCTCAGAATGGTGGTGATACCCAGGCCCTTTTTTTTGAGGGAAATGCATTAGGCACCTTCATGCCGTCTCCGGAGGGAGGCGGTGTGTGGGACTCACACCTCCCAAAAAGGGAGGGCATACCCACTAAACCCCTCTGTGTCACCAGTGGGCAGCAAGTTGCAGGGACACGGGTAGCGCCGAAGCATACGGCCACATCCCTGCCTGCCTGGCCAGCCGCAGATGATAAGCGGCCGGCACTCCTGGTCCGGGGAGGGCAAATACACCTGCCCCCGGATCCGATGAACAATAGAGTGCTCCCCGGGCGTCACACCACACCACACCGTCACGCCCCCTAAACCTTGTCCGTAAGAGATTGCTTATAGCGATAAGTCCGCCTAATTTGTATTGAAAATATACCTTGTCTAGTTTTAAGTCAACTTTATCTGCAATAAAGAGTATCTGTCTATCTATCTTATTCCACCGTTTAATTAAACTCAATATATTTACGAGTACATTCCCTACAATGTGTGTACCACCTACCACCAAAATCGATGCCGTTCACACCACCCCACAAGCAACAATGGAACAAACAAACTTAGAAATAAAACAAATAAAACCACTCTTTGATTTGGTATTCAAAACAGTTTCGCTCCTTGCAAATGTTCAAATACGACTTTGAAAAGTGAACTTCGCCTATAAAGCGTCTAACGTTCTCATTGTTTTGTACAATTGAATCTGTCTAAATAATGTCGAAGTTGTACGGGATTTCATTTAGCTCAAATGAACAATACCCTATCGTAAGTAATTGAATAATTGGTTCTGTCATTTAAGTTTCAGCTACAGAAGGACAAAGGGTTAACTCTTTTTTGACTATTCAAGATGCTTTTGTATAATTGTTTGTAATTTTCTTTGCAGAAGGTAAAATATTTTTAAATAAATATATCTCATCATCATTATCAGCCTATTTTGTAGTCCACTGCTGGACACAGGCGTCTCCAGTTGTTCGCCACTTAGTGCAAATATCTTAAGGTTATATCCATAATCGCCACACTGGGCGATCGCAGGGCGTAGCTTCTCACTCCGGTGACACTTCTGCCCGCCATCCACCTGTGGCATTTAGCTACGTCTTCAATTGTGATGGGTTTACCACCAGTCGCTTGCCAACGCCTCGTTTGTTGTACGGCTGGATGCACCACGGGCAGGTGAGGTTGGCTTGGAGCGAAAAGGCCACTCCCTTACATCCCATCATCATAAGCATGTCAACATTATGAAATAGTATGCCTCTCCCAAAGACAATAGGGACGTGTCCAGGGTCAAAATAATTACATTATATTTAGTCCGTATTATAGATTAGACTATAAAAATATATTGGACAAGTATTTTTCCTTTTATCATTTAAACAAAAAATAACAAAGTTTCAAGGCATCAAAATCTAGGTTTTCTTTAATGACTGAATGAAACTTCAAATTAAATGATATGTGCATACTATTTTTTTCCCGTTTCGTTCAATTTGATATCATATTTTTCGATTTAAATATCTTAAGTACAATTATCGTATCGTACAAAAAATAATGATTGTGAAGTGTTACGCACTTCACAATCATTATTTTTCTTCATTCCCTTTCTTTACGTCCTTACACAAACCAAGCATTTCACTTCAAACCAGTTAAGACGCTTCTATTATCTCAAAGAAAATGAAAGGTAGATACTAAAAGTGAAGTGGCCTGTAAAGAACTCGCAAAAATCTATTGTCTGAGATCTTGTGACTTTGTAAGAACATTGTTATGAATGCAACGGTGTATTTTGTTGTAGAGTTTTTTTGTGGCGGCGCGGCCTGATGACTGGTAATGACCGGCCTGTGGTCTTGGTAAAAAGGTTATTAATTACAAGACAAGTTAGCCACTAAGTTGTTAACCACTACGTTGTTAACTGAACACAACACACACACAACACAAATAAACTGTGGAATGCTTTGTTGCCAGCAGTGTTTCCGGAGCTAGCCGTTTAATCGAATGTCGGCTTCGGTGGCTCGCGATAGTAAGAACATTAAATCAAAAGCATGAGGACAATAATCTGGGTTTGATTTGCTGACAGGCCAGTTTAGGAAATGAACTTTTTCAACCAAACAATGCGATATGTACCCATCTGTACCAGTGTACCTACTCTACAAACAACAAACTTTGGAGTTTGTAGTAGAAAAAGTTATAATAAAAAGAAGATGAACTTTCAAATGTCTTCATTCGTACACTACTCGACTACCTTTTCAAAGGTCACTAACCTATTTTTAATCTATTCGGACTACGCCGATCGATGTAAATTCTATCCTTGGCGAGACACAGTCTAATTTTAAAGCATTTAAACAATAAACATTGCTTTTGTACTCGTTTTCATTAATTCAAATCTTTGAACTCGCCTATTCAGAGTTCGGATTTCCAAAGTTTAAGCAAGAAATGTTGGATTACAGAAATAATATCAATTGCAGTTAGATGCTTAAATCGTTTTTAGTTATGAGATTTTAAAAACTAATACAAATACTCTATTCACCTTGAAACTGAAGTAAAAAGTCAAATAATATTTAACCTTGACAAACGATCACTCTTTTAACAATCAATTACTGAACAAAATTACAGCTATATCAAACTCGAATTTTACTTTATCGGTAATATATGTATATGCAGCTCACTGGCTTAGTGGCCAAACAAAGTTAGTTCACTTTCGTTCCGCTTGAATTTCCTGAGTTAAGTCAAACAAAATAATATGTAAAGCATTTAACGATCACGGCCAGGTGGACTCCATATATACTGACTTTCAGAAGGCATTTGACAGGGTCAATCATAGAATATTGCTATGTAAGTTGGAATCGTTGGGTATACACGGCAGTCTCCTTCGCTGGCTGAACTCATATGTATCAAGGCGTAGCCAATTGGTTGCTCTTAAAGGATATAAATCGCAACCGGTTTCTGTCGAATCTGGCGTTCCACAGGGTTCGCATTTGGGTCCCTTGCTGTTTGTTATATTCATAAACGACCTAATCCCTAAACTCGAGAGCACTTCCTTGCTATATGCTGATGATCTGAAGATCTTTCGTCGTATTGAGTCGGTCAGGGACTGTGTCGGGCTGCAGAGGGATATAACGGTGCTGTCTGACTGGTGTAGGGATAATCGAATGGGTCTTAGTATTGCTAAGTGCTCAGTTATATCGTTCACGCGCAAGCGGTGCCCTATCATCTTCGACTATAGTATCGATAACACTAGGCTCAGAAGGGACTCAGTAACGCGTGACTTGGGAATTTTATTTGATGAAAAATTGAGCTTCAACCATCACTATGAGATGCTAGCTAAAAGGTGCAATAAGCTGACGGGTTTCATTTGTCGCGTTTCAAGAGATTTCAAATCCCCCAATACTTTACTAACATTATATAAGTCACTGGTTCTGAGTCATCTTGAATATGCCTCAGTGATCTGGTCACCACAGTACACAACATACATAGATAGGCTAGAGTCTATCCAGAGGCGACTTCTCAGAATTCTAACACTCAGGTCAGGTCTCAAAAGAGACCTTGTAACATACGAGGATCGTCTACGTCACTTTAAAATAAAGACCCTGGATAAGCGACGACAAATGCAGGACTTAAATAACCTACATAGGATCATATCCGGCTCAATGTCCACCACACTTTTATCGGAGATCAGCCTAAGAGTGCCTAATAGGTCTTGTAGACGCGAGTGCCCCTTCTCACTTCCCTTATGCAACAACAACGTCTCCTCTCACAATCCCATTATCAGAATGTGTCGAGAATACAACTGCTTAGTGGGTCGTGTGGGAGACGAGCTTGACGTCTACAGTTCTTCCATCGGAAAATGGAAATACATCTTGTCTGGTTTCACATAGGTAAGTACTCTAGATTATATATATTTTTTATTATTTTTATTCATTTGTGTTCGCTTTTGTTTCTTTGTAAAAACCTCTTTTTCCTTTCTAGCGATCAGCTTAGTTGCATGAATTTATAGTTTTTACACTTCTTACTTGTTACCAATGCTGACACAGTAAAGTCATGCTGTTCACACATGCTTGTGGAGATACAGCCTAAACTCGTGGCATAACTTGTATTACCATATTATAATTGTATTCACTGTATTTCTGTTGTGTGTGACAAATAAATAAATAAATAAAAAAAAAACAAAATACAAATATAACAAATTAGTTATAGTAAGGAGATATTAGTATCGACGCCAAGCATTTATAATTATATTCCAGTACAGAAAATTATGATAACAATAGTATTATTATTATTCAAGCGGAACGAAAGTGAACTAACCTTTTTTGAAAAGCCACATAATTACAATCACAAATTATTTCGCGTTTATGTGACGATAACGTTATTTGAATACGTTAAATTAATTTAATTCATACCAAATATTAATTTTGACCATAAATTTTGCCGCTCATGTGGTCAGATAATGGCGATTCGAAACATGCAAAGCCACAGACCTCGAAGTAATTAACAAAGAGACAATTTTGTAATATTGTGTTGCGTTATTTGACCTACCTGATTAAATTGGAATCATTCTAGTAATTATGAATGTGTAATGTTCCTTATTAATAAATTGAGTATGGTACAAAAAAGGTCTTATTTCTTTTTCGGTCCTAATGACCCTGAGCATGAGCAATGACGTAATGACAACAGGCCGATGACGGGCAGCATCGTCACCGGAGCGAGGAGCTACGTCCTGCAATCGCCAGCCCGCCTGCCCGGCGTGACGGTTATGGGTATGACGTCCAGGTGTTTGCAAAAGTGTCGAACACCTGAAGAGGCCTATGTCCAGCAGTGGACTGCGATAAACTGATGATGATGACCCTGAAATGCGATATGAATCACTTCATGGAGTCTGGAGCCATGCTGATAAACCGTACCATCTGGGAAACTGAAATCTGTGGAGCGGGGATTTGTATCTCTGCGCTGAAACTTAGCTGACACGCTCCCTCGTGTCTTAATTCTTTTCTGTCACCGTACATTGAAGATTATGATTCATTTGAATGATCACTCTAACTTTTGGGGCACTGAATCATATTTTGTAACTTGTGTTGCCAATAAGCATTTTGCTTTTATTTTTACACACGAAAACCAATATAAAATATGCATCATCATCATCATCATCAGCCTATTGCAGTCCACTGCTGGACATAGGCCTCTCCAGTTGTTCGCCACTTAGGGCAAACATCTAGAGGATATCCTCTGCGATCGCCAACCCGCCTGCCTGCTGTAGGCGGGTTGGCGATCGCAGGGCGCAGCTTCTCTCTCCGCTGACGCTGATGCCCGTCATCGGTTAGTGGTATTTAGCTACGCCTTCAATTATGTAAATAAAATATGCGAATGAGGTTATTATTTATATTATCTGAGAAAGTATCACTTGAAATTGGCATACTAGTCTGGTTGCGATTAAAAAAAAAAGCGACAATTGTAAGTAGACTTTTGGCAACAACCGGAGGCTGTTTGAAACTTTTTTGCGAACCTTGCAGTAGGTATTAATAACTGCTGCCGATCCTATGTTGAAGTTTTGATTTTCATTCTGTTGAAGTTTTATTTTTGAGCTCACTGTGCTGGAATTGAAGAACTAAATTACAATGCTTTATTATTTTTAAGTGAATTTTAAAACCTGTAAGTAATATTTAGAAAATTTACAGGCACGCCTTGAAATCTAAGTTGCCATTAAGCAAATCAGCGTTTGCTTTAAGCAAACAATACTCTGCACCTTGTAAGTAAGTAAAAGGTCAAATATATTTGGCCTTGAAAAACGATCACTCCGTAGGACGTGATTTATCTTACCGATCAATTACCTACTCTGTGGTATCGTAGCAATATCAAGCTCGAGTTGAATTTTATCGGTAATCTATACGCAGGACTACTTAAGTGGCCCAAACGTTCGGTTTTGAGTTTAATTATTCCACTCAAGTCGTGATTTAGCCCGTGCATATATACCACTAGCTGTGCTCGCGACTTCGTCCGCGTGGAATAGCTATTTTTTCCCCGTTTTTTTTTTTTTTACATTTTCCATTATTTCTTCGCTCCTAATAGTTGCAACGTGATGTTATATAGCCTAAAGCCTTCCTCGATAAATGGTCTATTCAACACCAAAAGAATTTTTCAATTCGGGCCAGTAGTTCCTGAGATTAGCGCGTTCAAACAAACAAACTCCTCAGCTTTATAATATTAGTTAAGAAGAGTCTTTCCTCATCTATCTGCATACAACATTCATGACATCCATCTTTTTACTTCCAACGTAACCAAGGTAGGCATAACCACGCTTCTGCTATATTTTTCATAAAAAAATGTTATGTATTAATATTAAATAATTAAATATGCATATTATGCAAATTTAACGACTAGGTATAATAATATGGCAGATGATTAAGGTGCGAGTATACTAGAAAACTATTTGCCATTGTCACATTTAAACAACTGATGATGATGATGGTGACATATAAACATCACTGGCGTTGAAAGTGGTAACAATTGGCCCAGGTAATTCTATGTGGTGTGACCGTATGCTTCGGCGCTACCCGTGTTGTAACTTGCTACCCACTGGTGACACAGGGGGGTTTAGTGGGTATGCCCTCCCACTTTGGGAGGTGTGAGTCCCACACGCCATGCCGCCTCGGCGGCATGAAGGTGCCAAATGCATTGCCCTCTATATAAAAAAATATTTTTTGTTTTGCATTTTGCCAACTGTTCGGCGTTCTATCGCGGTTTAAGTAACGCTCGATTTTACCGTTAAAAAGCGCCAGTGTAACCGGATTGTAAGAGCATTCATGTTACTTAACAGTCCTTTGAGTCTTCAAAGCGTTTTTTGCCCCATCATTAAAAACTTTCAGCTCTATAAAGAATGCAATTTCGGCTTATTACGGAGTTCCATAATGGTATTTGCTCGCTGCTTATTAATTATGTAAACGATACTGTAGCTAGTAAAGATACTTTTCGTGGAAGTATATTAGGCAAGGTGGGCATTTTAAATTTAATAAAACGACGAAGTAAATTTCCATTCAGTTAAAGAACGAATATTACTTTTACGCGTCAAACTTCTACCATCATATAGACCTGAGGCCTGATGAGAGTAAGCGCCGCACCAAAATCATTATAAAACATTACATAAATGTTTCACAATATTTGATCAGTCGAAAGGGAACCGTATGTCTTGGAATGGGCATGTAATGAGGAGGGATGAAAGTCATGTGACCAAGACCGTGATGAAGATGTGTGTGAGTATGAATGGGTGGAGAGGGCGAGGCAGCCCAAAGAAAAGATAGATGGACTGTGTGAATGATGATATGGCTGAGAAAGGAGTGAACGAGACCATGACGGCTGATAGGAATGAATAACGACCCCAGGTAATGGGAACAGGGCAGCCCAGGGTGTCATAGGTGCGTTGCCGGCCCAAGGGCCGGGCTTCAGAAGGCAAGGGCTTCAAAAAGCGAGCCTACAGATTTCTCAAGATAAATCTGTAGGCTCGCTTTTGGAAGATCCCTAGGTCGTATCCTTTCGGGAAAATTGCAGCCTGAAGCTGATTCGAAATCGCACTGTGGAAGACTTCCAGGCATCAAGATGATAAGGATGAAATTTTGAATTAGATGTAGGTAAAATGTAAGTAAACCAGCCAAAAGCTACTCTTGTTTCGGCCTCGTCAAAATGGCCTCCGTTGTGAATAAGTCCAGTGGCTCGATATAATTTTAGTTCAAGCTTTGTTACTTTAACGTTTAAAATATCCCGACTAGCCACATTCACCTTTCGTCATTCCTCATAACAAAGTTGCAGACAAGTTTATTATCTGAAGCAGGTAATATAAAGTTCAAAATTGTCTGTTTTATATCTATTCTAAGCGCACGAATGCAGGGACATGTAATAAGCAACTTAGTGTGATTCATGACTTAACTTTTTTAGTGTTTGTACATATTAGTTTAGTTTAGGTTTTATTTATTTATTTTTTATTTATAATATGTAACCCATCTGTAAATACCATTGTTGAAATAAATTAATTAAACTTAGTGTGTATATTGTAAGTAACATATTTGCTCGAAGTATGGGGGCAAAGTTCAGTTAAATACGCCAGGTTAAGGCTTTAACTGATTACTCTTATGTAGTTACAGTGTTGCAGAATAGTGAACCTCGCCTGGTGGAAAGCGAAAGAACCCAAAATTACTGCGGCAACGGACGTGTAATCATTCTGGACTTGTCAGTTGGTACTATCATGCCTGTAAAACAGCTCTGGCAATACACAAGCTGATAGCATACCAATGTTTCTAAAAAAAAAAGTATTTTTATATGTTTATTCAGCGGTTTTACGATAAACGATAACATCGTTAAAACCTGCAAACCTTCCTGTAAAGTAAATATAAATAACCCAAGACATGCCACGCTGGGCCACACAGCGCCACCTAGCCCCAAACTAAGCCGAAGCTTGTACTATGGGTAAGACAACTGATAAACTTACTTAGATACATTTTTTTGGAAATAAATACATATTATACATAGAAAACACCCAGACCAATACAGACATGTTCATGAACACAAATGTTTGTACTGCGCGGGAATTGAACCCACGACCCTTGGCTCAGAAAGCAGAGGTCACTACCAAATGAGCCACCGAGCCTGTCGAATAGTTCTTTATAAACCTTGCCCAGCGTGGTTGACGAAAGCCCTATGGTCCTATAAGTAAAACACATAGAAACTATTAAAAAAACAAAACCGAAAAAAACTTAAGAGGAGAAGACCCGTCACGGTACTGTTACGACCCCCAAAATAAAAGGGCCTCACTCAACCATATAATTTCAGAAAAGACGATAAATAAATGTCGTTTACAAAAATGTAATCCAATTTGAATACCTGAGACAAAATGTCCAAGCTTAAAGGTGTTTGTGCATAAAAAATACGTTTCTCGCTTAATAATTTGAGTAAATTAAGCATTCTTCCTTGACAGCGTAATCTTTTAACTAAATTAATTAAGATACTTGTGCGGAAACCCTTTATAGGTTGGCCATTTTGTAAAGGCGAAAGCAATTTAGCAAGCTCAAAATGTTCACGCCTTTTTTAAAAACCATTGCTTATCTGTTAATCGTGAAGCTTTATTTTGAAAGTGGGGTAATTATGATGCTTCTATTCAATCAATCTATCAATAGCGTTGGTCCGTTCACTGTTGAACGTAGGCCTCCTTTAATTCAAGCGGTATTTCTTTATACTGGGTTTATCCTATTTTTTTAAAATTCAAAATGAGTTTGCGCTTGACTGCGATTCGCCTGATGGTAAGCGATATCGTAGTCTACGATGGAACGCGCTCACCCAGCAAAAACCGATTCACTTTCGCCTTGAACATCGGAAGATTATATCTCTCGGGGAACAAGGAGCCCGGCAAAGAGTTCCATAGTTTAGCCGTTCGCTCTATCAAGGTAGAAGCGAAACGCGCTGTGCGCGTCCTAGGAACTTGCACCATGTAACGGTGCCTATTCGCCCCTGCTCGTCCGATGATATTTGTTTGTTCGTAAACAATTTATAGAAAAAAGACGTAGTTTGATTAACGTTTGATAAAGATTTCAATATTGTTGAAACTTTTGTTTTATTGATAATGAATGGTTATTAAAAATAATGGAAACAAAATTGGATTCCAATGTTATTTTGCTTTTGGCAGCTCCTAACTTTATTAATTTGCTTAATACCAATGCCAATAGTATCAAGTTGACTTGGAGGTCTGGGACGTTTACAAATTAATTGGTAACTTTCTTTTAAGATTGTTTTGATTCGATTAAGCTATATTGATTACTACAATAAGTGGCTACAAAGACATAAAAAAATAACATGTGAGGCCTTGCCCGCCTTGTACGCAGAAAATTATAAAAAAACTAGCGACCCCTAAGCCTTCCTCTTAAAACACTCTATCTGTTTAAAAACCTGTTTCACAATCCGTTGCGTAGTTTTAATTATCTATGTACAGTACACGTAGGGACAACAAGAAAAGGGACTTTGTTTTATACGAGTACTATGTAGTAGTGATATTGATTATTATGATTGCCACAAAACAGGCATATCCTATTGTTGCAGTCATGTGATTGGTCGTTTGATTTTCTTTGAAAATAAACATTTTTTTTTAAACTTGATATTATGAAAGTGTAAATATTTAACTTTCATGTTTATTATTTTAATCATTAATAAACAATAAGGCAGGTGTACGAAAGGCGGACTTAATGCCACATAGACATTCTCTACCAGTAAACGTACTAAATATCTCGTATTATTAAAAAGATTAAATTTTAATAATACAAGTTAATGAACGTCAGAAATGGTAGGAAACTAAGTTTATATTTTTTTAATTTATTTTATTCACGAATTCAATTTTAGATAATATTTTTAAAACATAATAAACGAAATCAAATAGATAGAATTATCTGCATCTGAAAGATATTTAGTCTAACAATTTGTATTCCATTTTTCATACCTTTTAATTAGAAAGGTCATAGAAATTTTAAGCTTATGATTGTATGCCTCAAAAGGTAAGATAAGACATGTACGCTTTAAAACAGTAAACTTATACTATTTCACGGCTCAAAAGTTATAACATAAAGATAAAATTACCAGTACTTGCATTAAACTACTTACTAAGTACTTACATACCTCGAACGCAGCACAAATCGATCCAATTTCAATTTGCTCTCATCCACAAAACCACGTTCCGTTTCAGTTCAATTAAAATTGCAATCTTGTTTTGGCGCTAATTAAAAGAGGGAAAAACTTACACACGAAACGGAACGTCACTGGCACTTTGTATTTAAAAAGTTTGATGTTTATTTATTTTTTTAGAATGTTTCAGGTTGCGGATTTTTAAATTGGGAAGTTTGCGGTTCGAATATCGAACGCGGCGTGTTTAGGGCGGGTGCGAGCGTGCGGCAGCCTCGGCGTCTGCCGGCAAATGCCGCCTGTGCCTCTGTTCTCACCGCACCTGTTGTGTTGGCGGCTTTATGCCGCGTCCATATTAATAAACGTTCCCGCGTAATTGCCGATGACGGTTGGCGTTTCTGCGGTTTCATTTAGCGTAATTTTCGTGTTGTCATCGTGGGAGTTTACTTTTTAATCTGTATTTTAAGTGGAGTGGCGTTATGTGACACTCTACTTAGGCGTTATGTGACGACCCACATGGTTGATTGAAAGTGCATTTTGCATATTTCATCCATGTGCAATTTTGATTCAGTCCCTCCTACGCTTAACTGGTGAAGATGTTATGACTAACTGGTTATGACTACAAAAAAGTATTTACACTAAAAAAATCTTTACACTAAAATCAAATTCAAATTCTTTATTTGTTCGCCACTTAGGACAAACGTCTGGAGGATATACCCATAATATCCCCGCTGGGCAGGCGGGTTGGCGATAGCAGGGCATAACTTCTCGCTCCACTGACGCTGCTGCCCGTCATTGTTTTATGGTATTTAGCACGCCTACCATTGTGATGGTTATACCGCCACCAGTCGGTTGCCAGCGCCTCGTTTGTTATTCGGCAGGATACACCACGAGTAGGTGAGGTTGGCTTGGAGCGAAAAGATGATAGGCCGTTCCCTTACATCCCAGCAGGTGAGGTTTAATTGGAGCGAAATTATGTAAAGCCAATGTCTTTACATTATAATTGAATAAACGTAAACGTTTTTAAATGAATACTTCAGTACACGATTCAAACTAAATTATAAATGTGGTTCTTTAAATAATGAACAAGGAAATAGAAAATTGCATACAATTGTCTCGAAATAAAAGAGCCTGAAGCAAATAGAATGAATGTGAAATGTCTTTTATTTTCCTAACAGTAGGTACGCAATTCTGCAGAGTTCCTTCCTTACATATAAATGTAACTTGAATTTTACTATCCTAAAGTTTGTTTTCGAATGGATGAATGTTGGTTACTCTTTTACGTGAAAACTACTTATGCGAGCAATCAGAAATGAGACAAGTTCTACGCTAACACAGGTACTACAATAATGCTACGAGTGCTACGACATTCATCGGGTGTAGTAGGGATAATTCGTAGCACTGTTTGACTTGCCACATGGTTCGTAGCAGCAAACAATTTATTTCGCTTGAAACTTCAATTGTTTTAATAGATTGATGTCGTTTCTTTATTAATTTTAAAGTACTTAGTATTATGTTCAAGGCGTAGCTAAGTACCACAGACGGATGAGGGAGGGAGTGGCTACGCCCTGCGATCGCCAACCCACCTGCTCAGCGTGGCGATTATGGGTATAACCTAAAGATGTTTGCACTTAGTGGCGAGCATCTGGAGACGCCCATGTACACTTAAGTACCACTTCTTAGCTACGTCTTCAATTGTGATGGTTATACCGCCACCAGTCGGTTGCCAGCGCCTCGTTTGTTTTTCGGCAGGTAAGGTAGGCTTGGAGCGAAAAGATGATGAGGTTGCTCTCACACACACACACACACTTTTATTTATTTATTATCTTTTTTTACATATAACTATTAATTTAAAACTAAAATCAGTAGATTCAAGGCTCAATGGGTGGGGGGCCGGAACTCTGTAACACTGTACAGGTTCTGCTCTCTCACAATAGCTACCTACATTTTAAACGAAATGTCTTAACATAATTTAATCTTAATTAAGTTGAATATTGTAAATTATCAGTGTAGTTTTTGTGAAGGAAATAAATGATCTAAATGACATGCCAGCTAGTCTAGTCTCCAGCATAAGAAACTGCCTAATCTACATTAACTTTTGACTTCACTACCGTGTCGTAACTACTGTAGGGAAACTACGTCATGAATATTCTAATGATTGAACTAGTTCTGCATAAATCTCGAATTATTGTATGAGTTGCGCTCAGTTTTGCTATGCGAGAGCTTTTAAACCGCATTAAGATTGAACTACATCTGAAGAGGCATCGCATTTTTGTATAAAAATTTAGTTTGATAACAAAAAACTTATAATAAACTATGAAACTCTTTGCCGGGCCCCTTGTTCCCCAAGAGATATAATCTTCCGATGTTCAAGGCGAGAGTTAACCGGTTTTTGCTGGGTGAGCGCGTTCCATCGTAGACTACGATATCGCTTACCATCAGGTGAATCGCAGTCAAGCGCAAACTCATTTTGAATAAAAGAAAAATCTTTAATGTATTATGCATCTTCACGTCGAATCCGGGGAGAGTTGACGTAGAGTTTGGGACTCCGACCTCTCAGAGTAGGAGGGCGTTCCCACTAATACCCTATGTCGTCACTGAGCAGGAACTTGCAGGGCCTCGGGTAGCACCGAAGACGGCCACATTCCACAAAGCTTCACATCGAATGCCGTAACAGCCTGTAATTGAGTTGACACTTAGTTCGAATTTAATTGAAGCAAAAAATGTAATGTTTCAGTGTAAACTTGTTGGTTGTTCTAAATAAATAAACCCTTGCCTGCCCTGGCCAACCGTAGATGACAAGCGGCCGGCGCTCCTGAGCCGGGGAGGGCAAATATTTCTACCCCCGGCTAGAGTATGAAGCGTTTTATTGCGAATCCATATTTGTGACTTTAAAATTGTGATGTCTCAGGTTTTTTTATACAAGCGAAGCAATTGTTTCAACAATGTTTGTATGATTGGTATCGAAACAAAACAAAAATTTGTCATCTTGCTTAATCTATGCTGCCTGATGTAGCTCAACCCTTATTCTCTCACTAATTTTGAACATTTTAGCTTTGTTTTTGGAATGTAATGGAATTAGTTGGGTCGTCTTGTCTTATTAGTAGCTAAAAAATATTATTATCTTTATAAGTTTTCATAGTCACTGATGACCGACAAACGATTTTGTTTTATTGTGTCTGATTTTATTGCAATACGGCTTAAACGTAACAGATTTTTTTTATATTGGCTCGACATAATGGCTTCCCTACGCCTGATGCAAATCGAAAGAGAAGCCCTAGTCGCTGTGACAACGGGCAAGTAACTGGTCAGTTACCTGTCAGTTGCCACCGCCATGCCGGCCCAACCCCTACCCCCCACGAGCTCCGGAAACCCTACTCACCGACTGGAATATGACCAGGAGGTCATTTGGCTGCGGTATTCTATAGGGTAGAGGTCCTTCCCCGGACGGGCAGCTCAATTCGAGCGGAGATTTGCTATTCCCTACCTCTCTTAAATACCATTGTTCACTAGAGTTTCAAATGAAATGTTGCAACAGTCACTATTACATTCATTTCTTCTTTTTTTAACGTTAAACAAAAAAACTACAGTACATTACGTCGGCAACCGTAGCCGTTAAAAGCTTGCTCCACGTAGAAAGCTCCGCGGTTGATTTATATGGAAATTGCGGAAAAATATGGACCGCCACGAAGACGATAAGACTCAGCACTCCTGGGGACTGATGAATAACAGTTTGGAATAATAGTGAACTTGTATTTGGTGTACACGCGTGCGAATAATTACTATACATCTTTATCTTAACTATATATACATTATATATATATAAGCTGAAGAGTTTGTTTGTTTGTTTGAACGCGCTAATTTCAGGAACTACTGGTCCGAATTGAAAAAATATTTTTGTGTTGAATAGAACATTTATCGAGGAAAGCTTTAGGCTATATAACATCACGCTGCAACTAATAGGAGCGACGAAATAATGAAAAATGTAAAAAAAAAACGGGGAAAAAATAACTATTCCACGCGGACGAAGTCGCGAGCACAGCTAGTTTCCAATAAACTCCTAGTCCCATTTTTTTCAGATGAGCAAAACTGGAAGAATATAGTACGTACCTAGATATTCTGGATATGTGTCCTGTGCATTTCCATTTCTGTCGCTCAAAATCTTTTCTGGGTATGTGTCTAGTTCATCTCCAATTTTAACCACAACAAACAACAAACTGCATAAATCTACAAAAATCAACGACAAATCTTGAATCTTAAGCGAATCTCTTCAAGGTCATCGTCCCACGAGATCTTGTTATCGTCTTGTTGTAATATAAATGTATTTGATCTATGATATTTGAGCAAACAATTCCAAATCAAAATATGCTCGAGTAGTTGCTTTAATAAAAAGTTTAATAAGATTTCATAACTATTTACTTTGTACTTTACAAATATTTGTCTACTAGCTGGTGCGTGCGACTTCGCTCGCATGTTATTTATGACTAGCGACACGCCCTTGCTTCGCTTTTAGTTTCCTGAAGCGCCTATATAGCCTATGTTACTCAGTGATAATGTAGCTTTCTAATAAAAAAAGAATTATTAAAATCGGTCCAGTACTATTTGAGTTTATTCGTTACATACAAATATACAAACATACAAATCTTTCCTCTTTATAATATTAGTGTAGATGTAGATAGATAATTGCTAATTGTTATTCAATCACGACCTTTACAACGAATGTTCCAGGTTTTTGAATTTTGATGACTTAGCAAAAAATGCTCGTCAAGCTTTCATCATTTTTTTGTAAAGTTTAGCTGTATTATTTTGCTTCTGTGTAATAAGTTTTCAGTTTTCAAAATTAATTTAGGTCTTTACATAAAAATGTTGCCCAAGCTATAAAACCAAAAAAATCACAAAAATTCGTCCAGTAGTTTTAAAGATTAGCTTAGACGCACAGTTTATATTGGATTCGCTTTTTCTTACCCCGGTAAAATTTATTTTTATAAAAATATTCAGTGTACAGACACTCCTTTATATTTTTATTGTAGGTAAGTATTCTTTGTCTATATGAATATTAATATCAGACCACATCACATACGCTGTTTTCAAGTACAAAGCACTGAGTTATGTATGACAATAAAATGAAAAACACAATAACGAAAATATAAGAAATTCATATTAAAGATAGAACAAAGAGTAAAAAACAATTTCTGCTATTATAATATTTCTGCTATTATTTTCGTCTAGAACTTACCTAGTAATAGCATGGAGTAATGAAATTGGTGGTAGTGGAATCGCTCTTAAAATGATAGATATATAGATTTAACTTAACACTAGTATAATAGACATTAGTTATACAATTAGGCGGCCTTATCGCTACAAGCGAGGGAAGGCAACCTTAGGGTAGAGAATACAATAAATAGAAAGGGTGAGGTGAGCTATAGATTGTACAGAGATTGATGATAGTAAAACATACTATAATCTAGTCTATTTATAGATATATATTTTCTTTTTGGCATATTATGCTTACAGATTACCGTCATTTCTCTCGAAAATGTACTATAGTAATGTCATACTTCTCAGTTGTTACTGTACCCATAGTACAAGCTTCGGCTTAGTTTGGGGCTAGATGGCGATTTGTGGCCCAGCGTGGCTTGTCTTGGGTTATTTATTTATACTTTACGCACAGGTACAGTGATTGGTAACACCAATGAAATAGGGCCATAATATTTGCACTAATATTTTACTGTTTTATGCTTTGAAATGGTGGCTCAAACATTGATAATATTTTCTGCCCTCTGAACCAAAGGTTGTGGGTCCGATTCCCACCCGCGACCATCATTCGTTTGTGCTTATTCCGTGTCTGGGTGTTTATATTTAAGTATTATGTTGGTACATTCGTTCTTCTGTATTATTTTTCGTATATCCATAACAGAAATGATTAAGCTATTCACTTTGAGATCAGCAATAACATAGTCTGATATTTATATATGTTATCACAAATTGATGAATATACATTCATAAAACGATGCAATAGCTACAAGCCGGCTTTAATACCACGCTGCAGCCTTTGAGTAAGCGACCTCGCTTGAAGCAAAAGCCATTTGCATAGAAATTATCGTTGCACCGTTAGAGAAGTGGTTAGAAGCCAAGGCGGCTTACTACGCATCGGTCTTGCAGCTTGAAACATCTGATTGCAGCTGCATTGAACGTACGAGCAATTGGATTTTAAATTGTAATGGAGGTGCGAAATGTTACCTTTGCGCTATAGTAAAGTGCAGTCTTTCTCTTTACGACAGTGAGCTAAATTCACTATTCGTGAGGAACGAACAAATGGGCTGGGAAAGTAGTAACTTTTTTTTGTTATGACTGAGGCTGAGGGGCAAACGGCCCTGAAGGTCGCTTAATGGTTGTACCTTTAGTTACAACAGCACCTTCAGCATGTTTGTTGCGCTGAATGAGACGTGTCGCACCATCACGGGCTGCTTAAAACCAACTCCGCTGAACAGGCTATACCCGTCGGCAGGAATAGCGCCTCCTAACGTGCGCCGGGAAATTGCTTGCGCCGTGGAGAAGCATAAGCAAGAGACCGACGACAGGCACCCCCTTTATAATTACCAACTATCTGGGGGCAGACTGAAGAACCGTTAAAGCTTCCTGAGGTGTACTGAGGCTATCGAAACCCAACCCACACATGCAAGAGTCAGCCTTTGGTCGGCTAAAGTCCCGCCGCCGACCAATTATGTCACACCGGCTGAGCACCTGCCGCCAGGTCACAGGGAACCCTGGCCAGTGTGAAAGTCGCTGAATCGACTTCGGTCAGGTGTTGGTCGATGTCGGGCTAACATGGCCAAATAGGGACTGAACGAGGGGTCACAGAGTGGATGCGATTGCGGCTCGCCCTCTCAAACTATGTCGCACCTTATCACCTGTCCATTGTGCCCCGCCACCTGCACTATGGAGGATCTCTACCAGGCAACTGACAGTGGTGTATCGGTTGCTAGGTTTTGGTCGATGTGATCTCGTTTAGAGTTAGGTTCGTTGACACGAAAAGAAGAAGAAGAAGCATATTTAGTTGCAACAATAATTACCCATAATCGCCACGCTGGGCAGGCGGGTTGATCGCAGGTAACGCTGTCCGTCATGGCTCTGTGGCCTTACGCTTAGGTTACAGATAGATAGATATACATTCTTTATTTGCGCACCAAACAGATTACTTAAAACTAGGTACAAAAGTTATGTATTATTATTATTATTTCGTATTCACACGCAAACGTAACGCATTGCCTTTGATCATTAAACGCATACGTACCTAGTTGTCATAATATAGGTAGAACTACTGCGTTATACAGACCATTATTTATCTCACACTGCGTGGCTTTACACTAGGTGCATTTGCATAGTAATTGCACTGTACTATAAAGTACAGCCGAGCTTAAAAGTGGTTTATTTTTAACGACTTAATTCGGACATAAACAAAATATCCTAAGCCTCAATTTGTTCTTCTTAATTTTTCTATACCTCATCATCATCATCATCAGCCTATTGCAGTCCACTGTTGGACATAGGCCTCTCCAGTTGTTCGCCACGTAGGGCAAACTTTTGGGGGATATACCCATAATCGACACGCTGGGCAGGCGGGTTGGCGATCGCAGAGCGTAGCTTCTTGCTCCGATGACGCTGCTGCCCGTCATCGGCCTGTGGTATTTAGCTACGCCTTTTATCGTGATGGTTTTACCGCCACCATTCGGTTTGCCAGAGCCTCGTTTGTTGTTCGGCAGGATGCACCACGGGCAGGTGAGGATGGCTTGGAGCGAAAAGGTGATAGGTCGCTCCCTTACATCCCTATATATATATATCTATACCTAGTACTACCTAATTTAATACCCAGTTCTTTAAAGAAGTTAATGCATATTAGGCACTTTTATCAATCCGATAAAGGTGCCTAATATGCATTTATTTATATTTGTAATGAATAGGCTCAAAAAGTACTGGGCCGATTTAAAAAATTCTTTCAGCAATAGAATGCTGCATTCTTCCAATTTGACATAGGTTACACTTCATTTAGAAAAAACCGGCCAAGTGCGAGTCGGACTCGCGCACGTAGGGTTCCGTACCACTGATTGAATGAAAAAATTAGGTAATTTGATTTATGACGTTTAAAAAAAAACTACTGTCTAGATTTCATTCGAACCAAATTTCGTTAGTAGTTTTTATAGTAATACACATCATATTTTTTTTTTTCAGTTTTATCATGCCCATATTTTAGAAGTTACGGGGGGGGGACACACATTTTACCACTTTGGAAGAGTCTCACGCGCAAACTATTCATCTGAGAAAAAAATGATGTTAAAAACCTCAATATCATTTTCAAATACCTATCCATAGATACCCCACACGTATGGGTTTGATGAAAAAAAAATTTTCGAGTTTCAGTTCCATGTATGGGGAACCCCAAAAATTTTGGATTTTTTTCTGATTTTACTTTAAAATCTTAATGCGGTTAACAGAATACATCTACGTACCAAATTTTAATAATGTAGCTCTTATAGTTTCGGAATAAACTGGCTGTGACATACGGACGGACAGACAGACAGACTGACATGACGAATCTATAAGGGTCCCGTTTTTGCCATTTTGGCTACGGAACCCTAAAAATTAGGGATTCTTGGTAAAATTTTAACAATATAATTGTCTACCCCGTGCAAAGCCGGGACGGGCTGCTAGTAATAAATAAGTTTGTAACAATAGTTGTATCTATGCTCGACCTAGGAAACATGTCTGTGCTAGCTTATGGTATGTGGCATCTGGCCTATATGGGTATAATACCCACATACGTATCATAGGTTCGTCATTAGCCCCGCACAGCGCGGTTCGACGCCCCTACATTTTGCGCAGTAATTTCGCCACTTCTGCACTGCTAACAGGCCGTTATTACCTATTCTATGGCGTGTGTTTGTGTAGCAAGGCACTTCACTTTGTGTTCTATTCAATTTGGGCGATATTTTACATTATTCACTATGATGTTGATGGAGTATCTTGTAAAATATTCGCTGAAAGAGAAGAACAAATCGCCAACTATTGAATCTTGAGAATGTACCCTTCTTAAACCTCAGATTTTTGTGGTCCTGATTTGAAAAAAAATGTATCTAAGTAAGTTTATCAGTTGTCTAGTGCCTATAGTACAAGCTTAGGCTCAGTTTGGGACTAGATGGCGATGTGTGGCACAGCGTGGCATGTCTTGGGTTATTATTTGAGTTTGAGTCTGTTCAGGAGTTATTTATAGTACTCATAGTAGACTCATATTTTATTACGTGTAATATCTGTCTATAGGTTGTCTGGAAAAGATCGCTTAAATTGTGCAACAAGTGTTTATTATGCCTAGTATGGCGCGCCATAAAGAGTATCTATTTAAATAATAAACTAGCAGTGCCAGCGGCTTCGTCCGCGTGGATTAGTTGTTATATAGCCTAAAGCCTTCCTCGATAAATGGTCTATTCAACACAAAAAGAATTTTTTAATTCGGACCAGTAGTTCCCGAGATTAGCGCGTTCAAACAAACAAACCCTTCAGCTTTATAATATTAGTATAGATAATAATTTAGAAAAAACCTTTCATAAAATACTACCAGAAAACAGACGAAGGAACCTAGCTAATAATAGAGGATACTAAACTAAAATTATTGCTCTAACACGCCTAACATTCCGTATTCCCCACACGGGTCTGTCTGCATAATGTTTCATAATTTGTTACCGACAGGGGAGCCCTAAGAAGTGCTGAAGAAATTTCGATTCCACCTTCTGGCAGTATATTAGGACAATTTACGTAGAGTGGTACTGAACATGGATATGGATGATAGGGAGCCGTGGTAGCCTAGTGGTAAGATCGTCGCTTCACACACGTGAGGTCGTCGATTTGAATCCGCGCGGGGCACGCACCTCTGGATTTGCAAAAATATATGTGCGGAATTATACCACTAGCTTAGCGGTGAAGGAAAACATCGTGAGGAAACCTGAACATCCAGTTTAATTCTGAACGTGTAATTGTCTGGTTCCCCTTTGTGAGGGTTACGAAGGTCAGATGGCAGTCGCTTTAATGTAATAACCAGACTCGCTAAATCTAGGATCATGGTCAAAGCGGACCCTGGGCCTAGAGGCACAAACCGGGACAAAGCTAAGAGGATGATGGTACTGAATTTGTTTTTTTGGACTGGACATGGATTGAGTCGGACTTAGAATAATAGCGAGGTATCCCGGCTTGCAGTAAGAGGCCACAATAAGAACAGCATTTTTAGCAAAAAAAACAGACTTCCATGTGACAATGGGATCAAGAACAAAGAACACCGTATGTAAATATAATATTTTATACATAGAAAACACCCAGACCAATACAAACAGATATATTCGTCCACATAAATGTTTGTACTGTGCGGAGATAGAACCCACGACGCTTGGTTCAGAAGACAGAGGTCACTACTAAATGAGCCATCGAGCCAGTCTTTTCAAAACACAAAACCGGCCAAGTGCGAGTCGGACTCGCGCACGTAGGGTTCCGTACCACTGATTGAATGAAAAAATTAGGTAATTTGAATTATGATGTTTAAAAAAAAAACTACTATCTAGATTTCATTGAAACTAATTTGGTTAGTAGTTTACATAGTAATACACATCATATATTTTTTTTCAGTTTTATAATGCCCATATTTTAGAAGTTACGGGGGGGGGGGGGGGGACACATTTTACCACTTTGGAAGAGTCTCTCGCGCAAACTATTTATCTGAGAAAAAAATGGTGTTAGAAACCTCAAATACCTATTCATAGATATCCCACACGTATGGGTTTGATGAAAAAAAAAATTTTGAGTTTCAGTTCCATGTATGGGGAACCCCAAAATTTAGGATTTTTTTTCTGATTTTACTCTAAAATCTTTAAAGCGGTTAACAGAATACATCTACGTACTAAATTTTAATAATGTAGCTCTTATAGTTTCGGAATAAACTGGCTGTGACATACAGACGGACAGACAGACAGACAGACATGACGAATCTATAAGGGTCCCGTTTTTGCCATTTTGGCTACGGAACCCTAAAAATGACGTATATTGAATAGCTTACCATCACCCAAGTCACTGCAGCAACGGGTAGGTAAGTAATCAAATCAAACACTAAACTTGTCAGTGACCAGCGCTAAGATTTAAAAATTAAAGTGACGTCAAAAGCCACACATTATTGAATGTCTCCCTATCTTCGTGACGTCATCTGCAAAAATGCATACTTTCATTTCAGCTAATTTCGCACGCGTCATTCGAGCACGTTCATATTGCGCCGGTTCACGTAACCAATTGGTGTGATGTATGGCTGTGGGCGGTATGCGGGTGTAAATTGATGACTAAATGGTTTTTACCCTGAAAATTTGGTTAATATGAGACTTTACCACGAAAAAATTGGCTTTTCTGCAACTTTGTTAGCTTACTAGCTGCAGCTCGAAATACGAGCTATATTATAATAAAAAATCATTAAAATTCGTTCAGTAGCTTTTTCTTGAAAGAGTAACAAACATCCTCCCAAATAGACTTTCGCGTTTATAATATTAACTAGTAGGATATTTTGTAAGGTGTTATGTAAAGACTGGCCCTATGGCTTAGTTGCTAGTGTCTTTTGAACCAAGTGAATTCAATTCCCACTCGAAAAAACGATTGATATGATGACCATTTGTGTTTATTAAGTGACAAAATAAAGAAATAACCACATGCCACGTTGGGCCATACAACGCCATCTAGTCCCAAACTAAGCCAAAGCTAAGGGTACTAAACAAAATTAAATTTTAAATTACCACCACGGACAGAACCTCACCTGGTCAGGTTGGCTTGCAGCGAAACGGTGATAAGTTCCTTACATGTCTGGTTTACATGAGCTGTTTACAAATCAGAAGGCATAGGCTATAATGAAGACGACTACAAATTCGGGTTAGCTTTCCAAATTCCCATGGGAAGCTGTCAGCTGAATCCTCAGTCCTTCCACAATGGGGTTTAACACAAAGTCGCCCATAACAAAAGCCCGTTGGCCACTGACTTATAGCCCCTTTCATGTGCCCATTACGTTTCAATGGTGGGTTCCAATTTGTGTCATTTGAACGTAGACGGATGTAATAAATTTCCTTGGAACATTTATAACAAAGTCTTCTTTTCTCAGCATATTTGATTTGTCAGTGGCTCATTTAGTAGGGACCTGTCTCCTGAAATAAGGGTCGTGGGTTTGGTCCCTACTCGGAACAAACATTTTGTGTGTATGAACATGTCTGTTTGTATTGGTCTGAGTGTGAGCTAGGTATCATGATCAGCCTATAACAGTCCACTACTGGACATAGGCCTCTCCAGTTGTTCACTATCTTGGGAAAACACCTGGCTTTACCCATAATCGCCACGCTGGGCAGGCGGGTTGGCAACTATGAGTAAGATTAAGATGCTATGTAGGTACAATAATGTACTTGTATTTATTACCAAAAAAAAGTGTCCAACTAAGTTCATCAGTTCTCTAGTACCCATTTATGTTATTTAATAAGTTATCATACATTATATTTTAAATATAGAGTAGAAATTGCCTGCCATTTTGCGTCAAGAGTCACAAAAACATAATTTTTAAATTCTACAATTAAACCCCATTAACTATTTGACACAAAATTTTCAAGAGTAATCTAATTAGTTGCATGAAAAAGTCCGCAGCGAAAAACTAATTAGTAAATGCACAAATTATATTATGTTAATGGAATTAATTCTGATGAAACCCACATCAGAGTAGTGACGACATAAGGTTTTCTGCCCAACTTGCCTTGCCTGCGGGGTTAGGATAGATTTCGAGTAATTTGAATAATGGACGGAGTGATAATGAATTGGAAACTGATTTAACTTAGGTGATAATACGGAATATATCCATTTACGTTTTGTTATTGCAAAATATCAGTTAATTAAAATGATTTTAAAGAGAGGTAGGGCTTAGCGAATCTTCGCTCGTCCGGGGAAGGACCTCCACCCTATAGAATACCGCAGCCAAATGACCTCCGGGTCGTGTTGCTGTCGGTGAGTAGAGTTTCCGGAGCTCGTGGGGGTTAAGGTTGGACTGGCATGGCGGTGGCAACTGACAGGTAACTGACCAGGTAACTCACAGACTTGGGCTTCTCTTTCGCTTTCCATCAGGCATAGGGAATTATGTCGAGCATTATGTCGAGCTACTGTAAAAAAAAACACCAATCTGGTTATCGTTGTCATAATTATCATCATCATCAGTCTGCAAACGTTCACTACTAGACGTCCTCTACTGGTTCATCATCATCATCATCAGCCTATTGCAGTCCACTGCTGGACAAAGGCCTCTCCAGTTGTTCGCCACCTAGGGACTCGTTTGTTGTTCGGCAGGATGCACCACGGGCAGGTGAGGATGGCTTGGAGCGAAAAGGTGATAGGTCGCTCCCTTACATCCCAGACAACCTTCAGGTAGAGGAAGTATAATTTTCAATTATCAAAAAGATACATTGTCCATAATTTGATATATTTTAGTTGTACAGTCATTATTGATGCGTTTAACTCGTAATGCCCCATGTCCTTTTAAAATCTTATATTGTTAAATCTATTGTGTCTGAAAGTTAGGACATTACGACTTTAAGGGGACCTTTCAGTATTAAAAAATAAACAAGACCCATACATTGCTTGCTTTTTGGCATTGTTTCAACAACTACGCAGTTAAAACGAGAAATCTTCCTAAATAGACTACAAATATGCACAAATACAGTTTCTGGGACATAAACAACGCTTACAGAATAATTTATCTGACAACAAAAGTGCTCTTTAGAGTAAAATTTGTTTTTATGTACTTTATAATAAAGTGGAATTTCAAATGCAAAAACATTTAACTAGCATAAAGTGTGCTGTTATGCACTAACTTGTATTAGCTTTGTGAGCTCTAGAAAACAAGCTGTACGCCTTTGCTGCATCCTTATAAACTGACGTGAAAATGTAAAGCGTTTAGACCTTGACATGTGATGTTTTAGGAAACATAGGAGTTGCTTTACACCGGTTCTAAACCTTTTACAGCCGCGGACACCCAAGGAAATCAAGCACAATGCTAAGGAACTCACTTTCACTCGGAAAAAAAAGCTACAGTTTTCATACATTTCGAGCGAACGAACATTCAACATCAAACACAGTACAATTATATTTCAGTGGTTGGCGATTAGAGTCCTTATTTATTAAAATCTCATTCGTAAGCGGATATCTAAGTAAGAACATATACATCTTAAGTGAACGCAGTAAGGTTCACAATTGCACAGATAGTAATATCTACGCTTTGACATAAATGCCTTTAGTTTCCTTTGAAGTCGCTTCAATCGCATTAAAATAACGAATCCTTAAGCTTTCCGTTTCCCGATAACGGGTTTGTGCAAATGAAATATTATTGTCTTTGGTGGAATAATCAAATCTCTATGGTTTGTCGTCATTTGTATGGGGTTTAATAGATCTTCTGAGCAAGTTTTTAATAAGATCTGTCTGTTAGGTTTACATGTTTACTATTCATAATTATACGGCCAATTTCGTTCAGAGGTAGCATGAACGCTGTCTCTACATACTTCAAAAAGCCATAATATGGGTTACGTTACATAAATGCATTACGTTTTAGTAAGATCCTGCGATCCAACTTCCTGCGACAGTCTTTCCGAACAGCTACGACTTGGGAACCTTCAAGAAACAAGCGTATTCATATTTAAAAGGCCGGCAGCGACCCTAAACTCGGTTAGAGCAGCGGGTGTCCATGGGCGGTGTCGACTGCTTACCATCAGTCATCACACTTGCTCGTCTGCCGCCTCTCGCATAAAAAAAAAGATCCCTGATATTTTCTACTAATGAATTTATCCTATGTTACTCAAAGTGAACGTAACTTTTCAACGGTGAAAGTATTTTTGAAATCGGCACAATAGCTTTTGAGTTCATTCATTACAAACATACACACAAAAGTACTAATCATTTCCTCTTAATAACATTAGTTAATAATTAACCATAAACTGTTCGCCACTTCACAAATAGCTATTATTAAATCTGCTTTTACTTCGAGAAGATATTGTCTCTGACACGATTGAAGAGGAGTTAGCAAACTATTTCAAACTGTTCGCAACTATAACCGATGTTTTTATCGTTTACACTTTATCTGCCAGGTAATTACTAGATTGGACACAGAGTAAATGTAACAGTTAGGAAAGTTTTGTTTTATAAGAAAAAATTAAACCGACTTCAAAAAAAACACAAACGACCAAAACTAAAAAGCGATAAATAACGCAAGTAATTCTATCCTTAATACATAATTATTTAAATATTACAATTATCACTTATTTTTGAAGTCGGTGCCAGCCTCTCGGTACCTAACGTAGACTGTTGTTGTATGACGCGCGCGGCCGGCAAATCCACACGATAATATACATTTTCTTGTTTGGCTGGCACCGACTTCAAAAATAAGTGATAATTGTAATATTTAAATAATTATGTATTAAGGATAGAATTACTTGCGTTATTTATCGCTTTTTAGTTTTGGTCGTTTGTGTTTTTTTTGAAGTCGGTTTAATTTTTTCTTAAAAATAATTTTATTTCTCTATTTTTAGTTGCGTTAATGTGCTGTGACCTTGAATAAAGGCTAATTAATGTCCTTAAGAGTTTTACTTAGGAATGAAAAATTTTGCTTTAAGTCAAGTGAAGACTTTGCGATCTAGAATCAAGCATATCACTTACCAAATCACCTGCCCTATTAGCCCTGCAAAAGTACATACTTACTACCTAGTATAACGCCAAGCAAACTACTTTAAACTTTGAGTAATTTATTATACTGGTATAACGGTATTACAACTCGACTTATCACATTTTAAATAATTATTCGTCGAACATAGATTTCCCTCGATGTCTGTCTTCGGTCCAAGCTGGTAAAAGAATGAATCGCTTGCTTCGTCCATCCGCCCAGCACAGCTTCCCCCTCCATTTTTTTCCCGCCTATTTTGCCGACAGAGAGGCGCGCTGCCAATGTTGCCACTCAAAAATGAGTTGCCACGTAATTCTTAAAAAACATACTAAATAATGAGGGCAATAATTAGACAAATATTAAAAATCATGACATTCGGCCATCCGACAGCGTGCCGTCTCCCGACGCACCACTACATAATTATTTAAGGAAAAAGCCAATCGAAACAATCACTTAACAATATATGACTACACACATGAGACAAATAACATGATTCAACCAATAGTGCTAAAGCGCCGTCTCAATAAAATGAAAACCTGATATTACAACTAAATGAATAACACAAAAACAGTTTGACTTATAACAACAAATTACTGCTAAATTACAACCTTGCATTTCCTCGTACAATATGTATGCCACATCAGTTTTAATCATTAACGGATAAATATAAAATCATGACATTCGGTGGTAGTATTCTAATTGATTGACACAGTTTTCAAAGTATACACATTTGAGACTAACATGCGACAGGAACAATTGAACAAATGTCTTAAAATAAATAGTTGACAGCTAGGTGTATACCTATATATAATATATAAAACTGAAATTAAAAAGAAAACAATAATAACTAATATTACATACTTAACTATTTACTGTGCCTATGCACACGATAGACATAAATGTGAAAGAAAAAGAAGCCTAACTAGCCGCTACTAGACGATGCACTAGATTCAAGTAGGTACTTTACTAATAACATCTTCACTAAAGTGTTACAAGGAGAATGAGGAATACACATTGGTTCCTTGACTCCAAAAAGAGACCTTATGATGATAATTGCAAAACTGTTTGTAGTAGACAGTGCGAGTCAGATCGTTCTCAGGTTAGTAACTAGCTTTATCCTGTGCAGAAAATCTCGGCAGCTTCTTCCCTCTCGGTCTCAAAAACGTTTTAAAACAGCGATTCTGAAACACATTAGTAAGTAAATACAACCTCCAAAAAAATACTATTTTAATGATACCTATTGGTAGCCAATTGGGAAATGTGAATAAATTTAAATTCATTAATTATTTTGAAAGTCCAAATTCACTATGATCTTGTGATGTCATGATGTCATTTGATATAAATAAAGTAGTTTTGTTTACAGTTCTTAGTCAAAGCCTTGATGCAAAATAAATTTGACAGTGTATGATTAAAGTGGTGACCATTGACAGAGGCCACTGCGCAGCACTGAAAACTGGCCAATCCACTGTGTCAAATCCAACTGAAAACTTGTTAAGACATTCAGACTTATCAACCCCTCCAATAGCCAGTGGCAATTAAGTAGTGAACGTACGTACAAATAAATAACAATATTTTTTTATTGTGTCTTATCTCTTGGGGACACCAAATATATTTGTACGCCTTTACAGGCAGACCCAACTATAACTATTTGTTTATTTTATTGTAACCTGTTCTGACAAACAAAGAATTTGATTTGGTTTGATGAATCTCTAATGGTCATTAGTTCGCCCACTATGACAGAAAGATCATTAAATTGTCATTCATCTTATTAGAATAAATCGTAAAAAATAATGAACACAGGGATATAGCGTAACCTTCTTTAGGATGAGGTTATCCATAAACAAACAGTAGACATCCCATATAGACTGTATAACTACATTCAACCTTCAAGTAATAAAGTTTGTAAGGACCGATGATCTCCCATGATGGTCTTAAAATAAATTATTCACACCATTTCCCTACATTAGCTATAATTAATAACCAATTTAATGAGTAGATACGTAAATTCAGGTCGTTTTTCAAGCCCAATGAAATTCAGTGACATTGTCCCAATGTTGGAGCATAATCCATTAAAGTGTTTTACTGAAATTTAATGTCCCTCCCGATTTCAAGCCTGTGATACGTCCACCCTTAACCAAATTTCCCTTCGCCTCCTAGAAAACCTCAAACCCCAAATAAGTTATTTGTTAGCCAGCAGATAGTTTGATCTCACTAGACTCTGTTCAAACAATTGAAAGTACTCACTGTCCCTTGCTTATATTTATATGAGGTGTTAAAACCTGTTAAAACTCACCCAGAGCTATTAATTTAAGACTCTGTACAACATTCCAGGTCCAAATAAATTAATCATGCCTTTTAATGAAAACAGCTATGCGTTCAAGGAACAGTCTGTCATTGGCTGTCAAATTATATAATAAGTTACCCATGAACGCAAATGATATGACAATTAGTAAGCTTAGAATATGGCTTATTCAACATTGTTTTTATTTTAAAAGAATATTTTGACCACACGTGTGACTTGCTTTGTTTACTTCGATTTTTAATGATATTTTGAAATTATGGTATGTGCCTTATAATGTTATTCTGGTTGTATAATTAGGTGTTCTAATAATTTAGTTATTTTGACGTATAATAATGAATCTCACTTGTATGTATTCAATTCAATAATTAATTTAATTTGACATGTAACAATTTATGTCATTTGACAACTTGACATAATATTTGCACGCTCTGAACGTGTTTACTTCTTTAATATACATAATCATCTGTAATATTATGTACCGCACTCTAGAATAAACAAATTCCTATTCCCAGAGGCAAGTCCACTACTATTGCGGCAATAGTTCATGAAATATTTTGACGCATGTGAAAGTAAACAATACGCCAGAGATGTACTCTGATTTGGCACGAGCGTGCATGGCGCAGACCACCCTTGATACTACACTTGGACATCGAGCTGCTCTAAGTGGACTAGACCTACCTAGTGCCCTACATTTCTAGTTAGAACGTTCCCCTTTTTTTTTATTAATATAAAATAAATAATAATCACGTACGTGTGCGTAACATATTATGTAAAATAAAAATGTTTATCCTACAATACAAATCGTTCCCCGCATACAATTCAATTGAGATAACCAAATACATATTACAAAGTCCCTAGAAAAAACTATCAGCTGCCGCTGTACTAACCTTAAGGCCTGTATCGCAGGAACAATTACAATTTATAATTGTAAATCTATATCAAATTAACTGGAAGGTCCGGTTTTATATCCATAATAGGGGGGGCAAACCTCTTAGTTTTCCACCCCAGTTAGGTAGGTTTGTGCCCATCGTGCCTGATGTGTATGTATGTGATAGTGTATGTACTTATAATAAATAATAATAAATAACCCAAGACATGCCACGCTGGGCCACTTATCGCCATCTAGCCCCAAACTAAGCCTAACATGCTTCACTTAGGGAACCATTCAATTTAAATGGGCACCATTTAAATAATTATATCAGAGATCAACATCCTATTACATACCAAACTGTACCATGATATATCCTTACATAAGAAACGCCATCCGTCATAAATTTAACACTGAAAATGTATATACCTACGCAGGTTCTAAATTTTTATAAATTCAATAGTACCTATTCATTTCGATGTCACTCACTAATTTTGACAAGTTGATACAGGCACAGCCCAGTTTTAAATTATCTCTCCATGTATTTCTGTAGTGAATAAATGTCTTATATGGAAAATAAAAAGAATAATATCAAAACAAAAACAAATCGACCGCCCCGGGTTCTCGATAGTGTCAATCTATAGAATTACTTACATTCACATAGGTTTAAGTAGGTACAGTCTAATGTAAAATAAATAAAATTATACTACGAGCCACCAAGACTTCCCTGATAACAACGGACAACATCACACGGATACTACGAGCTGCTCGCCTGCATCGACATCCACCAATGGTCCCCTGCTGCTTGTGCCATGAGCAACTCGTCTGCGGCCCTTTGGACTTCACCAAGCGGAGCAGTCATCATGTCGTCAACTGCCATTACTTCTGCAAAGGAAAATTACACCGCCGACGTAATCCATTCCAGAACACATTGTGTACCCACTTTGTGAAATATCATCTATATCCCTATTGGCGAACTGACAAGTAGTTTAGATATCCCATCTATCGTTTGCATTTATTTGAAATAAAGGATTAAAAAAATACAAGCCTCGGCTCAGTCCGGATATTTTTACATTAATTTTAAGACGTAGTTAAATTATAATTGGTAAAATTCATTAGTACTGAATCATTAAACATACATAGCTCCTTAGAGGGGTCTTGTCTTACTTAGGGACATAAATAATAAATAAATAAAAATCTTTATTGGAACATTACAAATTAGCACAGTAGCATCGGTGTATGATAATATCCGCAATAGTGCGAAACTATGTCGCGGGGTTATTAACACCCACCTCCTGATTTAGATGGATTACATTCCAAACAAAGAATACAATGATGAGTATGTGTATGAATGTGTGTGTATGTGTATGAATGTATGAATGAGTGCAAAAATAATTTATTACATAAATAATCTCCAATTACTTGTGGAACATACATAGCTCCGTAGAGACATACATAGCCTTCAATTACTTGTGGAACATACATAGCTCCGTAGAGACATACATAGCCCCCAATTACTTGTGGAACGCACATGGCTCCGTAGAGACACACATAGCCCCCAATTACTTGTGGAACGCACATGGCTCCGTAGAGACATACATAGCCCCCAATTACTTGTGGAACGCACATAGCTCCGTAGAGACACACATAGCCCCTAATTACTTGTTTAATAATATATTTATTCATTTATTTGAAATCAACCGCGTATCCATTAGATTTCATTAATGAGTATATGTTATACCAAATTATTAAGGCCTATTGGCCATGGCTCTGTTATTTCAGATTTCCTTAAAAATTCAAAATTATTCAATATGACATTTGATTGTGCGTTGTGCGTGCGTGTATGTGTACGTGTTTCAGGTCATTAGGCTCAAACATTAAGAGGCTCACGGCCGGCTCAAGTATTAAGAGCTAAAAGCTAAATACTTATTTATTTATTTATTCTTTATTGCACGATAGAAATAGTGTACAAAAGGCGGACTTAATGCCGCATAGGCATTCTCTACCAGTCAACCATTGGGCTAAGCAGAAATAAATGTAGGTAGTGTGCTGCAGAGTGCGATAAAATTAAACAGCAAAAAGTACTTAAATAAATACATACACATTATAAAGTAAATATAATACAATATAGCTCATTAATATAATATACATATAAAATAATATACATATATATAAATAATAGTAAGGACGACGACGGAGTAGTGAGACGACTTCGTTAATGCTTCATTTACTTTCTTATTGATATTTCTTTAATTAATACTTCATTGTGGACATGCTAAAAAAAATACATAATTATATACATACATTATATATATTTAAAGTACGTGTGTGTGTGTGTGTGTGTGTGTGTGTGTGTGTGTGTGTTCGTGTGTGTACGAGAGAATCTGGTGCGGTAGCAGTATCAGTAAAAATCAAACCTTTAACACCCCTCTCTTCACCTATATAAATTAGATTACTTGTGGGTAGTGGCGTACATAGCCTTCTCTTGTACATGTAACTCCACGACATTTATAGCCTTAAATTTTGTGAAGCGTATGCAATCTTAGCGAAGTAATCTTTGAACATACATATTTTAAACTAAAATAGGCTCCATTTACTTAATACTAAGGCCAGAAATATAACCAAACCAAATATATCAACTTTCATTGGTATACCTATATCGTTGTATTTACTAAAAGACATTGGAAAGGAATTAGTACGTACTTATGTATAATACAGGCTCGGCCTAGCTTGTGTTATAATAACTGTGTACCGCATAAGTAAGCAAATGGACAAAAAGTTAATGCACCGCTTACAATCAGTCTGTCACATAGCATTTTGACCTCATTCTACGCTACACTTAACGCTCAGATTCCTATGACGCGATAGGCATTGTTAATTAGTCTGACGAACAATATCTGGCATAGCAAGCGAAAAGTACTGTGTCGTTTCCAGTTGTGATATACAAAACGTAACTCATGTAATCAAATAAATTACTTTCTCACTTTCTCTTCTCTTCACAAAATTTATCTTCTCAATAACGGCGCAATTTCAACCAACGTTTAGCTTTTTCTAATACCGACCGCAGTCTAACATTTTATCGCAGACCAACATTGTTAAAGAGTAGCCTTAACCAAATGGGTCGTGCGATAAACCTTATTAGGCTTACAAGAGTAACATTAACAAAGAGTTGCCTTGTTCGAACATCACTCAAGTTGCAGTCCGCTCCAGAAAATACTTATGCAATAAATATAAAAATTCTAGCACCGACGTTTGCCAGAGAATCCGTCGCGGACTATTATCAAGGAGTTGCCTTGACCAAATAGAATCCGCGACAAATTATTTCAGGCAGACCAACAAGAATAGCACTATCAAAGAGTAGCCTTGATCAAATATTATTCAAGCTGTTGTCAGTGCTGGCGAAATCCAATCGCCATATTATTTCAAACACTCGCAATACTACCCGCCAAGTAACATTGTTAGAGAGTAGCCCCAACCAAATGTCCGTGACGGCATTACTTATTATGGAAAAGAAGAGAAGAGAAAAATAAAAGCTGAATTTAAAGAAAAATTACAGTGACGGCCTTTAATAGCTTGTCTATATTAATATCTCGTGTATATTAATATTAATAATTTGAAGAGTATTTCTACTCCGTACCTTGTAGGCTGCAGGTGTCTTTCCGCTTCTGATTTATAACGCCAAGCAAACTAATTTAAACTTTGAGTAATTTATTATACTGGTATAACGGTATTACAACTCGACTTATCACATTTTAAATAATTATTCGTCGAACATAGATTTCCCTCGATGTCTGTCTTCGGTCCAAGCTGGTAAAAGAATGAATCGCTTGCTTCGTCCATCCGCCCAGCACAGCTTCCCCCTCCATTTTTTTCCCGCCTATTTTGCCGACAGAGAGGCGCGCTGCCAATGTTGCCACTCAAAAATGAGTTGCCACGTAATTCTTAAAAAACATACTAAATAATGAGGGCAATAATTAGACAAATATTAAAAATCATGACACTAGTTTAATATCGACCAAAGTCAGTACTGTCCCCTAACTCCTAACCGTTAAGGAATTCTGTGGCTTCATCATCAGCACCAGATGTTGACGCCCGGAAGCATATACCTGAGTAAAATATGATTACGTAACAAAAACACCATATGAGCATACAATTTTCGGTTGTTGCCCTCAATTTCTCCAGGATCCCATCATCAGATCCTGACTTGGTGATAATGGGACCACCTCGGAAGTGTCCCCTGTCGAACTGTCGAAAAATTTTTGAAATCCATCCATAATTGACGGAAATATCGGTGAACAAACATAAAAAAAAAAAAAAAAAAATATTGTACATACAGACGAATTGAGAACCTCCTCCTTTTTTTGAAGTCGGTTAAAAATAACTATTTTCTTTAAATGTAAACTTTTTAAGAGAGGTAGTGCGAATTTTCGCTCGAATTGAGATTATTTGGTGAACTATGATTTGTATCTGCACATGACGGGCAACTAGTTGGGTAATGAATCCCACAACTAGCTCTATGAAATGTCTGAAATGAAATGTCTCATTGTATGAAACAAGACGACTTCTCTTTTCCATAATACAAACTTCGACTTAGTACCTAGTTAGTCGCGCTAGGTGGCAATGTGTGGCCCAGCGTGGAATGTGCAAATTTAGCACGCAAAGATACCTTAGCTCTTGCGGATGCCGTTGCTACAGATTCTATGAACCAGAAAAATTCAGAGCATTGCGCCAATTCTACAGATTCTACAGTCTTTTTTTTTCAGGGAAGAATACGTTCATCAGTCACGGCGTATGTGGGACTCGCGCCGCCCTCGGAAACGGTAAGGCAGCACCCTGCCTCCAGATGAAAATGAGGCAGGGAATGCTCACTAAATCGCCCCTCCGTCACGCGCTTATATACTGGTTTCATGAGGCCTGGACCCCCTTAGCGGATTAACAGGACCTATCCGGAAGGCCAGCACACTTGCATGCGACTAGAAGTGCCCCCGCTGGAGAAGAGTGTGTCGGAGCTAACCAGCTGCCTTAACTTGCTCTGCGTTAAATATCCGCAAGGTATTTAATTAAACACTACAATCGCTTTTTGCTCAGCGGAGCGTAGCTTCACTCGCCCGTTCTGCGGCCAGTCTGTTCACAGTTGAACAATTTCTTGAGGAATCGCACCCACTGATGGTCTCTGTCGTAATATTTGACTAATGCCACCTAATTTGTTTTGAGGACTTCGGGCTGTTTGAGAAATTAGATAATTCGAGTATAATTTGGAATTAGGAAGAGTTAAATCGTATCTCTTTGTCGGGTTCGAGTTTCGTTTGTGTTTTGATATTAAATTTCAATGTGAGGGTGAATTGTTTGTTTACAAAGTGATTTGAGCGGAAATGATGGGATTTTTAGCTCAGAGTGCCTTTGGGTGTTTATGGGTAAACTGTCAGTGATCGGATGAATGGAAAAGTGTATTGTTTACAGAATAGAGGCAAGTAACGCGTATAATATAGACCTAACTGTATTACAACTAAATGTGTCACTGTTACTCGCAATAATTAATTGAATCTAAATATATATGTATAACTCAAAGGTGACCAACTGAATGACTGACATAGTGATCTATGAACGCACATCCCAAGCCACCTAGACGGATCGGGTTGAAATTTGGCATGCAGGTAGATGTTATGACATAGGCATCCGCTAATAAAGGATTTTGATCAATACTACCCCCCAGGGGAATGAATCTATACCATGCGGTTGAAGTTGCGGGCAAAACTGGTATAAATATAAAGATAGGCCTCTCCAGTAAATCGTCACTTGGGGTAAATACTTGGAAGCTTGACCCATAATGGCCACGGCAGGTGGGTAGGCGATCGTAGAACTCCTCGCTTCTGTGACGGTGCTGCCCCTCATGGGCCTGTAATATTTTACTACGTCTTCAATCGTGATGGTCATACTGCCAACAGTCCGCTGCCAGAGCCTCATTTTTTACTCGGCAGGATGCACCTCGGGTGAGGGTGGCTTAGAACGAAATGATGATGGATCGCTCTCTTACATTCCTACAATTTAAAATTGCACACAGGAAGTAACAACAATAAAGAAAATAAGCTTTCAAATCAACATACTCATATTCTTGTACTAGCATCCTTCACACAGCGCGTCTCCCTTACATACTGTTTGCATGACTGTTGACGGCACAAGCTTCAACCGTAGAACAAACGCAATTGTCTCAAGATGTCTCCGTATTTTGATAATGAATTACGACACGCGAACGGCTTTCGAGCTTTGACGCAATTGGATTTATCAGTGGTGACCTTTGTAAGGTCATAAAGATTAAGGAGTTACGGTAAATACTGTTAGTCTTTTAGGTAGGAAAGTTATATGTGTGATTTCCGGAATTTAGAATGGGACAACCCGAGAAGACCCCCCAGAAGAATCTTCGCTCGAATTGAGCCGCCCGTCCGGGGAAGGACCTCCACCCTATAGAATACCGCAACCAAATGACCTCCGGGTCGTGTTTCTGCCGTTGAGTAGGTTTTCCGGAGCTCGAATCGGATTGTATTTAATTATTATAAAAAAACTTAACTACGCCCACAATTGTGATGGTTATACCGCCACCAGTCGGTTGCCAGTGCCTCGTTAGTTTTTCGGCAGGATGCACCACGAGCAGGTGAGGTTGGCTTGGAGCGAAGCAGCAAGGGCAGCAGCGTCACCGGAGCGAGAAGCTATGCCCTGCGATCGCCAACCCGCCTGCCCAGCGTGGCGATTATGGGTATGTCCTCCAGACGTTTGTCCTAAGTGGCGAACAACTGGAGAGGCCTATGTCCAACAGTGGACTGTAATAGGCTGATGATTGATAAATATAAATAAAATAACCCAAGACATGCCACGCTGGGCCACACAGCGCCATCTAGCCCCAAACTAAGCCAAAGCTTGTACTATGGGTACTAGACAACTGATAAACTTACTTAAATACTTTTTTTTTTTTGTAAATAAATACATATTATACATAACACCCAGACCAATACAAACAGACATGTTCATGAACACAAATGTTTGTACTGTGCAGGAATCGAACCACGACCCTTGGCTCAGAGGGCAGAGGTCACTACCAAATGAGCCACCGAGCCTGTCTGATGATGATGATGATTATAAAAAAAGGTTTTTAAGTAAGTTTTTTTGAATATAATATTTCATATACAGAATTAACCTCTTCGTATTTATAATAAGTATAGATAGATTACATAATTCGCACACAGTTTCAATGTTTATTCTTCCTTATTTAGGTCTAGTTAGGAGTGTACAAAGAGCGCGTGTTGCACATCTGTGTAGAAAGAAGCCTTTTGTGTTTATACTCAGATCCGTTCAGCTTTACGGTAAAGCTGCGGTTTGGGTGCAAACGATAATGAAGAGTGTTAGAGAAATACATCAAATATGAAGCAGTAGTTAAGGTCCAAAAGTCCGTGTGGTTTTTGAATATAGTATAGGATCACCCCATAATAATCATCCCGTGGGTGTCGTAGAAGACGACTAAAGGAATATCGGGGAACGGGCGGGCGGCAAGGAATACTATGGTGTATTTTCTAAATGCCTTGTTGATCTATTAGTGGCAACTACCAAGGACTTTTAGGTACTCTCTGTTTGTTGTTCAAATTTCATTGTGCTACTGTTTATTTTTGAGTACCTAATAAACATATTTCTTTATTTCTTTCTTATATTAATTATACAGGTCTTTGGAATCAGCTTCCTGCTGCAATTTTTCCGAGTGGATATGATTCAGGGACCTTCAAAAAGCGAGCCTATAGATTTCTCAAAGGCCGGCAACGCACCTGTGACTCCCCTGGTGTTGCGGTTTCTATGGGCTGAAGTGATCACTTACCATCAGGTGACCTTCAGGCCCGTTTGCCCCCTCTTCCATAAAATAACAGTACTTATCACCTCGAATTCACGCACCTTCTCCCGCTCTCTCGTAAACCGTAGCCTCCCACACTCGGCGTATCCGAGGCGTTTCCATTCGAGAAATCTTTCGACGCGTCTTAACGAATGTCTTTTTGCGACGACACCTTTTGTCGGCTCGCAATGAGCACACGTTTTGTTCGTTTAAGGATTATGACGGTGATTATTTTCCCAGCGGAGTGGTATAACAGCTATTGTGCTGTGTACATTTTGAAATAAAATTACCTAACTGTTTTCACCTTAAGGTGAATCTCGCAGGAATATCATAATGTATGGGGATGTAAGGGAACGGCCTGTAATCATTTCGCTTCAAGTCAACTTCACCTGCCCTTTGTGCATCCTGCTGAATAGCAAACGAGGCGCTGGCAACCGACTGGTGGCGGTATAACCATCAGAATTGTAGGCGTAGGTAGCTAAATACCACAGACCGATGACGGGCAGCAGCGTCACCGGAGCTTAAAGCTACGCCCTGCGATCGCCAACCCGCCTGCCCAGGGTGGCGATTACGGGTATATTCTCCAGAAGTTTGTTCTAGGTGGCGAACAACTGTTGGCGATGAACGAGTATAGTGCGAACATGACTCGATTTATCTGTAGAGATCTGTTTGATGTTTGATTCTGAGGTATTATGCTCTACGGAATACTACACTGTTTTCTAAGCAATAGAAATCTCTCTTTTCTTTATCAAAATTTTTCTTTTACAGCATAACTTTTTTTTAATTTCCCGAGCCTGCTTTTTGCCTTGTTTCTGGGCCTAAATTATCACCTATCAAGTGACCTCCAGACCCTCTGTGGTAAAAAGAAGGTTGTATAAAAATATCCACCCGCGACTCCGCACGTATCGCGCGATGTCAAAGCGCCATTTTCAATTAACCCAGCGCCACCTCATTTCCGGTGACGTCACAGCCGCTTCCTTTTTTCACATTAGCTTCCGTTGTCTTCGTAGGCTTAGTGTAATATGCGGAAACACGTGGGCGTTGTAAGGTCTGACCGTGTTTTAGAATCTCGTATCCATCATCAATATCATCATCATCATATAGCAGTCCACTGCTGGACATAGGCCTGTCCAATTGTTCGCTACTTTTGGCAAACATTTAGGCTTTACCCATAATCGCCACGCTGGGCAGGCGGGTTGGCGATCGAAGGGCGTAGGCCTTCGCTTCGGTGTCGCTGTTGCCCGTCATCGGCCTGTCGTATTGAGATACGTTTTCAATTGTGATGGTTTTACTTGCCAGCGACTTAGACTAATCTCTTTCGCTTTCCATCAGGCAAAGGGAAGCCATTTCGAGCTACAAAACACTGTATTTAAGAATGGGATCTTTTAAATTTGTTTATGTATTTTTCTTACTAAATCACATAGTAAAACAACCATGATCCAAATTTGTCTGGTTCCCCTTTCTGAGGGTTACGAAGGTCAGATGGCAGTTGCTTCAATGTAATAACGAGACTCGCTAAATCTAAGATTATGGTCAAAGCGGACCCTGGGCCTAGAGGCACAAATCGGGACAACACTTAGAGGATGATGATGATATTACATAGTAAAACACACACATAACACTTATTATAAGTTTCAAGCATATGATATGTCAATTTGATATATTACGTACCTACCCACCTATTTTGTGTAGCAAAAATACAAAAGAGACTTTACTGATTTCGAAGGACCAAATAAACTTAACCGGACCTTAATACATTTGATCGGCGACTTCTAATCAAGTCCTGTCACAAAAAACTACGAAGGTAAAGAATCTGTCCAAAACAGGGTACAGTCGGTATCAAATATATAAGAGAGGTAGGGCATAGCGAATCTTCGCTCGTATTGAGCTGCCCTTCCGGGGAAGGACCTCCACCCTATAGAATACCGCAGCCAAATGACCTTTGGATCGTGTTTCTGTTGGTGAGTAGGGTCTCCGGAGCTCGTAGGGGGTTAGGGTTGGGCCGGCATGGCAGTGGCAACTGACAGGTAACTAACCAGTTACTTGCCAGTTGTCACAGCGACTTGGGCTTCTCTTTGGATTTCCATCAGGCGTAGGGAAGCCATTACGTCGAGATACTATAAAAAAAAAATGTAACCTACAGTCACGTAACTATACCATTTGAGGCCTGTAGTAAGCTAGTAAGATTTTTAGTAAATGTTGATAAGATTATCTTCCTCGCAATTCGATGGTGGATCCGAATTTCGCAGCACACTACACACTTAATTGTTTCTGCTTAGCCTAACGGTTGACTGGTAGAGAATGCCTACGCGGCATCAAGTTCGCCTTTTGTACTCTAACTTTTAATTCTGCAATAAAGATTAAATAAATAAATGGTGTTAACAAGACCACTTTGGCTATCATATAAATAGAAGTACCTAGTATCATTAGTTAAGATAAAAAATCTTTATTATGTATAAGAATCTTTATTTAGGCAGGCTCGGTGGCTCATTTGGTAGTGACCTCTGCCCTCTGAGCCAAGGGTCGTGGGTTCGATTCCCGCACAGTACAAACATTTGTGTTCATGAACATGTCTGTTTGTATTGGTCTGGGTGTTTTCTATGTATAATATGTATTTATTTACAAAAAAAAAATGTATCTAAGTAAGTTTATCAGTTGTCTAGTACCCATAGTACAAGCTTCGGCTTAGTTTGGGGCTAGGTGGCGCTGTGGCCCAGCGTGGCATGTCTTGGGTTATTTATTTATTTATTTATAAATAAGAAATAAGAAACTTTTATTACAAGGACATCACAACAACACATCGACAAAACATAATAGAAAATAAAATACACATAAGAAAAAAAGAATAATAATAAAACAATCAAAAAGTACACAAAACCAAAGACCGGACATGGCGTTGTTGCGACGTCCAGAGTAAAAGGGCCTCACTCACTCCCCGCGATGGAGCCACGGCGCTGATTTTCAGTAAGTCCTGCCGAGTGAGGCCCACGGACGATTGCGCTTGCTCCTATAAATAGACATACATATCTATCTGTATAGTCTATCTTTATATCCATTTGAGTAGCTATCCAATAGAATAGTCACATATACCCGAAACTGACTGTACAGAGTCTAGATTGAGAACGAATGATTCTTTACGGTAATTGAATGGGGGCCCGCTGTGTATACGGGAGGAGATAGGGCTAAGTTTGCTTATTATACTATACAGTTTGTTTATGAAAAATATTCGGAGCTGACGCTCAAGAAATTTCAGTACAGACAGTTTATTTCTTACTAGCTTACCCGACAGACTTAGTTTTACCATGTTTTTACTGAAACCTTATCCTAACAATAGCGAATACATGATAAATCGCTACGGTAACAGACAAGCAATCTACACTAATATTATAAAGAGGAAGATTTGTATTTTTGTATGTAACAAATAAACTCAAAAAATACTGGACCGATTTTAATAATTCTTTTTTTATTAGCATGCTACATGGGCACATAGGCTATACTTAGTTTAAAAATGTTTATCTGAAACACCCGAAGCGAAGCGAGGGCGAGTCAGCACACGTGTTCCCGCCTTCTTATAGTATGGGATCCTTTAAGCGAAGCGTGAAGAAGCATCTTGCAGGCCAGCATAGCTGTGATGACTGACTGGAAACCATGGTTACCCGCCCATTGTCAGAGCGGCTTGGGCTTCCTTTCCTGCTTTCCATCAGGCGGAGGGAAGCCACTATGCTGAGCCAATATATATAAAAAAAATCAGACTACATGAAGCAAATATCTACTTTAAATAGTTTCCTCCTTAAATTGCTCTGGCACCGTGTGTTAGGAACTTCAACAAAAGTAGTTTTACGCTTAAAAAGTTGTATAATTTCCTGTAGCGCGTTCGTCGGATAGTTTTAATGAGCACACGCATACTCGGCGCCTTAATCGCAAGAAACAGTTAAGGGATCAGTTAGATAAAAACGTCGTAGAATTTGAATAAATCTAAGTCAATAATCATCAAGTGTGTGTCAAAGTTCTTATAAGTACTGTAGGTAAGTATAGTCTTAGTCGACTTAACCACGGTAGCCACTGGATGATGGAAATTTTCTGTCGGAAGATATTTATTATTGCACTAGCTGTGCCGGCGACGTCGCACGCGTGGATATCGGGTTTAAAAAATAATGGACTTTCCATAAAATACCTATCTATACCTATACCTAAGTTTTAAGTTAGACCTCTAGCAATACATTGGTCCAATTCTATGCAGTAGTTTTTGCGTGATGCGCGTCCAAACATACAGGTAAAATTTCTCCCGTTTTCCCGTCACTGCTCTGCTCCTATTGGTTGTAGAGTGATGAAAAGTATACTATAACCTGCCCAGGAGTATGAAGAATAATCGTACCAAGTTTCGTTAAAATCCGTCCAGTAGTTTTTTTTCTATAACGAACATACAGACAGACAAAAATTTTACTGATTGTTCTCTAAATTCGTTACGACGCATAATACCTACTGAATTATTTACTAATATGTACCTACCTACCTATAGCACTATATGAATTTATGTTGTTCCAACTAAATTCGCAATAAATATTTATACTGTTTGAGATGTAAATAGGCTAGCCAGAAATGAGTTTGGCTTCAAAGGATTCATGATTTAAGCATGTTTTTTAACTTCTACAACTTTTTCGACTACGAAACATGTTTTGAATTAGGATTGAGTACTTGTTGAGTAACGTAGAATTCGCAAGTAAGTTTTGAAAGGAGGATAAACGTAATTTTAAATCAAGAGAGGCTGTCGGCGGCGGCTCAATTCGAGCAAACATTCGCTATGCCCTTGCGAATGTTCGCTCGAATTGAGCCGCGCCGTCCGGGGAAGTCCCTCCACCCTATAGAATACCGCAGCCAAAAGACCTTCGGGTCGTGTTTCTGCCGGTGATTAGGGTTTCCGGAGCTCGTGAGGAGATTAGGGTTGAGTCGGCATGGCGGTGGCAACTGACAGGTAACTGACCAGTTACTTGCCCGTTGTCACAGCGACTTCTCTTCTCTTTCGCTTTCCATCAGGCGTAGAGAATCCACTATGTCGAGCTATTTAAGTTTATGTACAAGTATTATTTTTTATGTACCTACTTGTATCTCAGATCATATAATCTGAAGTTTAAATAATTATGTCGTAGAATTATTGAAATAAGTATTATGTCCTGGAGTTATTGAAATACTTGAAGAATCTTCTAGAAAATCCAAGGATGCTTGTAGAAGTATGTTTTTTTGTTTGTAATATGTTTTCCTGTAATGTCTGTGTTTTGTTCAATAAAGAGTATCTATCTAATATTGGATAGTAATCATCCGTGACATATTGGGTATAGTTCAGGATCTTTGCAAAAATAAAATGTAACACATGGAACCTATTAGGACCGAAAAAGCACAATGCGGTATTATCGAGTACATGCTCCGATTCGGTTTTAATTGAACTTTTAATGAACTAATTTACGTGTGCAATTACGTGCTATCGTGTCGGCTATCTAATTATAGGTCATTTGTAACGAGGCCCCACTGAAAGAGGGTTTTATCATTATTGTTTTTGTTAAAGCACATCATGTTAATAAATTAACGATGTCCGAACTATCTAATAATGATCATGAGTAAAATATTCAGTAGAATATCACACGGCATAAATTTGAACGTTTGTAGGTATGATATAAAACAAAATAACCCAAGTCATGCCACGCTATGTATCGCCACATAGTGCCATCTAGTCCCAAATTAAGCCGAAGCTTGTACTATGGGTACTAGACAACTGATAAACTTACTTAGATACATTTTTGTTTTTGTAAATAAATACATATTATACATAGAAGACACCCAGACCAATACAAACAGACATGTTCATGCACACAAATGTTTGTAACGTGTGGGGATCGAACCCACTACCAATTGAGCCACCGAGCCAGAATGTTTGTAGGTATGATATAAAACAAAATAACCCAAGTCATGCCACGCTAAGTAGCGCCACATAGCGCCATCTAGTCCCAAATTGAGCCGAAGCTTATACTATGGGCTATAATAACATAACTACATAGTATAAAACAAAGCCGCTTTTTCTGTCCCTATATCCCTTAATCTCTATGTGCGCATAAATCTTTAAAACTACGTAACGGATTTTGATGCAGTTTTTTAAATAGATTGAGTGATTCAAGAGGAAGGTTTATTTATAACTAGCTGTGCCAGCGGCGTCGCTCGCGTGGATATCGGGTTTCAAAAATAACGGATTTCCATATAATACCCATCTATACCTTGTGCCTAAGTTTTAAGTTAGACCTCTAGCAATACATTGGTGAAAACCGCATTCAATTCTATGCAGTAGTTTTCGCGTAATGCGCGTTCAAACATACAGGTTTAAATTTCTCGCGTTTTCCCAACACTTCCCGTCACTGCTCCGCTCCTATTGATTGTAGCGTGATGAAAATTATCCTATAACCTGCCCAGGAGTATGAAGAATAATTGTACCAAGTTTCGTCAAAATCTGTTCAGTAGTTTTTTTTTTCTATAACGAACATACAGACAGACAGACAGACAGACAAAAATTTTACTGATTGCATTTTTGGTATCAGTATCGATCACTTATCACCCCCTGATAGTTATTTTGAAAAAATATTTTATGTACAGAATTGACCTCTCTACAGATTTATTATAAGTATAGATGAAATACCCGAAGCGTAGCGAGTGTGGGTCCCTAGTAACTAATAAACTTAATTAGATACTTTTTTGTAAATAAATACATTTATTATACAGACAATACAAACAAACATTTCACATAGACAAAAGTTTGTATTAGGCAGTAATCAAGAAAGTATTCTATTCCGTTACCGCACTCATTACAGAATAACTTGATGGCCCTACTCGTTTTCATAGAATATTCTTAACTAACAGATAGATACGCTGAAGTACTGATATAATGCTACTAAACTGCTATTCCTATAAATACAAAAAGTCTATTTGACATCGAGTTTTTCATAAACCATAAACTTTTAGCGTCCATTACCAAATAAAAATCCATTATCATCAAAAATTATCTTGACCTTTAGGGTGGGGACCCGTTATTTGGGGGTTAAACTTGGACATTAAATGTTCATTGAATCTTCTTTGTAACGGTGTGGATACACGTATAACCTTTACGCTCTCCAGGGCGAATTTTGATCACAACTTTCTAACTTAGGCTTTAGACAGACGAAACGCATTTCAACTATATTTCTTCAAGAAATTATAATTTCTAGCGTTTTAATTGGCTAGTGGCCTGTCAGTGACCTGTCAGTCACTATTTTCTTAACGCGAATGAACTATAAATCTAATGCAGGTTGAATGCAGTTGACGCAACCTTTTTTTATGCAAAAGGCGGCCAAAGATCAAATATGATGCCTGATGGTAAGCAGTCGAGACCATCCAAGGAGGGTATCCACGACGGGTAGTTACAACTGGGGAACCTTCAAGAACGAGCATATTCCGATTTAAAAGGCCGGCAGCGACCCTAGAACTCGATTTGAGTTTGGTGTCCATGGGCGGTATCGACTGAGGAGCTCGGTGGCGCCGCGGTCTTGTTCGCTTAACAATGATCGCAAAGTTGTGCAACCATTGGCGCGGTCAATCCGATGATGGGTGACCAAAATTTGACACCGATTTCCTCCGTGCTTCGGAAGGCACGTTAAGCTGTTGGTCCCGGGTGCTATCTTTACCAACTCAGATAGCAGTCGTTACATCATTTCAGAGATGATGATAACTCTGACGCCTAAACTGGGAATGGGTATAGCTTACCCTAAGTGTTGCGGAGGTCTGATGGCAGTCGCTCTGTGTAAAAGCTTAGCCCTCGCCAAATCTCTCAGTTTGGGAAGCCGACCCTGAGACAATCGGGAAAAAGGCTAGGATGATGATGATGGGCGGTATCGACTGCTCACCATCAGGCATCACATTAGATCAACTGACGCGTCTTGCATAAAAAACACCATCTGTATTGTAGAACCATCCTAACATACGAGTATCAATAAAACCGAAGAGGCATCTTGCTACGATCGCCATAATCTACCATCAACGTTTACACGTCTTTTAGGGCCGTGTTTAGAGCCCCAGCCGAGATCCAGCTTGTTGCTCAAATTACACTGTCTGTAGGAAAACACTCGGAGTTAATGTAAACTTTAATATGAGTGCCGTAAAGTACAGATTACTTTGCACTATGATGGCATATTCTCATACTTTTGTTTTCATAGATGTACACTTACATGTAAAATGTCCATAGGTATTGAATTTCGCTGTCTCTTCTAGTGGTAGGAAATGCCGCTTAAAGAGGTCCTGGGTTCAAATCTCGGAGTAGGTCAAAATTCTTAATAGGTTTTTCCGTAGAGTGGAGACCGCGTCTCGGCAAACGTACTGTAGGGCGCCCTCAGGCCAGGTGGAGCGGCGATTTGCGCAAGATGGCTGGCAAATCCTGGATGCGAGAAGGCCAGGATCGGGAAGGTGGCAAACAGTTGGAGAGGCGTATTTCCAGCAGTGGATTGCGAAGTTGATACATTATTTTTTCTGTCTAGACATTATTCAGTAGCAACAAAGCTTCGCTTCGCTATGCCCTACCTCTCTTATAGTAAATTAAGCGAAGATTCGCTATGCTCTACATCCTAACTCCAGAGCTGCTACTGAGTGAGCAAGCGACAATTATTGCCCGAACCGGGATTTGACTAACTACTGGTACATTTGGTACTGACCTCTACCTCCTAAACCATGGATCGTGGGTTCGATCCCCGCACAGTACAAACATTTGTATGTATAAACATGTCAGTTTGTATTGGTCTGGATGTTTTCTATTTATTTCTTTATAAAAAAGATATTTAAATAAGTTTATCAGTTCTCTAAGACCCATATACAAGTTTCAGCTTAGTTTTGGGCTAGACGGCGCTGTGTGACCCAGAGTAACATGTCTTAGATTATTTATTTATTATCCTGTCTGTCAGGTGCTATCTACAATCACTAGACCATCAAGGCAGTCACTTTAAAAATAGTTGACATTTATATTCAAATTTATTCCGTCACCAAACTACAAATCACAGTATGATTAAAGTCACGTACTTTCCAACCAATACGCTAAGTGACCAAAATTCAAAATGGCTGCCTTAAGGCGACCGTATAGCATACAAAAACTGGCAGAGGGTAAGATTTTACCTGTTAACGGTCCTTATACAACAGTATTGCATTAACATTTAGTAAGGACTGCTTTAAGGATACTTAACGTTAGGATTGTCGTCCATTTTCGATTCGTTTTAGGTTGGTTTTCTATATAAATAAATAAATATCAGACAACATCACATACATTGCTCCGATCCCAAAGTAAGTAGCTTAAGCACTTGTGTTATGGGTATCAGAACAACGAAAGTACCACAAATACATACTTAAATACAAATATAAACACCCAGACACGGAACAAACACAAGTGTTCATCACACGAATGTTTGTCCCGGATGGGAATCGAACCCACGACCCTTGGTTCAGAAGGCAGGGGTCACTACCAATAGGCGTGACGACAGTATCAAATAATATAAGATTTGATGACTTTGGGAAAAAATACATATTAAAAGGATTTAAATCGTTGATTTAATTTTCATAAGAAAATTAAGATTAACAAGATTTTCAATAAATGAAAATTATAAAATACAGCAATCGGCCATTCTGATTGAAACACCAATCACAGCGCAAAACGTCACGATTTGGTAATAGGGACAGGTAAAATTTAATACTTGTTATCTTAAAATAGCAGTTCCAAATATCTGTTCTGAAATAACACCTGCTATTCTTTGATTTAACTTCATCTGATTTGTACACAATATTATTATTAACACATATTGTTGGCTGGAGCTTCCTCCTTCATTAATAGTTGTGGTGCTTTCAGTAGCTACGCGATGTATTATTCTCTGAAATTTTATTTAAAAAAAAACGACGTTTGTTTATGTTGTTGGTAATGATATGTTAAATGTAGGTGTTAATATGTCCAAAAACAATAAATTACTTCGTAGTAACAGTTCTCAATGTTCCATAGATAAATATCTGTTATGCGTATCTGTTACGATAAATACACCTCACCGCTATTTGGTAAACATGCTGTCACCTGTCAGTCCTGTCATTGTGTTTTGTTGTTATGAATGTTAGGTTACGCATTTACGCATTTCATTGGTTTTTTATTGGTTTACGTAACATTTTACGTTTAAAACCTACCAGAACATGATAATTGATAACATACTTAGATCAAAGTGGTCTTCACAGAAATAAAGTGGTGCATTCGTGCTTACTTCGTTCGGGTTGCGCCGTGCGAGCTTTAACCTTTGATGTCTTATTAATCTCTTACAAGGGACATGTACAAAAACCTTGTCGGGTGTTTTTATTAACGTGTTTTTACACTGCATACCACTTATATTTATTATTAGCTTACTAGCTACTAGCTACTTATATTTATATATTTTAGCTATATTTTCTCGTAGTAATTTAAAAACTAATGAGCGATTAGATATTCAAGCATATACAATAGAGTTTATAGTAGAATTCTGTGCGATAGAAATAATAACCTATAATTTGATACTGATAGCAATATATCGACCAAATCGAGAAATAGATAAATTTTTTAGTCAAATGCAAGCTTTACTAGAATACTTATCTAAACATTCTTCACGTAAAAAAATTATTATTGCAGGTGATATAAATTTAGATGTAACAATAAACACAAAAATATCTCGCGACTTCGTAAATCTTCTGAAATGTTTTGATCTGCGTTGTATTATAGATTCACCTACTCGGGAAACCAAAAATAGCTCCACTTGTATTGATCAGTTTATTGTTAGTAGTAATGTAAATATTAAAACAACAGTAGAAGACTATCAAATATCAGATCACAAGACTTTAATTGGACAAATACCGAAATCTGTAGAAAAAATGTCTAAACCTATAAAAGTAAAAGCCCGAATTTTTAGTAAAAAGCACTTGGAATTATTTAGAAGTTCATTGAGCAAAATCAATTGGGAAAATATTTTGCTGTTAAATAGGGATGTCAATGCTAATTATAATAGCTTCTCTAAAGAATTAAAATTACTATTAGATACACATATTCCTAAGCAAAATATAACATTTTCCAATAATAAAAAAACCAGATGGATAAATAAAGGCATAAGAAAATGTTGTTACCACAAACGTGTACTACGTTACCTTATGATCTCGTTTGAAAACGCAAGTTTAAAAAATTACTATAAAAAATATAATAGGATTTTAAAGAAAGTGATAGCTGCCGAGAAGAAAAAGTCTAACATTAGGAGATTATTAACTGCTCAAAATAAAAATAAAGCAATGTGGAGTATAATTAAAGAAAAAACAAATCCATCGAGACCATACAAACACAATAATATTGTACTTAAAACAAAAAATGGTAACAATATATCTCCATATGAGACAGCTGACACATTCAATGAATATTTTTTAAGCATTAGTAAAAAAAGTAAGAAAACCTATCCTAATTTAACAAACAAAAACTCCCTTCAAAATTCATTTTATTTAGAAAACGTTACCGAAACAGACGTAAAAAAAGCGATCCTTAATATAAAACGCAATAACACTTGTGGGCATGATGAAATCCCTGGGTCCTTAATTGTTTATTGTGCAGATGAATTAGTGAAACCTTTAACTTTTCTTATAAATCAGTCTTTTAATGAGGGTGAATTCCCGGAGAGCCTTAAACTTGCTGTTATAAGACCAATTTTTAAAAAAGGTAATAAGTCATCAGTGTCTGACTACCGCCCTATTGCACTTTTACCGGTAATCTCAAAAATTTTCGAAAATTTAATATGCAGTAAGATATATACATTTTTGGAAAAATTTAAAGTTATAAGCAATAGTCAACATGGATTTAGAAGAAAAAAATCGACAACAACGGCAGTGTTTGATTGTAATTTAGAGATATTAAATATATTAAATAGTAATAAATGTGCAATAGCTATATTCATGGATATGTCCAAGGCATATGACAGGGTTTCACATGATGTACTTATAAAAAAATTGGAAAGACTAGGAATTAGAGGACAGACAAAAAAATGGCTTACATCATATCTGGACAATAGAAGGCAAATGGTACAAATTACACAATTAGACGAATTAACAGGCAAACTTGAAATTTACAAATCATCTGAAGAACTTGTAGGTGGTTCAATTCCTCAAGGCAGTGTCTTAGGTTGTCTACTCTTTTTATGCTATATCAATGATCTTCCCTCTATAGTGCCCCACAAGCTCGTGCTATTTGCAGACGATGCAACTGTAATACTCTCTTGCGATTACAAAGACGCGAGTAGAATAAACCATCTAATAACAGAGACATTAACGGAAATAGAAAAACACTTAAGCGAAATCAACCTTGAATTAAATTATGATAAAACCAAAGTCATGCAATTTCGTCCATACCAAAGAGCAGAATTATGTATTAACATAAATCATAAAGGACAAAAAATCGAAGAAGTAAACTCATTTTTATTACTAGGAATTACTGTAGACTCACACCTGTCATGGAAACTCCATATCGATTCAGTAATAAATAAACTAAGCCGATTTTCATATGCCTTACGAGAACTCAGAAAGTCCACAAACGAGCCGTGTGCACTCGCAGCTTACCACGGCCACGCTGCGGCCTGGATACGATATGGCATCGTGCTCTGGGGTAACTCGTCTGATGTACACGCTGTATCTATACTACAAAAGCGTTGTATGAGAAGTATAGCCCTAAAAGGATATAGATACTCATGCAGGCTATTATTTAAAAAATACAATATTCTTACAGTAACTTGCGTGTATATTTTTGAACTTTGCCGGCTTATTAGACAACACAGTCACTATTTTCAGACATTCGCAGATAAGCCTAGCCGTTACAAGTCTCGTCACGAAAATAATATAGTTGCACCCCCTGTTCGTCTTACAATATTTAAAAATGGCTCTTATTATATGGCTATCAAGGTTTATAACCATTTACCTAAATCAATAAAAGCCCTTCAAGATGTATCATTTGAAAAGAAGCTAAAAGCCATCCTTATCGAAAATCCCTTTTATAGTTTGAAAGAATACTTTGAAACAAAAATGCCAGACAACAAATAGTAATATTATGTTTGTAGTTATTTTATTAATGTTTTAATTTCTCTTGTTATAGTTTGCTTTTTAAAGTATTTACAAATTTTATATATGTTCACAATGCCTTGAAAAGGTTAATTTGTAACAGACCAATACCATCTCTATGTACCACACAATTTATTGCTGTACCTACTTTTGTTACAAATTAGAGTGAATAAATGAATATGAATATGAATATGAATATAACATCTATTATTCATTTCTTACACGATACACGAAACTAAACAATGTTTGTTTACATTGTCCTTAGACGCGTATTTGACAAATTTGACGTCTACTATATGGTGACGTCAGACCCGACGCCATGACACTGCGAGCTGTTTTTGAGCCACATTGAAAAAATATTAGAAAATTAGCTTTAATCTTCGTTAAATTTGGAGTTTTTATAGAAATAAAGGTTTTTTCGTAATCAGTAAATGTGTACCCTCTTTACGGAAGAGGAATTTAAAATCATTCGTCATGCCTATTGAGCCACGGAGCCAGTCAAAATACACGGAATAAACACTTTGTTTTCATGCGAATGTTTGTCCCGGGTGGAATCAAAATCACATTGGTTCAGAAGACAGGGTTCACTACCAAATGAGCCACCTATCTAAATAAACATTAAACATAACAGCCAAAAAAACGATATTCTTTAGCAAAAAAGACGACTTTCATATAGTGACAATGGGACTATAAGGACTATATTATAGGAAGTACATTCGTTCGAACAAAATAAGATATGTGGTATCAAACATACAGCAAAAAAGGAATACTCGAGTCGAATTGAAAACCTCCTCCTTTTGTTTTGAAATCAGTTAAAAAATAAAGTAAATAGCAACACATTATAGGTTTCGAGGGTTCGAATTTCAAACGCTTTAAAAAGTAAACGTGTCCACGAAAATGAGATGTGACCGCCACCTCTATCCTGTTAAATTTCTGTGCTAAAGACAAAAAAGATTGAAAGCCTGCAAACTTTAGCAACTCTGCGGAGCAGACTCGGTTCTACGAGTATCTATTGATTGGGCAACTTTGGAATGTCTGCAACATTGTACGAGTTTATATTTAGCTTTGCAGTTTGTTTTGGCTCAAGGGCTGTTGCAAGTAGATAATGTTGCTTTTAAGATAGGTACACACTGAATAAATAGCACGTATTAAGTGCAAGCTGGAGCTGAGGATCTGAAAATGCAGGGCGTTTTAGGGGATCGAACTAAAAATGGAAAAACGGTTAGACGCAGTGAACAAATCAAGTGGAATTTGCTAGGGCGGTGTAATTCTACAATCCGAACACGATGTGCAAAGTATTTTTTAATTAAAGTTTGCGGGGTGTATTACAAAAAACACTTCAATCCTTCGTATGTTATACTCGTACAAATGAAAGCGCTCGTAATGAGGATCTCAATTTACTTATTTATATTTTTTTGTTATTATTGTAAAATAGATTAGTTTTGATTTTAACCATAAAATAATCCAAGAACGGAAAGGCATGTAAATTATTATGGTGGTTTGTAATTAGCGAAGGTAAATCCTTCTAATTCCTGACAGTTCAAACAATTCTAGATTCAACAGAAAAAGCTAGCTTGAAATATAATATTTAGTCAGCTTACTTTTATTTTTTATCACCTAAGTTCCATTGTATTTTTTACGAAAACTGTCGGATCCGAATCCCATTCCATATAAATTCCAGGAAAAAGTAGGACGTCATTTCACCAAGTTCCCGAGTTATTTCAAACGAATTTTCGTTGCTTACCTTACTAAAAATAAGTTAATTCTCAGCGCAGTTTGCATTTTAAATGTGGATTTTCTGCGAGATTCAATATTATTAAGGTTGAAATTTTTAAAACGAACTTCGCGTGGATATCGGGTTTCAAAAATAACGGACTTCCATAAAATTGCGCCTAAATTAGACCTCTAGATTAAGTTCAATACATTGATGAAAACCGCATTCAATTCCATGCAGTAGATTTTGCGTGATGCGCGTTCAAACATACAGATAAATAATTCTCCCGTTTCCCTAACACTTCCCTTCACTGCTCTACTCCTATTGATTGTAGCGTGATGAAAAGTCTACTATACCTGCCCAAGAGTATGAAGAATAACTGTACCAAGTTTCGTTCAAATCCGTCTAGTAGTTTCTATAACGAACACACAGACAGACAGACAAAAATTTACTGATTGCACTTTTGGCATCAGTATCGATCACTAATCACCCCCTGATAGTTATTTTGAAAATATATTTCATGTACAGAATTGACCTCTCTACAGATTTATTATAAGTAAGTATAGTATAGAATGGATAGACAGATTTTGCAGTTTGATACCTACTATTACACTTCGTTATTAATTGACATTAGATGTTGTAATAACACAGAAATAGTATCAATAAAACTCAATGTAAGTATACATTGTTTCAGCGAACCTTCGCTATGTAGCACGTCACCGGCCACGACTTCATGAAGCCTACGGAATAAATCGGGGAGAACATCAAAAAAGTCTTAAAGCAAATACTGAAACTCCCCTTTTAAGTTTCCGCCGCTCTATGACAATAATACCGTCACTTTATAGGGGTGGGTTCTATTAATTTCCCAAGAGGTCTAGAATGTAGGTCAGGACTGGAAAGGTCCATTTTTAAGAAAATAACGACCTACGAACATTCTTTTTAAACATTCAAGAACAAAATCGCTGAATATTATCACTTTAAATAGGCACCACAACCGAAATCTTCGCTCGAATTGAGTCACCCGTCCGGGGAAGAACCTCCATCCTTTAGGATACCGCAGCCAAATGACCTCCGGGTCGTGTTTCTGCCGGTGAGTAGGGTTTCCGGAGCTCGTGGGGGCTTGGGTTGGGCCGGCATGGCGGTGGCAACTGACAGGTAACTGACCAGTTACTTGCCCATCGTCACAGCGACTTGGGCTTCTGTTTCGCTTTCCATCAGGTATAAGGAAGCCACTCATTGCTCTCTCTGATACAGTGGTCGCAGGTTCAATCCCACAGTACAAATATTTGTGTGCATGTCTGTTCGTATAGGTACTGGTACCCATAGTAGAAGCTTCGGGTTAGATTGGGCCTAGATGGCGCTGTGTAGGCCAGGGTGGGATGTCTCATCATCAGCTTATTACATGTATTGTTTTTTAAAATTATTCGATATGACTACAAATTATTGTCACGGAATAAACTTGATCTTTCAAAATGTAGCCGATTAAAATTCCGATCGCGGCTTTTTTCGTCAGTCCTTCGGAGAGTCAATAATGAAATCAATTATTCAAATTCGTATTAAGAATGTAAATTCAAGAAAAACGCCGTGATTTCAAGTTGTTTTTGAGGAAAACGACCGGTCACCTTTACCGCTCTGTCTGAATAATGACTAATGCTGTCTATACATTAGGGCTTATAGCCTGAGGCTGGCTTTCAAGATCTAATATAAATTGATAAATTCACTTGCATACTTTTTATCCATCCATACTTATAATAAATCTGTAGAGGTCAATTCTGTACATTAAATATATTAAAAAAAACTATTAGGGGATGATTAGTGATCGATACTGATGCCAAAAATGCAATCAGTAAAATTTTTGTCTGTCTGTCTGTATTTTCGTTATAGAAACAAAAACTACTGGACGGATTTTAACGAAACTTGGTACAATTATTCTTCATAGTCCTTGGCAGGTTTTAGTATACTTTTCATCGCTCTACAATCAATAGGAGCAGAGCAGTGAAGGGAAGTGTTGGGAAAACGGGAGAAATTTATACCTGTATGTTTGAACGCGCATCACTCAAAAACTTTTGCATGGGATGGTATGCGGTTTTCACCAATGTATTGTCAGAGGTCTAACTTAAAATTTAGGCACCATTTTATGGAAGTCCGTTATATTGGAAACCCGATATTCACGCGTGGGACGCCGCCGGCACAGCTAGTTGTAAATAAAAACATAATATTATACACATAGCAAATACCCAGACCAATGCAGACAGACAAGGGAAAACCTTCGCACGAGAGTCATGGTCGGTGTAAAACATTAATCTGTCCACTGCTGGACATAGGCCACTCCATTGGACTATTCCACTATTTTTACTTTGACTTGCTATCGATAGGCTACCTCATTAAAGAATCATTGATGAAAAAATTTGTTCCGTAACATTAATAGTCTCCGAGTTATCACAATTTTAAAATCACCAATAATAGGGTATTTGACAAATTTTAAAAATCATTTTAAATTGTTCTTTGTAACAAGTTATGCACATTCCCTTAATATTTCCGGGAAATATTCTGTATTAAGGGTAAAAATCTATTTTAAAGTTCGTATTTCTAGAAGCGCGGGAAAAACGCTATATTTGAATTGACGCCGGTCACGTGACTTACGTGACGTCACAGGCAATTAAGAAGGCTTAAACACAAATCGTGCAGAGCCAAAAACTTCAAAAAAAAAACAAACGTCAAAAACAATCCGTCAAAGTTCGAATTAATAGACTTGATTTAATCAAATTTTATAATTTAACTATTGTATAAATCGTGTGTGTAATGTTAGCTCGACGATACCTAAACTCCATTCAAATAAAATCAAGTGTGAAGATCATTTTGATCTACGAGTATAACCTCAATAAACAAGTTACTCGCCTGTGACGTAGCCAGAATTGTGACCAATCACAAAGCGTTTATTGTCTTAACTAATATTATAAAGCTGAAGAGTTTGTTTGTTTGTTTGAACGCGCTAATCTCAGGAACTACTGGTCCGAATTGAAACATTCTTTTTGTGTTGAATAGACCATTTATCGAGGAAGGCTTTAGGCTATATAACATCACGCTGCAACTATTAGGAGCGAAGAAATAATGGAAAATGTAAAAAAAAACGGGGAAAAAATAACTATTCCACGCGGACGAAGTCGCGAGCACAGCTAGTCCTTCATAAAGTTTAATAAAATAGTACATTTTGTTTCATAAAATATGCAATTAATATACATATTTTTGTGTAAATTAAAGTGAATTATGTTATCTTATGCTATTTTCTATAAGGATGACCAAAATTTGCGGCATTTTTTGAATGTTGTCAAATACCCTATTGACGAGGCCCAAAACGCTACATACAAAATACCGATGTCCGAGTGACGTCACTAGTATATTATTTTGTATGAGTCTTATAAAAAGTTGATTTGACAGCTATGTTAAATATTGCGTTCATGTAAATGGTTTCATAACTAAATATGTTATAATTAGTGCCATTTAAAGGATGGTATAATATTATTGAATGAATTTTACACTTTGAAAATGGTCATTTTCTGTAAATTTTGCACGCCAATTGTCGTCCCGTTTTGTATCAAATTCTAGTTGTGATTTCTTAAATAGGGCAAATGTTGCGGATTCTTTCTGGAAGCCATGAAGTAGCAAGCGAAACCAAACATACTGGAATAGCCTATTGTTCGCACTTTGCACGACCTTGGGTTATTAAAAATTTCCCCGCAAAGCAAAATCCTACTCGAGTTTTGTAATTGAATGCCTAATTTCGAATCGATTGGTCTCATAAAATTATTCGTCCGTGTTTAATTTGAGAGTACAAGATTCCTTTATGAAAGATTGATTAGGGCGGCGACAAAGTTGGGCTTCAAGGGACTGACCATCCGGATTGCGACTAGTGTTGCTGACCTATAGTCCACTATCGATAGGCTAACAATAGTATCGATAGCTCAGAATCAAGCAATACTATCAATAGTATTGTTCGTCAGAACAGTCTATACTAAAACCACCTATACTAACTATAGTCTCCAACAATCGATACTATCAATAGTCTAAAACAACCGATACTAACTATAGTCTCCAACAATCGATACTATCAATAGTCTAAAACAACCGATACTAGCCATAGTCTACAACAATCGATACTATCAATAGTCTAAAACAACCGATACTAACGATAGTCTACAACAATCGATACTATCAATAGTCTAAAACAACCGATACTAACGATAGTCTACAACAATCGATACTATCAATAGTCTAAAACAACCGATACTAACGATAGTCTACAACAATCGATACTATCAATAGTCTAAAACAACCGATACTAACGATAGTCTACAACAATCGATACTATCAATAGTCTAAAACAACCGATACTAGCGATAGTGTACAACAATCGATACTATCAATAGTCTAAAACAACCGATAGATTTTTTAATCCGATATCCACGCGTGCGACGCCGCCGACACAGCTAGTCTCAAATAAAAATATCGACTGTTTAACAGTCGATAGTTAGGCAACGCTAACTGCGACCGTGTCCTATCGGTTTTCAGCCACCGGGTAATATATCTTCGGGACGGAAGGGAAATGATAATAATTTTCCTGATTTGTTTGAGTAGGCGAATTCGGGTTTAAACTTGTTTGTAAATATAACAGAATATATTCAAATTGGATGAACGTTTCTTTAAGAGGGTGTGGGCGTGATAGGTTGTTGTTGTAAATGGAATTGGGGTTTCGTAGGTATATGAGAGTATGACATGACTGTGTTTCTTTCAGCGTGGTTTAAAGACAGCTATTTCCTCATGAAGGCAGAGGCATGGCTGTGTTCCTGGCCATTGACTGACTCGATGGCTCATTTGGTAGTGACCTCTGCCTTCGGAGCCAAGGGTCGTGGGTTCGATTCCCGCACAGTGCAAACATAATGTGTTCATAACCATGTCTGTTTGTATTGGTCTGGGTGTTTTCTATGTATAATATGTATTTATTTACAAAAAAAAAGTATCTAAGTAAGTTTATCAGTTGTCTAGTACCCATAGTACAAGCTCCGGCTTAGTTTGGGGCTAGGTGGCGCTGTGTGGCCCAGCGTGGCATGTCTTGGGTAATTAAATAATTAAATTAATGATTGCTGATGTTCATGGGCGGCAGTTACTGTTTAACATCGGACAGGCAGGCAACCCTAACCTGCTCGTCTGTCATAACAACAATGAAAAACATTGCCATTTTTATAGAAATCTCTTGAAGCTCGGCAACATTATTTGGCTTTTGCTTTTAGGCGAGGGCGGGCAGAAAAAAACGCCATTGTGACCACTAAAATACTCTAGTAGTAAAGAGATGAGTTTAGTAGCTTTAAAGAAATAGGATCTCTTGAGACCCCGCAGTAACGGGAGTTTTTCAAATTGCATCCCCAAACTGGTGACAATGGGCGATAAAGTTTAAGAGAACTTTATAAAAAAAGTCTCCTGAAATTTTATAGCCCATCTTTGCGATTATGTTACTTGAAAGCATTCTTCCAAAAGATATATTCCTTTACCATATTGACATTTTCTCGTCAGATTTGGTTTAAAATAGGCCGAGATAGAAAAAAGTGCCGCGCATTAAATGAGGCCTGCGTTCAGCAGTGGACTATTAGGGCAGTTGATTTATAGATGGAAATATGATAAAATCTTCTTCTTCCAAGATTTTGAGTTAGGTCATTATTTTATTAAGAGTACGAAATACAACGAATTATACTCGTATTATTCTATAGGGTTAACTATGGATCTGCCCACGGCGATGGCAACTGACAGTGATAGCCTTCAGACATGATGTTTATACCGCCACCAGTCGGTTGCCAGAGCCGCGTTTGTTATTTAGCAGGTTGCACCACGGGCAGGGTGGCTTACAGCGAAAATATGATAGGTTTGCATCCTATTTTACAGTTAACTCATTATCTTGTCAATCAAAACCCAAAGACAATAATACTGTTGTAACCAACGGCTGTTTGTTCTAAATTGTTATTAATTAACTGTTAGCCGTCACGAAACCGCCGGCGGCTTATCAGAACAAATTAAATTAAAGTAATGCTACAAACCGTCCCGGCGAAGTTTCAATTTCGCGAAAGATAACTCGTAATGGCTTTTGAACTTACAGCTTTGTCTCACTGGTAGGCTAGATTAATAAGAAAATCATAAAATAAATAAATATTTTATGATTTTTTATAAAATCCAACAATGACAGTTTAGGGCTAGTTTGGGGCTAGATGGCGACGTGTTTCCAAGCATGGCATGTCTTGGGTTATTTATTTTTATTATTTTATATTTATCTACACAATTTACATTATGTAAATTAGTATGAGTACATGTCTATTATAACAGTAATAACAACTTTATCACTAGCCTTATTTGGATTGTGTTCACTGTGTATGGAATGGAGACCCTAATGAATATTGCTATGAAAATATTGGGAGAAGTTTCCTAACCTCTGCCCAAGTCAACTCGACTGCCGAATTTTTTTTTTATAGTGGCTCGACATAATGGCTTCTCTACGCCTGATGGAAAGCGAAAGAGAAGCCCAAATCGCTGTGACAACGGGCAAGTAACTGGCCAGTCACCTGTTAGTTGTCACCGCCATGCCGGCCCAACCCTAACCCCCGACGAGCACCGGAAACCCTACTCACCGGCAGAAACACGACCCAGAGGTCATTTGACTTGAATAGGGTGGAGGTCCGTCCCCGAACGGGGGCCTCAATTCGAGCGAAGATTCGCTATACCTCTCTTAAATCGTTCATAATAAAAATTATTTTTAAAAAAAAATTAAACCGACTTCAAAAAAAAACACAAACGACCAAAACTAAAAAGCGATAAATAACGTAAGTAATTCTATCCTTAATACATAATTATTTAAATATTACAATTATCACTTTTTTTTTAAGTCGGTGCCAGCCTCTCGGTACCTAACGTAGACTGTTGTTGTATGACGCCCGCGGGCGGCAAATCCACACGACAATATATATTTATTTGTTTGGCTGGCACCGACTTCAAAAATAAGTGATAATTGTAATATTTAAATAATTATGTATTAAGGATAGAATTACTTACGTTATTTATCGCTTTTTAGTTTTGGTCGTTTGTGTTTTTTTTTGAAGTCGGTTTAATTTTTTTTTAAAAATAATTTTATTTCTCTATTTTTAGTTGCGTTAATGTGCTGTGACCTTGAATAAAGGTTAATTAATGTCCTTAAGAGTTTTACTTATGAATGAAAAATTTTGCTTTAAGTCAAATGAAGACTTTACGATCTAGAATCAAGCATATCACTTACCAAATCACCTGCCCTATTAGCCCTGCATAAGTACATACTACTACCTAGTTTAATATAGACCAATGTCAGTACTGTCCCCTAACTCCTAACCGTTAAGGAGTTCTGTGGCTTCATTATCAGCACCAGATGTTGACGCCCGGATGCATATACTTGAGTAAAATATGATTACGTAACAAAAACACCATATGAGCATACAATTTTCGGTTGTTGCCTTCAATTTCTCCAGGATCCCATCATCAGATCCTGACTTGGTGATAATGGGACCACCTCGGAAGTGTCTTCTATCGAACTGTCGAAAAATTTTTGAAATCCATCCATAATTGACGGAGATATCGGTGAACAAACATAAAAAAAAAATAAAAAAATATTATACATACAGACGAATTGAGAACCTCCTCCTTTTTTCGAAGTCGGTTAATGAGAACACAGTCTCTGAGTGAGATCTGTCCCTTAAACTACAAGTACACAGGTCCAACCCTCGCCAGTAAAATGGAGTTGGTGCTATTTCATTTTTATGCCGCACTTCTTTATTTTCATACTTTGCCGCCGGAGTTGTGGGGTAAGAGATGAAATGGAAGCTGTTATCTTCGCGCGGGTTAGAAACATTGAGGAAATTGAACGTAAAGAAACAGAACTACGTGCTGTTAGAGTGTAGTGAGGTTTCTTTGTGGTGGATAATTTTACTTCAATTTCCAATTGAGAACGCTGTTTCTTGAAATATCCATATGAAATAAACATTCATTCGGAAATATTCCTATATAACTAAACCTAACTTCTAATATATCATTACTTTTGTGGGTGAAGAAACACAAGTTTCAAGGCCAATTTAGAAAAGTTGAAGAATTTTAAGGCTAGAGTGAATAGGCTTTATCTAAGTAAGCATGCTCCATCCTAGACCACATCATCACTTAACATCAGGTGTGATTGCGGTCAAATGCTCTCTTAGAATTAAATAAAAAAAGTCCGGTTTCACTTTTATAGTAGCTCGTCATAATGGCTTCCCTTATACGCCGCTGATGAATAGCGAAAGAGAAGCTTTAGTCGCTGTGACACCGGGCAAGTAACTGGTCAGTTGCCACCGCCATGCCAGCCCAATCCCAACCCCGCACTTAACCCGCCACGATCTCCGGAAACCCTACTCACCGGCAGAAACACGACCCAGAGGTCATTTGGCTCTGGTATTCTATACCTCAACTCTGGACCTCAACTCAACCCGAGTTGAGGTCCTTCCCCGGACGGGCGGCTCAATTCAAGCGAAGGTTCGTTATGCGCTTTCCTCTCTTAAGAAACGAAATGTGTCAATTTAGAAAAATTATTTTTCTAAATTGTCTCGAAGTCTCATCATCATCAGCTTTTCACAGTTCACTCCTAGACATAGGCCTCTCCATTTGTCCACCACTTGGCTCGATCTTGGGCTTCTACCATCCAGCACTTCCCAGTCATCTTGCGTAAATTGTCACTCCGCCTGGCCTGAGGGCGTCCTACACAACGTTTGCCGAGAAGCGGTATCCGCTCTAGAACTAGTTTACCCCAACGGTTATCGGTGGCGATCGCAGTAGGTTTTAATGGTACCTACCCAGGTAAACGTTGCTGCCCGTTTCCTGATATTCCCTTAATCGTACGTAAAGCTTGTTAATATCTCCCTACACGACACATTTCCCACACGTGTGCTAAAGTAACCCACCAGATGTTATCGATGCGTATTTGTCCGGTAAATTACCGCGTGTCCGGTAACCGGCCGATAACAAATTGACAGCGCAATTGACAGCTCAGCGAGTAATATGTCTCGGCAGGATTATGGGATCAGGGGGCGCGGTGATTTTTCTAACGAAAATATTGTCGATACTCTGTTCGGAAGACCTGATTGCGTTGGTACTTGGTAGTGACTCTGCTTTGTGAACCAAGGTGTCCCGGGTAAATTAATGCTTTGTTTTTGATCCGGTGAGTACCTTTTATGACGTCATATCACGCATAAGGACATATTATTTGCATCATAAAAAAAAAGAGAGGTAGGGCATAGCGAATCTTCGCTCGAATTGAGCCGCCCGTCCGGGGAAGGACCTCCACCCTATAGAATACCGCAGTCAAATGACCTCTGGGTCGTGTTTCTGCCGGTGAGTAGGGTTTCCGGAGCTCGTGGGGGGGTTAGGGTTGGGCCGGCATGGCGGTGGCAACTGACAGGTAACTGACCAGTTACTTGCCCGTTGTCACAGCGACTTGGGCTACTCTTTCGCTTTCCATCAGGTGTAGGGAAGCCATTATGTCGAGCCACTATAAAAAAAAAAAAAATCATAATCATCATCATTTTGATGATGATGTTTCATTTTCTCTTTCTTGGTTTTTACCTTCGTAATTTTATTGTCTTATGTCATCCACAGTATAAGTTATTCAAACGAACTATATCCGCGAACAAAAGATTCCCATTCGTATAGGCTCTGGGGGTAGAAAAAATTCCAATAAAGTTAAGGTGGGGAAAATCTCAGGAATGTTCATGCATTATACATGTTACACGGTGATGTCATATTACCATAATATTGTGTCATATTATTATCATGATATATTCGATAAGCTGCCAACAACATACTCGTACGTTCGTCAAGAATTTATTTATCAAATGGAGCATTCGTTGACTTCTTTGTGGCTCAATGAATTCCTTTTAGGATAAGAAATCTTTGTTAAGTTTAGTTCTATTTGTGAAAATAAATAGTTTTTTTTTTATCGTACCTCCACAAAATGGCTTTCCAGCGCCTGATGGAAAGCGAAAAAAAAGCCCAAGTCGCTGTGACAACGGGCAAGTAACTGGTCAGTTACCTGTCAGTTGCCACCGCCATGCTGGCCCAACCCCTAACTCCCCACGAGCTCCGGAAACCTTACTCACCGGCAGAAACACGACCCGGAGGTCATTTGGCTGCGGTATTCTTTAGTGTGTAGGTCCTTCTCCGGACGGGCTGCTCAATTCGAGCGAAAATTCGCAATGCCATCTTATCCTCGCTATGTTTTATAACAATGCTTTCAGAAGGTAACTCACAAGGAGATGTACCTACTTGCAGCTAGTAGTAAATTTGGATACTTTAACATTTGTATGGGAGCCTTAAGGCATATTGAGAAATCGCAACGACCGAGAGCGCGTTCTTATCAACATACAGCGTCATCTAGTTATGTGTTGAGTAAACTTTGTTGTTATAACATTGTATTAAAATTTGTATAATTTGCTTTGAACACTTTTTTCTTCTCAGTTTCCCTTTCTATACCTTACATAGACCAACGGAGCTGTACACGATATGGGTTGATACACGTGCAAAAATTTGTACTGCTCAGTTTGCTCTCGTTAATGTAATGGCGGCATGACACCTACCCGTAGTCCTTCCATTTGCGTGATTGATGATAAGTGATCTACGTTGCTATGCACAGATTATTTCAGGATGTTTTATACCATTTAATTTACGAAAGAGTGCCTTATTTAATTTTAGGCATGAAGAGAAAAATGTGTCAAGTAACGTCATAATAATCTGCTATAACCAAATTACAGGAACATAAACAGAAAAGAAAACAAAAATGATAATCCGAAAATTGAAAATAAAAAAAATGTGTAAAAATAATAATAATAATAAACATTTCTTATTTCTTACAAAAAAATGGGATGTAAGGGAACGGCCAATCATCTTTTCGCTTCAAGCCAACCTTACCTGCCCATGGTGCATCCTGCCGAATAATAAACGAGGCGCTGGTAATCGACTGATGGCGATATAACCATCATAATTGAAGGCGTAGCTAAATACTACAGACCGATAACTGGCAACAGCGTCAGCGGAGTAAGAAGCTACGCTCTGCGATCGCCAACCCGCCTGCTCAGCGTGGCGATTATGGGTATATCCTCCAGATGTTTGCCCAAAGTGGCGACCAACTGGAGAGGCCTATGTCCAGCAGTGGACTGTAATAGTCTGATGATGATGATGATGTAAAAAAATCTATCGCGTTTTTAAAACTGTCTCATGCACTGCTTGTAGTGCATAGTTCTTGTTCATCTATTGTGTCTGCTTTGCGGATAGCTAATGGGTCAAATGACATTTCTAACAACAACATAATTAAATAAAAATCGCTTTACCCGAACGACACAATCACACACATAGACAGACAAAAACATCAAACACCCTCTTTTGCGTTGTAGTTTAAAAATCCACCATAGGTACTTGCGAAAACCGAAATCCTTTCTATCACTGGATTACTGATAAATTACCCCGTAATTTCATTCCAATAGCTTTTGGCTTATACCTATGTAGACTTAAGCCGAAGTAAGTGAGTCGACGCAGCAAAAACCCCTTACAAATGGAGCAATGGACTGTCGTAAGTCGGTAAGTAACGACTTGTTTTGACAATTACAAATGTGCCGGATCGATCATGGCCATTCAACGTTTTCATTGGAGTTCGCCGTGTTTTGAATGAGATCATGGTATCGGATAATTTGGCTGATCGGAATTATATTTCAGTGACCCATAACACAATAAGTGCTTAAGCTACTTACTTTGGGATCGGAGCAATGTATGTGATGTTGTCTGATATTTCAGTGATAATATGCGGGACTTTTTAGCTGATTAGGCAATTAGCTCTTCCTAGGCAGGAAGAGCAGTTTTTTTTTATCGTAGCGCGACATAATGGCTTTCCTACGCCAAGTGCAGCTCCTACGCAAAGCGAAAGAGGAGCCCTAGTCGCTGCGACAACGAACAAGTAACCTATCAGTTGCCACTGCCATGCAGCCCCAACGCTAACCTCCGACAAAAAAAAAAACTTTTTAAGTAAGTTGATCAATTGTCTAGTACCCATAGAACACGGTCTAGCTTAGTTAGGGAGTAGATGCCGCTGTGTGGCCCAGCGTGGCATGTCTTGTGTTATTTATATAGTGTACTAGCTGTGCCCGCGGCTTCGCTCGCGTTGCCCCCCATTTTAGGGAAGAAAGAGGTAAAAAGTTACTCTCCTTCCCTTTAACTATCTCCACTTAAAAAAGCACATCAATTCTTCGCTCCGTTTTGCCGTGAAAGAAAGACAAACAGACAGACAGACACACTTTCCCATTTATAATATTAGTATGGATAGTCTGATCATCGTATTACACGCCATTCGATTATTTTACGCTCTCATGAGATTTAGAAAGCAGACATTAATCTCTTGTTTGTTTATTGAGTGGATGCCTAAATCATTCTTAGTACAGTTGATGCGCGTTGACAAGTTAAGAGTATTTTCCTTCAGGAGAAATAAATCCTTACAAAGTTAGGCGGTGGAAAAATGTCGACCAAACACTGATTTCGTGTACGTGACATAATATTATTTAAGATATATAGGTAGGTAAAAATAGGTAGGTACCTATTTTAGTTACCTACCTATATATCTTTAGCAGATTTAAGGAAAGGTTCATTCACATGAAGTACTTTTAAAAAATCACTATGAGTTTGCGCTTGGCTCCAGTTCATGTAATGTTAAGTATTAGTGAAGCGTACGTAGGTACTCCCATCATAGGCTTCCTTAGCTAATACATATTTTTACAGATTGGAATCACAGGCCATGAAATCATTTTTTAAACATTTGAATAGAATTTCATTGATTCCTACTTATTACTGCTATGGATTCACGATCAACCCTCGTTTCAAAGGTGCGTTTACGCGGATCATTTGCGCGTCGGCGTGCATGTGCTATGCAAAATACACCATGTGCTATGCTTTACAAATAAAAACCAAAGGCTTCATATCAATCTTTAAATTTTAAAACGTAAGCGAACGCCAGTAACATTTTAAATTCAGAACGTTCGCGTAAAACAAAACTGTTCGTATAATCGAAGGCATTCGCAATTAAACCAATTGATTGGCCCAACGATATCGCGCGCTTTTTGTGCGAGAACAATTGAATTGCTGCCAGTTTTAAATCGATGTTTGCTCTCAGCTTGGACGTGCCTATTTTTTTTTATTAAAATCACTCTAAATTTAGCCGGACGGAGAGGCAAATATTGAAAATTTGTTATTTTTGCGAATCAATAGGGAATATGGTATTCTAAATTTTAATACGTTACGGTACGAGCGACATTGTTCATCCGATGGTATTTTTTTACATAGGTTTTGATTGTGACGTAGATAAGTGGCAATCAAAATTGACGTAGGATGTCAGCACCACTATGACAAAATTAATCAAGAAAAATAATTTGGTAGTGACCTCTGCCTTATGATGAGCCAAGGGTTCGATCCCCGCACAGTACAAACATTTGAGTGAACATATCTGTTTGTATTGGTCTGAGTGTTTACTATGTATACAAAACAGGTATATTTATTTCCAAAAAAATGTATCTAAGTAAGTTTATCAGTTGTCTAGTACCCATAGTACACGCTTCGGCTTAGTTTGGGGCTAGATGGCGATGTGTGGCCCAGCGTGGCATGTCTTGGGTTATTTATTTACTATTATGTATTTAATTAATAACAAATGATAGTAAAGACGGTGAAGGCATGAGTTGAGAACGATCGAAAGTTGATGCAGATTGCCCAGGATCAAGATGGTTGCTGGTGGTGGCGTGGCGTGATGGTAATCCAGATCCCGCGTCACCATCACCCAAGGCGCATTGGCGGTGTAGACCTGGGCTTTTTAGTGGGAATTCTCTTGCTTCCATCTAGAGACGGAGCGAGTCCCACAAAATCTGCTGCGTCCCCGCGTAGCAGTTAGATATAAACGTAAACTGCATTTTCCCCCGGTGTAACAAAAAGAAGGATCAGGATGGTTGGCGCTCTCTGGGGGAGGTTTGCCTACATTCAGCAGTGAACAGCAATGGGCTGAATGTTTGATTAATAGTAAAGTTACCAAATTTCTCAGGTATCAGTGTAAATGTATATAGGTACCAGTGGTAAAATGTGACTGCTATGGCATTGGTCCTAATATACTGGACAAGAAAAGTAAAAGAAGTGGTACGTGGCAAAACATTCTTAGTGTCTTTTCTTAAATATTTTTTTATGGCAATCAATTCTGTCAAGCTAAAGCCGGACAGTTAAATATTAAATACCTACCTAGTCGCGAAAGAAAAACTAAACTAAAAGAAAACTTCTTTTGGTGTTAATAAATATTGTTATTGTACTGTAGTCAAAGTTCAGACAGGTATTCACATCGTTATGATTCTAGCTTTTTGTTTTATTATGACATAGGGGGCAAACGGGCCTGCAAGTCACCAAGTAAAATAAATTCTTGTCCGCTTGCAGCTGAATCTCTTCTCAAAGCAAATGTGGATGAATGTTTCAACAATTTTAAATTTAGCCATATTGATTATATAACGATTTTAGAAACTTTTAACGAACTTAACTTAAAAAGACAGAGGATTTGTGGGGAATTTCAGTAGTGGTATTAAGAACCATTATACCCACCATTGCCTCACATTTAGCAATCATATTTAATGAGTGTGTAGATATAGGTCAGTTTCCAAATTTGATGAAATACAGTAAGATTGTTCCTTTATTTAAGTCTGGTGAAAGAAGTGACCCATCCAATTTTAGACCTATTTCTGTTTTACCAGCGCTTAGTAAGATCTTTGAAAAAATAATTTTTAACCAATTAGTATTTCACTTTAAGGAAAATGAGTTATTGCATAAAAAGCAATTTGGTTTTACAAAAGGTAAGTCCACTACTGATGCAGGAGTGGCGCTGATGAAACATATATTTGGTGCTTGGGAAAATAAGCAGGATGCAGTAGGTGTTTTCTGTGATTTATCTAAGGCATTCGATTGCGTTAATCATGAAATCTTACTTCTGAAGTTGCGGCATTATGGCGTCTCGAATGTTGCTTTAAGTTTGTTAGAGTCCTATCTAACTGACAGAATTCAAAAAGTTGTTATTAACGGAATTGATTCTTCTGGCGCCTTACTACGTATAGGAGTGCCCCAGGGCTCTATATTGGGACCATTGCTGTTTTTAATATATATAAATGACCTTCCTTATTTTGCTGAAGGCTTATGTGAGACGGTATTGTTTGCGGATGACACTTCTCTAATTTTTAAAACTGATAGACATAAGCAAGTATCTGACGAAGTAAATAATGCTCTCTCGCAGGTATTGCATTGGTTTAACACAAATAATTTACTTTTAAATTCTAATAAAACAAAATGTATTAAATTCACGATGCCTAATGTGAGGCAAGTAAATACTAATATAATTATGAATGGTGAACACATTGAGCTTGTTGAGTCTACGACCTTTTTAGGGATTACTGTGGATTCCAAGTTACAGTGGGCTCCTCATATAGAAGCCCTGGCAGGAAGACTCAGTTCAGCTGCATATGCAGTTAAAAAAATTAGGCAACTCACTGATATTGAAACGGCGAGACTTGTTTATTTTAGTTACTTCCATAGTGTTATGTCATATGGTTTGCTCCTATGGGGATCAGCTTCTGACATGCAAACTATTTTTGTATTACAGAAGAGGGCGATCCGTTCTATATATGGACTTAAATCTCGCGAATCACTTAGAGAATTATTTAAAGAAATTAACATCCTAACTGTGGCATCACAGTACATATTTGACTGCATTATGGTTGTACGTAAGAATATACATTTATATAGTAAAAACTCAGATCTTCATCAGTTCAACACTAGAATTAAGAGCAAACTTGCTGTTTCCAATCTCAGGCTTCGTAAAACTGGTAACTCATTCATAGGACAAAGTGTAAAAATGTTTAACAAAATACCGCAAAATATTGTTGATCTACCTATACATAGATTTAAATCTCGCATTAAGTCCATTTTAATGTCAAAAGGTTATTATAAAGTACAAGATTATATGGATGACAATATTACATGGACATGATAGTCTGCTCGCTTGCGCTTTTTAAAACTATATTATTGTATTGTATTATATATTTTAAAAAAGGCTAACTGTTGAGTTTGTTGCGGCACTTCTTCTCAGCAGGCTACACGTCGAAGTGCTGGTAGGAAAAAAGTTTGACGTGCAAAAGTATTACTAGTGAATCTATTTGCTGAAATAAACTATTTTATTTTATTTTATTTTATTTATTTTACCTGATGGTAAGTGACAAGTTTATAGCGCGACCTACAAATTTCTCAAGAGCCGGCAGCGCACCTGTGATTCCTCTGATGTCTATAGGCTGAAGTGATGATGCCCATAGATACAAGAGGAGTCATAGGTGCGTCGCCGGCTCTTGAGAAACGTGCAGGATGCACGGCAGGATTCACCTGGTGAGGTTGGCTTGGAGCAAAAAATGATAGGTCGCTCCCTTATAAAATTATTAACTTATACTGTCGAACAAAATAAGCTTTTCCTTCACGTTTTAATTCCCAATTTTAACTTCACATTTACTGTTTCGGCGAGACAGAATCCTCTTAACTAAACCTTTTGTCCGGCGAAATCTTCGCCGCGAGCGAAATCACCATTCCCACTCCAAACTAGTGCGGGAATTTCCACCATCCGTACAAAAACAAACACAACAATGGTGTCACATCAACGCAAACTGTCCGCTCACAAAAGGAATTTAATCTGCAAGTTCCGATGCGGCCGTGCGTCGGAACTAACGGCTGAGCGGGTAGAACTAACGCTAAGGCAAGAACTCACAGAGCGATTTTCATCCGCGCCCGCTGCGGTTTTTCTGCACTCACGAGACCGGTCTTTTTGCGAGGTCTTTTTGCAAAGAGCCTGCAAACGCGATGGGTGATAATCGCAAGACGGCGGGCTACTACTCGGGTCATGTGAGGTCCCTCTCTCTAAGGGCCTCGCGTACGGGCCTCGATCTGTAGATCTCTGCCCGGGCGTCGTCTCCGGGGTTGTTAACCCGGGTGCTGTTTCTTCCTTTAATCAGGAAACCCTCCCACGCAACCTGGCGCGTCTGCGGCTTACCTGCAAGGTATGCGGCGCGGGAGGGGGGTAGTGTGTTTTCAAAACGGCGTTGGATTTTTGCTCCCCACCAATAGCTACTGGGCTCGCCTGACAACCGATCGCAGAGCGCGCGGACGCAACTCGTCGTTTCTGAGGGCGACCGGCGCCGCCCGCGCTTTTCCACGACAAATACCCGCTGGTAACAGTTTACGTGTGGTTCAGACTTAGAAGGACCACCTTATCTCATCCCATCCCATCCCGTGGGTGTCGTAGAAAATGACTAAGGTTTACCTGGATACAAAAAATATGTACTGCGGTCACCAACCCATTGTCATAGGGAGAGGCCTATGTGGTGGCGGTTACTAACTGATGATGATGAGTTTCATTGTTACAAAACATTAAGATTTTCGCAAACGTTTTCTATAAACGCTAGTGCTTAGATAACCTAATCCTTCATTACGCGCGTCGTTTCGTCGGCTGCGAAGCGCATTGTTGAAGCACAAAAGCTAAGGTAAACGCTGTCTGTTTTGCTATTGTAGTGTTTTTCTATTCAATACTATTTAGCTATGAACGACACGTGTATATTCTTGAAGTTTTATAAAAGTTCTTGGGATGTAAGGGAGCGACCTATCACCTTTTCGCTCCAAGCCATCCTCACCTGACCGTGGTGCATCCTGCCGAACAACAAACGAGGCTCTGGCAAACCGACTGGTGGCGGTAAAACCATCACGATAAAAGGCGTAGCTAAATACCACAGGCAGATGACGGGCAGCAGCGTCACCGGAGCAAGTAGCTACGCCCTGCTATCGCCAACCCGCCTGCCCAGTGTGGCGATTATGGGTATACCCTCCAGAAGTTTGCCCTAGGTGGCGAACAACTGGAGAGGCCTATGTCCAGCAGTGGACTGCAATAGGCTGATGATGATGATGATGATGATTGACTTGTCATTGTAAGATCAACTTTTCATCCACTGATGATAGAATATTGACAGATAGATATCACCATAATGATGTACCTGTTTTAAAATTGTTTGTGTTATTTAAAACGAAGGCACATAAACGATCATATTGGCGAAACCTTCACTTAACTCTACACGCGAGATAGGTGCAAGATTAATTATCACTTTTAGCGGACACAAGACCTAATACCTATACCTCTGCGCTTACAGTAAAGTTTAAAATAAATAGTGTTGTCATAGACCTACTATTTTGACGAAAATTGCTATCAGTTAATTGACCATTTGCTATTCAGGACAAAGATTAGATGCTTTCTAGATTAGTTACATTACAATTGCCATAATATCAGCTTAGACACAGACATACTACACACACATACCCTCGCACGCAATCACAGATAAGGGGTAACCTTATAACTTTTTACGTAAAGGGTTAAAAAACAAAACTAAGCGATCATCTATATAGCGAAAAACAGAAGAGAACTTTCCTTAAAAGTTTTCTTGAAAAAGTGCTCAACGCTCCGAAGATTGTAAGAGCAATAAATCAGAAAAAATGCAGGAAATTAAATACGGCTTATTCCAGGCACGAATCCAATACTGTTACCAAGAACATTGGCCAAGGGTAGATCGACTGTGCCGTATCGGGTTTTCGGGAACTGAGTCTAGTAGAGAATATACATGTACCTACTATGATGTGTAAAGCTACTCGCTTTATTCAATACTTTAGTGTGATAAGTCTAAAGTAAGAAAGTATATCTTTATGAAATGACCCATTTTTTTTTATATTAGCACAGCACAGTGGCCTGATGAAAATATCAGACAACATTCTGCTATTATTTTCGTCTAGAAATTACCTAGTAATAACACGGAGTAACGAAATTGGTGGTAGTGAAATCGTACATCAATAAGTCCCTTATGTATATTATATATAGTATACTATAAAATAAATATCAGACAACATCACATAAATAGCTCCGATCCCAAAGTAAGTAGCTTATGCACTTGTGTTATGGGTATCAGAACAACGAAGGTACCACAAATATATACTTAAATACAAATATATACACCCAGACACGGAACAAACAAGTGTTCATCACACGAATGTTTGTCCCGGGTGGGAATCGAACCCACGACCCTTGGTTCAGAAGGCAGGGGTCACTACCTATTGAGACACCGAGCCAGTCAAAGTGAATGAGTAGCCTAAGTTGCTGCGGCAATGGATAGGTAAGTAACAGAATGGGGTAGCATAAGGGGGGCAGCTAGCCCATTCTTTCTCTAGGATGCCAATACAACGACTGATCATAAAGCACCAAAGTCACTTCACGGTTAATTCTCCGAGTGTACAGTACGCCAAACAGGCGGGTAAACATAAAAATCTTACAATTGCAATCTCGCGAGATAGATTATAAACTAACGGTATTTACAATTTTACGGTGACATGTATGTATTATAATATATGCATAATGTATTAGAGAACTAATATTTTGGGAGGCTTCTAATGTGTTTTTAAATACCCGAAGCGAAGCGAAGGCGGGTCGCCAGTTTACAATAATAACTATTCGATATAGACTCAACGATAAAGATGTGAAAACAAAACGGTACCCAAACAAAAATACAGCGTCAATAAATTTATGGCAAGAAAAAAATATCAATACTACTGTATCTTTTGGCAATCGTCGGCTGAGCGTCGCGATAGGCCTATACTTCACCGGTGCGTGACCGAACTGCTAATGTACCATAGAAACCCATTTTAGGTCCTATCCAATTTGCTGTGGCTACTACGCAATAGTATATTGCTGAACCCTCTTCTTCTAAAGCCGAATAAACTAGGCGATTGACTAATAAAGCCTGGTTGATACCTGTACGTACCTTGTCATGATTTTACGCTTTGAAAAACGATCGGAATTATAGGCGACTTATCATTAGATACTCGTAGACTGATATTATTTATTGCATACCAAATACTACTACTAAATTTAAGAGCTTTGCTCTTGTCAGTGGAGCAACTTCCACTCCTCCCTGGACTCCGCCAGCGCCTTCAACTCCTTGTACGTCATGACATTAACTTTCTCCTTTAGCTGTTGTGTAAATGTTCGTCTTGGCCTCCCTCTTCCTCTTCTGCCTTTTATTTTACCTTCTATTATAATTTTCATAAGTGTGTCATGACGCACAAGGTGTCCCACCATTTACCATACCAAATACTTGACTTAAAACTAGGTATAAAAATTTTATAAAGTACAATTTAACTGGCTTAAAAACACAGTGATAATGTTTAATCCTGCCGAACAGCAAAAGGGATCTGGCAACCGATTGGTGGTGGTATAACTGTCGCAGTCATCTGGTTGAATCTCCTATTCAATTGAATCGCTAGCGTGTTCATTGAATGACGACATTCAATTGAATGACTAGACCGAACGTTGACTAAACACGCGTCACTTAACGTCCAACTAGGTAGCGGATTGAAACATAGCCCTTTGAAAAGAGCGGACGTAAAAGCAGTCAAGTGATTGTAATTTAGTTCATTTTTTCCCGCGCGGCGTTAGTAGTCACTAAAACAAATATGACGTCGAACATGATCACCTGAGTGTTGATATTTTTTTGATTAGATTTACTTTAAACTGACTTAGACGTAATAAAATAGTATGACAGCATGGATTTACCTATTAATACGGCGCCTCCGGATACTTTTAAAGAAAAATTAAAAACTAAACATTAAACAGTCGGCTTTTACCCATTCAACGACTATGCTAAAATGACGTTCAGTCAAGACGTTGAACGTTTCATTTAATAACTTGACGAGTTGTCCTTTAGGCATTCAATTAAATGTCGTCATTCAATGAACGCGCTAGTCATTCAATTGAATAGCAGATTCAACCAGATGACTGCGACATAACCATCACGATTGAAGGCTTAACTAAATACAAACAGGCCGATGACGAGCAGCAGCGTCATCGTAGCGAGGAGCTTTGCCCTGCGATCGCCAACCCGCCTGCCCAGCGTAGCGATTATCCAGGTATTTGGCGAACAACTGGAGGAGCCTAAGTCCAGCAGTGGACTGCGTTAGGCTGATGATGATAATTAATCAGTAAGGTATATGACAATGTAGTTACAACAAACACAAGAACTGTGTAATTACAATGCCAAAACATAATAATACTACCTAATCAACGGATGGCCAGCCCCACCGAGTGTTCAAACAATACCTATTTATTATTAAAACATAATCCAAATTAGCCGCAAGCTGATAACACTCTACAGTGGATGTGTTAAAATTTGCGACCGACGGAACGTTCGGTTACGGTTTTACGAGCAAAAAATATAGTTTCGGCTTTTGTTTCGGTTAGTGGCCGAAACCGAAACTTGAAGGTCCGTGACCGAACATTAAAAAAAAATTCCAAGTATTTTGTGAAAAACGTTACTTATAGTATTACCTAGGTTACTTTACGTAATTACCTACTTTAATGAATTACTTTTCATTGTCTAAACCTATCTGTGTATACTGTGTGGCTTGGGTTACATAATGTAGGTAACTACATATTATGACATGTTAAGCCTAAAACGCAGGATCCGAATATTCCGGGATCTATCACCAATCCGGTCAATTTAGGAAATAACTTTTTTCTTAATCAGCCGCCCCAATGTTCTTAATGAGACGTCCCCAGCCATAATCTGACAATCGGTTGGTGTGAATTGGCTGGCGCGTTTATTTTTTATTTATTTTATATTATTAAATAAAAGTATAGATTAACAGGAAATACACAATATATTTCAGTATACAATAGCAATTTTAAGTAAGTTACGGCCGAAACTAGTAGCAAGGTTAAAAGCTCGTTTTCGGTTTCGGTTTCGGCTTAAAACCTATTTAGGTTCGACACTAGTTGAAATGAACATATTGTACGGCATACGCGCTTGGGTGAAAATAGGAGGACACACTGTCAGCAATGTTGGTGAACATTTCAAGTACTTCATAAATATCGTTGTTAGTTAACATCACGGGAATGTATTAAGTATAGAACAGTTTTGTATTACCGATAATTTTTTTTGGTACAATATTAATAATATAATATAACAACTCCGAAATCAGGAAGTTGGTAAGCCCCCTTGCATTGGATAGAACTTTAAGCCGTTAGTCCTGGACCCGTACCACCAAAATCGAAAACGATCGTTCGTTGAATGGATCGCGTACTTTTGCACCATAAATCCCTCCCATTTGTGCCTCGTGTTCGAATATATGATTGGGGATGTAAGGGAGCGGCCTATCATCTTTTCGCTCCAAGCCAACCTCACCTGCCAGTAGTGCATCCTGCCGAATAACAAACGAGGCGCTGGCAACCGACTGGTGGCGGTATAACCATCACAATTGAAGGCGTAGCTAAATACTAAAGACCGGTGACGGGCAGCAGCGTCACCGGAGCAAGAAGCTACGCCCTGCGATCGCCAACCCGCCTGCCCAGCGTGGCGATTATGGGTATATCCTCCAGATGTTTGCTCTAAGTGGCGAACAACTGGAGAGGCCTATGTCCAGCAGTGGACTGTAATAGGCTGATGATGATGATGATGATGAAATAAAAATTGACTTTGGCGAATTTTAGATCGTGCAAAAGTACGCGAGAGATAGGTACTGCAAATCTCAAGATCCGCACTCCCGCTCACAAATCTGGCTACATGTCAAACTCTTACACTTTGGCATGTATGTTATGGGTATATTAGTGTATTATAACTTTAGGAATATTGTATGTTTGTAATATTATTGTCTAAAATATGTATATATGTACCTTTGTGCATTATTACTACAGCAGTTGTTTGAATATCTATGTATTACCGCACCACATCATAGTTTTCTGGCACGCCTAATGGTTGACTGGTAGAGAATGCCACACGGCATTAAGTCCGCCATTTGTACCTTCTACGTGCAATAAAGATTAAATAAATAAATATACAACAGCTGGCACAAACGCAAGCCAACTGAGACACAGTTACCGCATTCACAAAGTCACGAAACAGCACTCAGACATCACAATATACAATACATGGAATTTTTAACCCTTCCGTGCCAGGAGCGATAAATTCGCTTCGTTATTTCCTTTTTCCGATACAAAGCACACAGCGGACTAGGAACGGTGGCTGTGGACTGTAGAATGAAAAGGGCTGGTTTAAGATAAAGAGTATAATATGAAAACAAGAAAGAAAGGTAAAAAGCACAAACTAAATAAAATATTAAAATACAAAACCAATATCGTCACAGAATTCCAAGCAGACAACAGCGCGTCACCATGACAACGCGTCAACAAACAAAACAAAAACATACTTCTTTTTAAAACTAAAAGGCGCCTAACCAGCCTGTCGTCGACATACTCCCGCCGGTAAAGCTCTGCTTTACTAAGAAGCCGACGAAAGACTGGTTAGACACTACAAATTAAAATGAGTTTGCGGACTGGGCGCCGCAAAACTCCAGCCGCAGTTGCGACATCCGCTACCCGCACCGTTCCATCACGTCCTGGATAAACAGCTGCAATCTTGCCTCTGGGCCATACCCCTCTCGGCGAATTGGGATCTGCGATAATAACGATATCCCCAATTTTCATATTCTCGTTTATTCTGCAATTGGAGAGCTGCCGACGAGCAAGAGTGGGTAGGTACTCTCGGACCCATCTCCCCCAAAAATGATCCGCCAACCTCATTGCCTTTCGCCAAGAAGATCTTCCTGATAGTGCGGAGTCGTCCAAGGGCTCTCTTGACCGCGGCAAGTTGGACGATTCCCCTAACAAAAAGTGATTTGGCGTCAGGGCTGGTTCATCCTCCTCTGTGACTGGGACGTGAGTGAGAGGCCTGGAGTTAACTATATTTTCAACTTCAGCCAGTAATGTCACCAAAACCTCTTCTTTCGGACACCTCTCGGTCATTATTACTGTAAGGGAGCGTTTGACAGTTCCAACTAAACGCTCCCAAACTCCTGCCATGAAAGGTGCTGCTGGAGGAAGAAAATGCCAATCAATTTTCTTCTCTGCACCAAAATCAGCCAGTGACTGCCAAAAACGGTTCATCTCACGGCTCGCTCCTACAAAGGCGGTCCCGTTATCGGAATATACTCTTTCAGGGCATCCTCTTCGCGCCATAAATCGACGTAGAGCCATAAGTGCTGATTCTGTTGTCAAGCTGTGCACAATCTCCAAATGAATGGCTCTCGACACCAAGCACGTGAACAAACCTACGTAGCGCTTCTCCCGTCTTCGTCCCACTGCTACCTCCATTGGCCCAAAGTAGTCAAGTCCCGTAAAGGTAAATGGACGCTGGTGATGTTCCACTCGTACATCTGGTAGATCCCCAATTGAAGGGATGGGAGCAGCCGCCTTCCTTATCCGACACTTAAGACATGCTGCAGCTATGCTTCGGACAGTTGGCCTGAGACGAAGCACGTGATATGACTGCCGTATCTCGTTCACCACTGTTTCATTATGTCCATGTCCTGCCCATTCTTGGTAACTAGCAATCATCAGTCTAACTATTGGGCAGCGGCCGTCTAAAATTATGGGAATCCGCATGCCTTCGGGAACGTCTTGATGTGCTCTCTTGATACGACTGTCTAGCACTAACAGCTCGCGATCATCAATGCAAACCTTTAATTTCCGAAGCCGAGAGCTTGAGGGGCATGGCCGGTTAGTTCTAGCAGCTCTTAACTCCGCTCCGAAGCAGCTGGCTTGGCTCATCCTTAGAAGATGTTCTTCAGCCTTTTTGATGTCACGAGCGAGCAGCGGACGTGGCAGTGCAGGAGATACACGCGTCTGATTCTGCGTCTGAAAATGACGGGATTCTTTTAAGATCCGTAAAAATTGGTAAAGCCTAGCAGTGGTTCGTAGCAAACGGACCCAAGCACTAAACCTATGAATATCCGGAACCAAAGGAGACTCCTCCAAAACTACTACATCATTACACTTTAGTCCGGGTATATCCATCAATTCAACTGCACAGGTCCCTTCCACTGGCCATTCTTGTTCGGGAAAATAAAGAAAGGGTGGGCCTTTTAACCATCTATCCAGGGATTGTATTCCCTTTGTGGAAGAGCGAGTGGCGTCGTCCGCTACGTTAAGCGCTGTCGGTACCCAACGCCACTCGGTCTGTTCGGTTGATTCTGAAATTTCACCAAGCCGATTACCGACAAAGGTCTTAAAATCTCGCGGATCGCGTCTTATCCAAGACAGCACTATTTGAGAATCGGTCCAAAACACCCTCTTTGTTGGCTTATACCTAACTTCACTGCCTACCGTTTGAGCTAGTCGTACTCCTAATAATGCTGCTTGCAGCTCCAACCTTGGAATCGTAGTTGGTTTTAAGGGTGCGACGCGTGTCTTACTTAAGACAAAAGAAAGGTTCACAGTTTTGCTACTGTCAACACATCTCCAGTAAATGCAGCAAGAGTAAGCTTCGCTACTTGCATCAACAAATATATGTAATTCACGATGCAAAAGAGAAGAAGTACTTAAAATATAACATCGCGGAATTGAGAGAGAGCGTACGTGTGTTATATGCTCGTACCACTCGCGCCACAGAGTACATTCCTCTAATGGTAAATGGTCGTCCCAACCAGCAACTAGACGCCAAGTTCGTTGAAAGAGAATTTTTCCTCTCGTAATAATAGGTGCTAGAAATCCTAGAGGATCATAAATTCGCATTAAATCGCGTAGAACTTGGCGTTTAGTAAATGCCTCATTGACCGGCGGGGATAAATCGACATTAAATGAAAAAGTATCGTTATGTGGGTTCCAAACAAGGCCTAAAACGCGTACAGTTGCCCCATCTAAATCTAAATCCACGTTAGAGAAACCTTGCTTTATAAGCTCAAGTGGAACTTGAGCTAGAGCTTCAGCCTTGTTTGACACCCACTCCCTCATCGTAAAACCGCCTAAGGAATGAACGTAAACTACATCTGCGGCTAATTTAGCTGCTTCTTCAACAGTATCCACACTTCCTAAGAAATCATCCATATAATGATCTTCCGTAATAGCCCGGACCGCCTCGGGAAATTCATCACTAAATTCCTGAGCATTTTTATTTTTTATAAAATTAGCCGTGAAGGGGGATGACGTTGCTCCAAAAATGAGAGAGGACATCCTAAACTCTTTAATTCTATTCTCTGGGCCTTCAGGATACCAAAGATAACGTTGACAGTCGCGGTCTGCCTCTCTTATTTTTATTTGAGGGAACATTTCTTGGATGTCACCAGCGAGTGCTACTTTACCCTCCCTGAACCGTAACAAAATTCCAAGCAAAGACTGCAAAAGGTCAGGACCTGGTAGAAGTAATGAGTTCAGGCTTATCCCACAAGATGGAGCAGCGGCATCATGAACTATTCTAAGCTTACCGGGTTTGTGAGGGTGCGTGACACCAAAATGTGGTAAATACCACCGCCGGGAATCATAATTTTGATGATTATGAGAGTCTAAACACTCTTCCGCGTAATTTTTCTCGACATAAGCCTCAATATTGGTTTTATAGAGATCCATGTAAGATGTATCCCTCTTAAAGCGTTTCCCTAAAGTATGAAGGCGCGCCTGCGCGTGTTTATAACTATTAGGGATAAAAGGATTATCCTCACGCCATGGTAGACCTACCTCGAACCTGCCGTTGGGGAGACGCCTAGTGGTGTCTTCGAGAATTTTCATAGCGCGCTTTTCCGACGCACTTAACGGCTCTACAAACTTTACTCCTATACTATCTAAATGATAATACTCCTTTATTAGGCTGTCTAACATCTGAGCGCTCGACAAGACTTTGCAATGGTTAGAAGAAAGCAGTGGCTGAGAAAACTTATTACATGAACCGTACAAAGCCCATCCGAGAGCCGTTCTCACCGCGGCCGGTTCCGTTGTTTCACCAACTCGGTTCTCCTTTGCGATCAGCAAATGCCATTCGCTTATGCCAATAAGTACCCTAGGGGACCCATAAGTAAGTTCGTCGGCAATATCGCTCAAATGCTGAAAACGTTTTACATCGTCGACTCGAACCGACTGCGGGGAGAGCGACAAGTTAGATATAGCTCGTGCGTTGCAAATATCAAACACCTCTGAACAGTTTCTCCCCCTGATACGAAATCGCACAATTTTCGACTTGATTCCCTCCGAATGACCTGTAACACTCTCAATACTAACGCGACTCTCTCGACCCGACAACCCTAACTCGTTAGCTAAATCAAAGTCTATCATAGAAGTCGTAGACCCATCGTCTAATAGAGCAAAGGTGTCAAATTCTCCTTTAGGACCTGAGATAACAACAGGAACAATTTTTAAGAGAACTCGACCCCTCTGATCTATACACGTTGCTGATGAAATTGCATTGGTGTTTACGACTTTAGACTTCGTTGAAGAGTTGGGGTTTTCATTCTCCAATGTATTGCCGGGCGACATATCTGGCGCATCTGAGACTAACTCCGGCTTAGGCAATAACTTTTTACTAACATCTATACTTTCATCAATCGATATTTTTGCCAAAGACGAGTCGTGTAAGAGTGTATTGTGATGCCCCCTACAATTACTACACCTGTGCTTACATGAGCGCCAATTATGTGGGTTATGTTTTAAACACTTCACACATAGCCTTGCGCTGCGAACCCAGGCCAACCGTTCTTCAACCGATAAAGCGGCAAACTCAGAGCAGGTACGTACGCTGTGATTGGGCTTGTCACACAACTTGCACGTAGTGTCTGGGAGACATTTTGAGGTATTACAAATATTCTTATGAGGTACCGTCCTTGTTATCCCAGCTGGCTGAGAGGGGCGGTATCCAACGACCGCACGTGGAGCTGTGGTAGAGAGCTTCCCCGTGGCAGGCGCAACAGGTTCAGCAAAGTCGCACGGAGCAAACCGGACCCGCTTACTCGCCTCGCACTCCAGGAACTCCGCCATACTGATCAATTTCGGTTGACTAGAAGAAGAAGAGGAAGAATGAGCATAATCTAGCCATTTATCTTGCAATAAAGGTGTTAATTTGGAATAAATGTTATTGAACAGTTCAGGAGAGTATAGGTAGTCCTTTTTATTTAATAAATCCATGACTCGCACACATCCCCTTACCTTGTTGGCTAAAGCTACGAGATCTCTGTTACTCCTCCCCAATCGCGGCATGCCGCGAATAAAATGGATGTCCTTGGCAACAATTTGCTCCGGTTGAGCGTAGTATAGCTCAAGAGCACCAACGACATCCTCGGGGTCATCAGCGACGAGTAACAGAGACTCTACCAACTCGCGTGCCTCTCCCTTGAGGGCATTGCGCAACCTACAAAGGTTTTCGGCTGGGGAAAAAGATGTTTTCGTGTCACAAAAGGTTTTATTAAATAACAGCCACTCTGAAATATTACCACTGAATGTTGGCAGTGGTATAGAGCTGGCACCCTGTCTCATGGACATCGTCGACAGTAGCTGTGCTACATCTACAGCAACCAACTGAGGCTGCGGTAAGGAAGGTATCCGATCCTCAATCGGCCGCGCGCGCACCGCCTGGGACGTGTCTAAGTAAGTTGCATTTGTTACCTTACTGGGGCCAGCGCAGTTTTGCTGGTCCACCCACGCCGACGTGTACCTTAACTCAGAGCGGGAGTGGCACGATAAACGCTCCTCGGCCTCCGCTAAGTCAAACTCCGCGCGGGCCTCCTCCTCCTCCGCCGCAAGTCGCCGTATTCTAACGGCCGCCGCCTCTTCCTCAGCCGCTAACCGCTGCTTTCTAACGGCCGCCGCGTCTTCCTCAGCCGCTAACCGCTGCTTGGCGATGGCGGCAAGCTTGGCTCTATGTTGAGCCTCCGCCACCTTACGGATGGTGCCCCCGGAACGCCTGGACGACCTGGAAGCTGGCAACGATTGGTTGTCCCCCTCCCCCCGGGTAGTTTCCACGGAGAGTACATTCTCCTCCGAGAGAAGAGGGGTTACGACCTCTTCTTGAGGTCTGTTTGTGCTTTTCGACCTAGTCAACATAATTAAAAGATAAGAAAATAGATTGGACAAATGGAAAATTTTTGAAAATTAATTGAAAAGAAATAAATACCGAGAAGGACCAAATGTGGACTGTAGAATGAAAAGGGCTGGTTTAAGATAAAGAGTATAATATGAAAACAAGAAAGAAAGGTAAAAAGCACAAACTAAATAAAATATTAAAATACAAAACCAATATCGTCACAGAATTCCAAGCAGACAACAGCGCGTCACCATGACAACGCGTCAACAAACAAAACAAAAACATACTTCTTTTTAAAACTAAAAGGCGCCTAACCAGCCTGTCGTCGACAGTGGCCATTGAATTTCTTTAAACCAATATGTTCGCAGATGGTACAAATATAAAATTTAATCGCGAGTTTGCCTGACTTGGTACTTTTTATCGAATCTACCTGTATTCGTGTTTTGTTTTCACAATACTTTTTTGTATAATAATAATACTCTTCGATGTACGGTGCAGGTTCCAAAACTTCGCATTGCCTCTACATTCATTGTGCGCAATGTATCCTAAGCTATGGGACTCTTTGCCAGAGTCAGAAAAGAGAGGTAGGGCATAGCGAATTGAGCCGCCCGTCGGGGGAAAGACCTCCACTATAGAATTCCGCAGCCAAATGACCTTCGAGTCGCGTTTCTGCCGGTGAGGGTCTCTGAAGCTCTTGGAGTGAGTGCTGCATCGGCAGCCGGGTGTTAAAGTTGGGCCGGCGTGGCGGTGGCAACTGACAGGTAACTGACCAGTTTCATGCCCGTTGTCACAGCGAGTTGGGTTTCTCCTTCGTTTTCCATCAGGCGTAGGGAAGCCATTGTGTCGTGCTGCTGTAAAAAAGTCGTGTGGCCAAATTCATCCTTATAACAGTTACTTTTCATTTGTGTCTGGAATGTAAAATGTTGCTGTATGGTTATTTTATTGAGGTTATAATATCAAAGGATAGAAGGAATGGAGAAAAGACGAAAGGAAATAAACGTATGCATGCATGTTCTTATTAATATAGATAAGGTAATAAAGACTTATGAAAACAGTAAATTCTTATTTGCTTTGCTTTATTCAATTTATACGTCCTTTACCGAAATCTTTTGATACTCGTCTTCAACCTCAACATATCATATTTTATAGTTACTTTGCTCCATAAACATTTTTCACTTAGCATCTTACGATGTCACGTTACAAATTATTAATGTTTTTTTTGTTATCTATCATTATACGAAGACAAACAAGATTAAATAAACAAGAAACACCTACCTGTACCTAACATATCCATTTTGTACTCGTACCAATACATCTCTATTTTCATTTAATTTATTTTAATTCTTACGTCGTATGAACTACAACATCTTACCCTTTCTATCTTGGTATTCCTTACCCAAAGGTTGCCTGAAAGATATTGCTTATAGAGATAACCGGTGTTATACAATGCAGAGTATGAATGGAGTTTATACAATTCAAAATAGATTTTTATAAAAAAGATTTTATTCCTCTTCTATTTTTATAGAAATCAATTTTCTAGGAGCAGCAGTTCATGAAATGTTGTTCTGTAAAAATTATTTTAAAAAAAAAAATTAAACCGACTTCAAAAAAAACGCAAACGACCAAAACTAAAAAGCGATAAATAACGTAAGTAATTCTATCCTTAATAAATAATTATTTAAATATTACAATTATCACTTATTTTTGAAGTCGGTGCCAACCTTTCGGTACCTAACGTAGACTGTTGTTGTATGACGCGCGCGGCCGGCATATTCACACGACAATATACCTACATATGTTTGGCTGGCACCGACTTCAAAAATAAGTGATAATTGTAATATTTAAATAATTATTTATTAAGGATAGAATTACTTACGTTATTTATCGCTTTTTAGTTTTGGTCGTTTGCGTTTTTTTTGAAGTCGGTTTAATTTTTTTTAAAAAAATAATTTTATTTCTCTGTTTTTAGTTGCGTTAATGTGCTGTGACCTTGAATAAAGGCTAATTAATGTCCTTAAGAGTTTTACTTAGGAATGAAAAATTTTGCTTTAAGTCAAGTGAAGACTTTGCGATCTAGAATCAAGCATATCACTTACCAAATCACCTACCCTATTAGCCCTGCATAAGTACATACTACTACCTAGTTTAATATCGACCAATGTCAGTACTGTCCCCTAACTCCTAACCGTTAAGGAGTTCTGTGGCTTCATCATCAGCACCAGATGTTGTCGCCCGGAAGCATTTACCCGATTAAAATATGATTACGTAACAAAAACACCATATAAGCATACAATTTTCGGTTGTTGCCCTCAATTTCTCCAGGATCCCATCATCAGATCCTGACTTGGTGATAATGGGACCACCTCGGAAGTGTCCTCTGTCGAACTGTCGAAAAATTTTTGAAATCCATCCATAATTGACGGAAATATTGGTGAACATACATTAAAAAAAAAAAAAAAAAAATATTATACATACAGACGAATTGAGAACCTCCTCCTTTTTTCGAAGTCGGTTAAAAAGTCGTCTAGTTTATTATTATAAATAGCCACATTTCATTAGTAGTGACTTCAGGTATTGTATGATTTAATTTATCAATGGGCAGTTCAACAACATTTCTGGTGCACGGAAAATGAAGTGGGAAGATGATTAAAAAGATAATTAATAGGAATAAAAATTCTAGCTGAATAATAAATACAATAGATAACTTACACGTACTATCTGCAATGGTGCGTGCTATGATCTCTACGACCCTATGTCGCCAACATGAGTCGCCAAATCCACATTTTCAATTTAACCTGTTGTACGACGCGTACAGAATACATTTAATATTTTTTCAAGGCTATTGCTTCCTGAACTTCGCAGGCCTGGCCTAATCTGCCTTCAAAGCAACTATCAACCTTATACGTTTAACTTAGAACAGGTTTTGCAAGTAAGCAGAAACAAAGCAGATCATAATGGTATATGAACGATTTATTGAGGCAAGGGCTGGTATTTCCAGAAGTTTGGAGAGAATTGGGATTGTTTGAGTGAAACATCTGATCTTACAACGTTATTGCCTTCATAGAAAAAGTTTTGTCACATAGAGAAGTAACGAGACGATTTATATTGGTCCGTTATACTTATACTAGCGTTATTATAAATCACTAGCTGTGCTCGCGACTTCGTCCGCGTGGAATAGTTATTTTTCCCCCGTTTTTACATTTTCCATTATTTCTTTGCTCCTAATAGTTGCAGCGTGATGTTATATAGCCTAAAGCCTTCCTCGATAAATGGTATATTCAACACAATTATTTTTAAAAAAAAATTAAACCGACTTTAAAAAAAACGCAAACGACCAAAACTAAAAAGCGATAAATAACGTAAGTATTTCTATCCTTAATACATAATCATTTAAATATTACAATTATCACTTATTTTTGAAGTCGGTGCCAACCTCTCGGTACCTAACGTAGACTGTTGTTGTATGACGCGCGCGGCCGGCATATCCACACGACAATATACCTAGATATGTTTGGCTGGCACCGACTTCAAAAATAAGTGATAATTGTAATATTTAAATGATTATGTATTAAGGATAGAAATACTTACGTTATTTATCGCTTTTTAGTTTTGGTCGTTTGCGTTTTTTTTGAAGTCGGTTTAATTTTTTTTAAAAAATAATTTTATTTCTCTGTTTTTAGTTGCGTTAATGTGCTGTGACCTTGAATAAAGGCTAATTAATGTCCTTAAGAGTTTTACTTAGGAATGAAAAATTTTGCTTTAAGTCAAGTGAAGACTTTGCGATCTAGAATCAAGCATATCACTTACCAAATCACCTGCCCTATTAGCCCTGCATAAGTACATACTACTACCTAGTTTAATATCGACCAATGTCAGTACTGTCCCCTAACTCCTAATCGTTAAGGAGTTCTGTGGCTTCATCATCAGCACCAGATGTTGTCGCCCGGAAGCATATACCTGAGTAAAATATGATTACGTAACAAAAACACCATATGAGCATACAATTTTCGGTTGTTGCCCTCAATTTCTCCAGGATCCCATCATCAGATCCTTACTTGGTGATAATGGGACCACCTCGGAAGTGTCTTCTGTCGAACTGTCGAAAAATTTTTGAAATCCATCCATAATTGACGGAAATATCGCTGAACATACATAAAAAAAAAATATTATACATAGAGACGAATTGAGAACCTCCTCCTTTTTTCGAAGTCGGTTAAAAAGAATTTTTCAATTCGGACCAGTAGTTCCTGAGATTAGCGCGTTCAAACAAACAAACAAACTCTTCAGCTTTATAATATTAGTTAAGATAACGCTAAAGTAGGTAATTACTTAGGATACTAAAGTATTTCGTTACATAAACTATGTTGTTTCGTGTATTTTTCCATTATCAAATACTGGAGTAGTACCTGTGTCTTCATTATTCTCAATTAATTTAGCACACTGACACTCACAAGAACGTACCTTAATAGCTTCTTGAATACTTTTTGAGTTACTCTCCTCCTACATCAACCTCTTGCAGCCCACTGCTGGAAATAGGCCTCTCCAACAAAATTGTTTTCCCGATACTGGGTCTCTCGCATCCAGCTCTTCTAACAACTATCAACTACAGTAGAAGGTAGTAATAATGGTAGTAGCACGGGCAATAAAGTTCTTTTCCAGCCATCTTCCGCTAATCCTCCCTCTACTGGGGCATAAAGTAAAAGCCATACGTTGCAGTAATAATTATAAAATATTTTTTAGTACCACTGCTGAGACGCCACACTTCACGTCCCGTCCCCATTGCTGGGGACCTGCACCGCATCTTTAATTCCCACGTCCCAACCTCGTAAGCCTAACCGCGTGAAGAAGTTACAAACGTCCCATTAATCATCCACCCAAACAATTTTTTGCATTATAGCCATCATTATCATATTCAGCTGTAGAGGATCCACTGCAAGACAAAGATTCTCCTCCAAAGACTTCCACAACGGCTGGTTGCAAGCTGCTCACATCCAGGCCCATACTGCGACTTTTGTTATGTCGTCAGTAAACCTCGCTGGAGGGCGTCTCACGCCACGTTTTCGGTCGAAAGTACGCATTTAGAGTACCCAAGTAAAATACGTTTAGTCATCAATACGAATAATAGAATTCAAGAATGCTCCATTCCGAAATGGGACTGTCAGAGTATGTTCCCGTTTCGGTAACATTAGCAACACGAGACTGGGAACGTCCTAAGTAATCTACTAACGTGCGGTAAGGAAAATGCGTGTACATTTTCTTGGCGTAGGTAAAAACGAATATTTAATTGAAGACGGGTATTTTTGCAGTTCATCTTGGGGGTTGTCCCAATTCAATTCTAAACTTAAGTTTTAATACTTTTTTATGACAGAAATGGCATACGGCTTTTATGCTCCTAATTGATACACATAATACGACCCTCAAATCTTCAAGAAAATAGCATACCTCTTTCCTAAAGGCCGGCAGCGCAGCTAGGTAACTCCTGATGTTGCACATGGGAGATGTACGTACATGGGCGTCGGTTATCACTTACTGTTGGCTGTGATGGAGCCTTTTTACTCTATGCTTTTTATATATTTTATTGTTTTACTACGAGTTGTCAGTTGTCACGTATCTGCAGTCTTGTGTGCACTTAATTTCCCAATACATTTGATTATTTTCCTAATTCTACGTGTGTACCTCATTCTCCAGTACTTTACAGTCCGCAATTTCATCCACTAGTTATCACTTACCATCAAGTGAACCGTTTGCTCGTCTGCCCCTATTTTATAAAATAAAAAAAAAATATTTTCCGCTACTGCACTTTAAATGATTATCCTGTTACAGAATAACATAAAATAAAAGCTTGTAAAAATACCGATTTAACCTGTTCTCTTGAAAATTAAAATCGGCAAAACAAAGTTCCGCACATCTTAAATGGTTCTCCAATACAATGAATTGCATCAATAAATGCAAATGCATTGAGACAACGGAATCGTGAACTTGCAACTGTGTTCGGATGTAGTTAGCAGAGTTCGATTGAGCGGGAATTCAATTAGTCTTTATTATGTTAACCCGAGTCTGGGAGTGTTCTTGCTGTCGTTTTATGCCGATGCGAAACAGAAAGGGTTGAGTTATGTTAAACCGATTAGTATTTGTCATTTAGAACATCCGATATAAACCACGCGCGCGGGCATGCGGTGCCACCGTTTCACGGTGGAAAATATACCTTCGCGTACCAAAAAGTTTGGTAACTCCTTTTTGCGCCGTACCATCAAAAAAATGGGATGTAAGGGAGCGTATCATCTTTTCGCTCCAAGCCAACCTCACCTGCCCGTGGTGCATCCTGCCGAATAACAAACGAGGCGCTGGCAACCGACTGGTGGCGGTATAACCATCACAATTGAAGGCGTAGCTAAATACTAAAGACCGGTGACGGGCAGCGTCACCGGAGTAAGAAGCTACGCCCTGCGATTGCCAACCCGCCTGCCCAGCGTGGCGATTACGGGTATATCCTCCAGATGTTTGCTCTAAGTGGCGAACAACTGAGAGGCCTTTGTCCAGCAGTGGACTGTAATAGGCTGATGATGATGATGATGATCAAAAAAATGGAGTTCTCTGCCAGCTCATGTGTTTTTGCATTCTTATAGTATGAGATCCTGTAAACGAAGCGCGCCATAGTTGTGGTGACTGACTGGAAACTGAGGTGACATGTTCCCAGTAGCTTCTATTGGCTTTCGTGATATCCTTCTAAAAAGATCAGCCTCGTTGCTAAGCCGTATCCATGGAGGCTCCAATGACGTCATTTTACACATTGTAGCGGTCGAACAGACTGCCCTTTTACGATGCGGCGGGCTAGTGTTATTCTACGGATCGCTTTAACCCGGTAACCCTGTGTGCGGCCGCTTACCAAATCGCTGTCAGTGGCGCCGGGTATCGACCGGGTACCTCAGGGAGCATGCATTTCGTCGGGAACATGCATGGACGTATCGGCAGGTACAGGTTAGATGTTCGCGGCCACAGACAAATCAGATAATGCTGATTCAAAGGTACCTAATAATGACATAAATACTATGTAGCTCTTTAATATTTACTAGAGTAGAACGCTCTCGTCCATGGACACCCGTAGCTCTAACCGAGTTTAGGGTCGCTGCCGGCCTTTTAAATATGAATACGCTCGTTTCTTGAAGGTTCCCAAGTCGTAGCTGTTCGGAAAGACTGTCGCAGGAAGTTGGTTCCACAAAACCGAGGCGCGAGGCAAGAAGTTCCTCATAAAACGTACAGTCTACGTATATAGATTTTTGTAAGGCTCAAAGTGGCTGCGCGGCATAATATCTGTCTTATTATCACACTTTCGTATGTTTCGCAAGAAAACTACGCCTAATATTTCATACGTTCTTATCATATGAGGCAGGTACTCTAATAATAGTCCATATGCAAAGTGCTCGCAGCGAGATGAATAGGTATTGATCGACCGATTGATACTTCGGAGGTACGCCTACGGGCCTCGCTGTCGGTACTGCCTACATACCTCTCATAGGTAGTAGATACCGGAGTGCATTGCTATGAATGAAAAGATGTATGCATGCATACCGCTCACATTCCATTTTTAACATAGAATATGGAAGAAAATGGGTTTTGATCGGTTCAAACCGAGTGGTTTCCGGACTTAGAATAGAAGGGGAGGTCATTTGGGAAAATTTACCATAGTCATCATGCTTGGTAGGCGGGTTGGTGGCAGTAGGTTTTTTTTTATTGTAGCTTGATATAATGGCTTCCCTACGCCTGATGGGAAGCGAGAGAGAAGCCCAAGTTGCTTAGACAACGGGCAAGTAACAGGTCAGTTACGTGTCAGTGGCCACCGCCATGCCGGCCCAACCCTAACCCCCCACGAGCTCCGGAAACCCTACACACAAGCAGTCCAGTCATTTGGCTGCGGTATTCTATAAGGTGGAGGTCCTTCGCCGAACGGGCGGCTCAATTCGAGCGAAAATTCGCTATGCCCTACCTCTCTTCGCTATGCCCTACCTTTCTAAAGGTTTTATTTAAATCCAAATAAAGGCTGCGGCCCGTTTCCTGATATTCTTTTAGTAGTAACCGCTCAACATCAGGCGGGCCATAGGCATGTTTACTACCCTAGTGGTATAAATAAAGAAATCGTCTTCAACGACACCGACGGGATGAAATAATGCGATTATTCGTATCCTTTTCCATCACCACGCGTCAAAAATATTTGTACCCATACGCACACGTACCCACACATATCACCCACTCATACACATTCTTACTACGACATGGACCTACGCTTTTCCCAGAAAATCCAAACTTTATTTGTGTTTCTGTGATAAATTACATTTTCAGACACACGGATCACTTTTCGTTTGACATACGAAGCCCTAATATGTCTTCTATTAAACCCTAGCTAGTGAGACGGCCCCAATACTAAAGCAACAAATAAAGTAACCCAGAAAACTTCTCGGGAACTCTCAGAGATTATCATTTGGAGCACAAACCAACAAACTTAGCTGGAATAACAAGATGACTCGGAGCCCACGCGATCTTCGCCCGAAAAATACGAGTATAAGCCTTAGAGGAGTAAGTACGTAAAGTGTAAGGCCGGGGTTGTTAAACAGCGGATTTGATGGAGTAAATTACTTCTATAGAATTGGCGGCTAATACAGTAGTGTAGCTCGGTATCTCGTTAAAAGATAGGGTACGAAACGAGTATATATGCCAAAGGATGAAAGTTACCGACATAGCCCGAAGGATTAGTAGGCTGAAGTGACAGTGGGCTGGTCATGTCTGCCGCAGAGCCGACAATAGGTGGAGCAGACGAATCTTGGAGTGGACACCGCGTTTAGGCAAACGTAGTGTAGGACGCCCCGCAACCCGCTGGGCGGATGACCTTAGAAGAACTGCTGGCAGTTGCTGGATGGGGGAAGCCCGAGATAGAGAAATGTGGCGTGAATTAAAGAAGGCCTACGTTCAGCAGTGGACGGACCAAGGTTGATTGATTGATTGACAGTAGTGTACTGCGAGAAGATGAACTAAACGTCAATCGTAAAGTTAAGGCTACACCACAAAACGAATAAGAGAGGTAGAGCATAGCTATCTTCGCTTGAATTGAGCCGCCCGTCCGGGGAAGGCGTTGAGCTCAGTGGCATCGAGCACCGAAAGGTTCCGGGCTGTGGGAGGTTGCGTCCAGTCCCACCGGATATCCTGACCCCAGACAGAGCGATTGTAGCGGACCGTCTCAGTGCTAATTGTGCTTCAGAGACGTAGATATATTCTTAAATACAATATTTACACCAATACGAAACAAACAATTGTTGATTACACCTGTGGAATATGGAGCACTGTTACCAGTGGGTATCCGTAAAGTATGTTCAGATGACCAACATTTACCGCACGTTTTGTTAACGCTCGTTTACAACTACATAAGTTTTTATTCAGACCGTAAAAATGCGACGCCCGATTTTCTTAAAACGTTCAAATGTACAAACCTTAATTTGCTATCCATCGCTGTCGATCAAGCCGCGGCTCAAACCAAATCAGGGGGTTGACTCCGGCCGAATTATCGTCGCATAGTTTTATTTTCTTCGACAACCTTTTAGGAAGCAAAGTCTTTTCTTACGCACGCGGTTTGCGTAGGTAAGTAGCGTAAAATGAGGCATTTTATTTGATTCACCTTTTTCTTTCGTAAAGGTTTTTTTGCGTAATTTGATTTTTTGTCATTATGCTCGCTTGGTTTCTTTATTATGATGAAGGGTGGGCAATTTGAGGTGGATGTTGGTTTGTTCATTTTGTTTGTGGGAGAAAAAGTGTAATGAGGCAGTAGAGAAAGGTATATGACGTAGACAGTACATCATACTACAGAAATATAAGTAAGATATAACGACTCAGTTTCAACGAATCACAGCAAGTCACCTTGTCCACGACGGTCCCATCAACTTGATTGCGCGTTGTCTTTGAAACGAGCGCCGAGTTCCACATCCTAATGGTTCGGTCTCCTATAACACCTACGTGAAGAGATGGGCTGGTCCTATTAAACAAATCACACACATTGCTCCGATCCCAAAATAAGTGAAAAAAAAATGAATTTTTTTTTATTTACTATCACAAATGTTACATTTGGCCTTTTTACGATTGAGACCCCCTATTAAGTATGCGCAGATACTTGTGTCAGGAGGTCCCGCTCATCCTATAACTAGTTGGTATTTTATATTGTGATATGTAAATATTCCAATTACAAAGAAAATAATAATAATTTGATAATTACGAATCTTAGTTAACTATTTCTTTAGTGTATAGCTAACCACAATAATAATAGCTTAAGCACTTGTGTTATGGGTATCAGAACAACGAAGGTACCACAAATGTACACTTAAATGCAAATATAAACACCCAGACACGGAACAAACACAAATGTTCATAATAGAAATATTTATCCCGAGTGGGAATCGAACCCACGACTCTTAGTTCAAAAGGCAGGGGTCACTTTCAATTTAGTCACCGAGCCAGGCAACCTATTTTAAATCCTGAAACCACACGGACCAAATATAGATAAGTGTTTTAACCAACGATCTCTTATCAAAAAGCCAAGAATCCCACCTAATAGCCAAACACCGCTTCCAATTCACCCTCAAAATAAATCCTTAGTTATTGGAAAAGTATCTCCAGTACATTACGAACTATGGGTGAGGCAATTTACCCTTAACACGCCAGTTAGGAAGGGTTGGAACTTGCATTACCGGCAAACTTCCCCGTGATCAATGGTTTCATGATCGATTATATATTATTGAAATCCGCTTAGACCGAATCATAATAGCTTCGGATATCAACCGAACTTGTATTCAGAGCTGTTATTGTTTCCAGTTATTTGAACCGTCTGTAATAATTAATTGGACAAGCCGGAGTTTCAGTTTGAGGGTTTTTTTTTATAGTAGCTCGACATAATGGCTTCCCTACGCCTGATGGAAAGCGAAAGAGAAGCCCAAGTCGCTGTGATAACTGGCAAGTAACTGGTTAGTTACCTGTCAAAGAGAAAACAAAAACACATCCTTTATAATATAATATAAATATGGTAGTAGATACATTATGCCATTAATACACAACAAAATAGCACCCAGGACATCGATCAATTACCATTTGAATAATGGCTGCCTACTCATCATTTTCGTATGTCATTCAAAGAAAATGTATCTATACCTAATGTTTTTCGACAGACGTTTTTTACCTGTTGCTAGGTTTTTATCTTACTTTTTGTATTATTTTCTCCAGATCAAACATCATTCATACATGAGGGTTAAATCGATAGGTATGGGACCCTGTTAATGACACCTTAGAAGAAACACCCTGTACGAGTATAATATACAGGGTGTTGTCTTAATAGACAGTACAGGACCGCATATTATGACCGTAATCGCGCAAAAGGGTGAACTGAGAACGGCATGACACACAAGAATCTTTAATGCATACTGAAATAGACGGCTGAACAAGCGAATATGAGCCCAAAAGACCCAAAACGCATACTCACCTCAACCACAATCGATTACGTTCGTATTCGAGCGTCGCCACTCGATTGTCTCGAATAATTCATTACACTCAGGTGTTGATCCCGCGCCGTAATATTCTGAGATGAAGGGTTGGAGGGAACGGAGGCCACTCACGTTCAGACTTATGTAGGGTTGCCTGTAATATTTTGTTGATACGGTAATGCTTCGACCTTAGATATCGGAAGATGTACTCGTTTGTACGTACGGAATGTACTAGTCTACACTAATATTATAAAGAGGAAAGATTTGTACCTATTTTTGTATGAGGCTCAAAAAGTACTGGGCCGATTGAAAAATTCTTTCACCAATAGAATGCTACATTCTTCCAATTTGACATAGATAGGCTACATTTCATTTTGAAAAAATTAGGGATCCTTGGTAAAATTTGAACAATATAATTGTCTACCCCGTGCAAAGCCGCTATGCCTGCGACTTCATCCGCGTGGAATAGAGGTTCATCCCTTATTTATCTCCTTGGGGATAGAATTCATCAAAATCCTTTCTTAGTGGATGTCTACGTCATAACGTCTACCCGCACGCTAAATTTCAGCCCGATCCGTCCAGTGGTTTGGGCTGTGCGTTGATAGATTCCTATGTCAGTCAGTCAGTAATTAGTCACCTTTACGTTATAACTAGTGGTTTGGGCTGTGCGTTGATAGATTATTAGGTCAGTCAGTCAGCCAGTCACCTTTACGTTACAATAAGTATATTTAGTTGTTATAATAGGTCAAGTCAAATAAATTAATCTTTATTCGTATAAGGCATTTGGGAAACTACGTTGAATCTTCTCATTCTCGATCCCATAGTGCTTAAATACGAAAGTCTTCATCCAGTGCGCCCTACGTGATTTTGATATAAGAGAGCAGAAACGTGGGCATTCAAGCTCAGCGAGCTATGCTTTGCGCCTCCTTGCGGAATTGACTCCACTCCAATGGGATGTAAGGAAGCGGCCTATTACCTTTTCGCTCCAAGCCACCCTTGCCTGCCCGTGGTACATCTTGCCAAAATAACGGACGAGGATCTGGCAACCGACTGGTGGCGGTATAACCATCACGATTAAAGGCGTAGGTAAATACAACAGGTCGATGACGGGCAGCGGCGTCACATGAGCGAGGAGTACGCCCTGCGATCGCCAACCCGCCTGACCAGCGAGACGATTATGGGTAAAGCCTCCAGATGCTTGCCCAAAGTGGCGAACGGCTAGAGAGGCCTATGTCCAGCAGTGGAGTTCGATAGGCTGGTGACGATGACGATGATAAGCCAGAATTAGCTCAGAAGAATTTATTCAAATTTTCATTTAAATTTTGTACAAATTTAATAGGACCACCCAAAGTGCTAGCCCTACCTAAGTTCCTAGAGTGTATTAAGAAATGTAAGCACAAGGATGTTAAGCTGACGTCTTGTCATTTGCTGATAATATGAACATCTAAGCTTTAAGTAAATAAATTGTGAAGCAGGTAAGTACATACGTATAATATCTGTATAGCCAAAACATGAATAGGAGTAGATTGCCTTCATAAGGCTGCGTCGTGTATAGAAGCGGGATGATGGCGAAAACATAAGCTGAAGTTAGATTAGAGTTGCGGGTGTCCATGGGCGGTGTCGACTGCTTATCATCAGGCACCAAACTTGCTCGTCTGCCCTCTCTCGCATAAAAAAAAGTTGAAGATGCTGGTAAAGTCCAAATAAAAGCGGAAATGGCTCCATCTGCAAGAGCGATGTTTTGATGTTGATGATCATCATCATCAATATCACAACATCATCATGTTGTCTGACAACTTCAGTATTTTGCGATTTAACTGTGTTTGACTGGAACGGTAATTATAATTGGCAATTTAGCCATTAGATAGATAGATAGATATTCTTTATTGCACAAAAACACAGAGTAAATACAGTAAAGGTGATACAGACATGTTGTGGTACAATCTAGGCGGTCTTATCGCTAGTGAGCGATCACTTCCAGACAACCCTCAGGTAGAGGAAGTGTAAATTCTCTGAAGAGAGGGGCAACGTCGTGCAAACTGTTTCAATAGATATACGACATATAGATACATATTATATACAATAATTATATTATACAATATATAAATACATAAAGACATCATATTAATAGCCTTCTGGACTTAGGTCGTAGGTTCGATCCGCTTTTGGAACAAACATTCGTTTGATGGACATTTTTGTTTCGTGTCTATTAAAATTTGTACCTATTTAAGTATAGTTGTACCTTCGTTATTCCTAAAACACAAGTTCTTATGCTATTACTCTTACATCGAAGCAATGTATGTACGAGTATCTGATAGTGTCTTATAAATATGACTGGCTCGATGGCTCATTTGGTTGTGATCTCTACCTTCTGAGCCAAGGGTCGTGAGTTCGATTCCCGCACAGTACGAACATTTGTGTTCACAAACATGTCTGTTTGTATTGGTCTAGGTGTTTTCTATGTTAAATATGTATTTATTTACAATAAAAAGTATGCAAGCTTTGGCTTAATTTGGGGCTCGACGGTGCTGTGTTGCTTGGAGTGGCATTTATTGGGTTTATTTATTTGGTATTATCAATGACAGACTGAAGCGTGTAGGCAATGTAAGATCATAGCAAAGCTACCAGTCGCTACACTCTCCGCTTCCATTGTAGCCGCAGCCTTATATTTTCATTGCCATAGCTTATGCGATACGTTGTCGAGACGATTCCTTTGTTCAATATCATCCCTAGGGATTTATCGGGACGTAGTTAAACAGGATGCATAGTAAATCTATTTTAATGCTCTCTTATCATAGATGACTAGTGTATGGATATAATTGTTATTTTAATTAGTAACACTCGGATCTGGAATAGGGAATTTGGATGTTTAATTTTGCATGTTACTTGGTTACCAGAAAGAGTCAATAAAATTACCTCATCAAGAAATCATAGGTAAAACTTAGGGCAAACATCTGAAAAATATAGCCCTAATCGCCACGTTGGGCATACGGGTTTACGAACGCATGGTAGGGCGTAGCTTCTCGCTCCGGTGACGCTGCTGCCCGTCATGGATATGTGGTATTTAGCTATTCAATTGTGATGGTTGTACCGCCACCAGTCGGTTGACAGCGCCTCGTTTGTTATACGGCAAGATGCACCGACGATCAGGTGAAATTCATTCAAAAACTTTATTCCATTCTTTTAACATCTTTTGTTTTGATATCTAAATACCACAGTAACTACGAGCCCCGATGCAAAATAGTTCGTCTAGTATGAAAAATGGGATAATATAAAATAATGTGAAGAGTAAGTATTTGGATAAAGTAATTAAGAAAGTTAAGAAGTATGATAACCACAATTTGAGTAACATTCCAAAGTTTATTTATACGTATCTTAAAATCTCGTATTACTTAAATTATCCGCTAGATCTTCCATTTACTACGTTCAACGAGCAAACAATTAGCCTATTAAAGCCTATCGTTATTGTTTGAAGAAATCTCCGATTTGTGAGCCGAAACCACTTCACATTCAATATCGCTAATGTACCGCGGGTCAGAGGGCTCAGAATAGCATCGTCTGTTCCAATATTAGGTCGCATTATTAGAATTGGTACAGTATCGTGAGGTTATGGACAACATGACGTCATTAAGTAACAATTTTTAGTCCTTTAATTCTTTCTTACAACTTCCACTGCTGGAATAGACCTCTCCAGTTGTTCGCCACTTAGGGCAAACATTTGAAGGATATACCCATAATCGCCACGCTGGGCAGGCGGGTTGGCGATCGCAGGACCTAGGTTCTCGCTACGGTGACATCAGTTCACAACTATATTCCATGTGATTTCCGGATTTAGAATAAAAACTCCTCATCTCATCTCTCTTTAAGTCGTGGAAGACGACTAAAGGAGTATCAGGAAATAAATTTGTATTCGATAAACATAAAACAAAATTGTTTTGAAATTTAACAATTATTGTTGAAGTAACGCTGTATCGAAGAAACGTTTGTCGAAATATCAGATTCAACTTTTTAAGCACAGCAGCAAATAAAATAAAAAACAAACCGTACTTTCGAAAGCGTATAATTGAAAAGTAATCTTTACTTTTCACAGCCTATCCATTACACTGAAACCTCTCGCTCAGAATACTTTCCATTAAAAAACTTGTTCGCAAAATATGAAAAAAAAAGAACGACAATATGCAAACACGAGGGGGAGTCGGGGAGTGTACAACAATACAGAGACAAATACGGACCGGCAAGTTCGCTTCGCAAATTGATATAGCAGGCCGAATTCACCAACTTTTATTGGGTCCATAACCGTGGCAGGATAAAGCGAAAAGTTTTCAATAGTGTTGTGCAGTGTTCAGGTGTGCATTGTCGATAAAAATACTGTCGAAAACAGATAAACGTGTATTTCATCATCATCATCATATTAAGCTTATATCGTTCCACTGCTGGACATAGACCTCTCCTAATGTTCTAACGACATGTCCTGGGCTTCTCGCATCCAGTACTTGCCAGCTGTAACTGCGCAAATCGTCACTCCAACTGGCCTGAGGGCGTCCTACATTACGTTTACCGATGACATTGATAAATCACCACCTATCACAATACATTGCTGCACATGGACATAACCAGTTATGCACATGCCAGCCATACACCTTCAACTCACTCACCAAACTGGCACTGTTAGCTTATAAGTTGTATTTTGTAGTATTTATTATGCTCTGTTACTACTATAACTATAATTATTTTTGGTTACCCAAGATACAGGCTAAGCCTAGTTTGGGATCCCCTGTTCCATTCATTACCTACTCCTTACTTGTGCAATTTATATAATTTTATGATTAAACTACCATCAACTGTATAGTCTAGGTATGTTTTTCTGATAGTAAGTAATAAAGCATTTTTCATTTTCATTTTCATTTCAGTTGTTCTACGATTTGGTCAAACTTCTAGAGGCTCGCCACTGCGCCGGCGGGTTGTCGATCGCAGGGCGCAGCTTCTCACACCTGTGACGCTGCAGCCCGTCATCGGCATGTGGAATATCGATAAATATAGGTAGGAACAACAAAATCGGTACAACACTAATACCTTGGTGTCTTAGATGCGGAATCGCTAAAGTAATTTCAAACAACTTTTTGGGGAGCTCTTTATTTTGTGTTTTAAGTATTTTATAAGACTAACGCGATCCAGGTAATACCTAATTATCTTTTGGAGCTGTTTGAAAGAAATTTAATACAATGTTACGAGTCAACTTGAATTTCTCAAGTGGGTGCTTGGAATCCCGAGAATAAAGCGATATTTTTGCTAAACGAAGTAACTTGGGCTTTTATTTGAAGGTGGGAACTTAATGCTTAGTAGGGTTGACCCGCCTGTCTGCCGACCCCAGTACGAAGCACACTGTTGTGATGTTACTTTCATTTCATTCATGTTCGTTTGGTAGTGACATCTGCCCTCTGAGCCAAGGGTCGTGGGTTCGATTCCCGCACAGTACAAACATTTGTGTTCATGAACATGTCTGTTTGTATTGGTCTGGGTGTTTTCTATGTGTAATATGTATTCATTTACAAAAAAAATATTTAAGTAAGTTTATCAGTTGTCTAGTACCCATAGTACAAGCTTCGGCTTAGTTTGGGGCTAGGTGGCACTGTGTGGCCCAGCGTGGCATGTCTTGGGTTATTTATTTATTTACTTTGGTCGCATTTCAGAATGAGACAGTGTACAGCAAAGCTAGTAATCTTGCAAGTCGGTATGACAGTGCAACTGACAGTTGATAATCTGGTTACATTTGCATAGCCATTTAGCCATATCAATAAATCCACTCAACAATTTACACTCTTGGCTGTGAAACTTGATGCACATTGAGTGCGCGCAAGTTCACCATTCTGATAGTAAAATGGAATGAAAATACTTTTATTCACATAGACTTAAAATACGTATGAACCATCAAGTAAATGTAAAAAGATTATGCTATCGCCGTCTTGGGAAAGTGGATTCTACCGAGGAGAACCGGCAAGAAACTCGGTAGTTACTCTTTTTCAAGTTGTAGTATTTTGCAAGAGGTGTGATATATCCTAGATTTTTTTTCCTGCCAACCTAGCTCGCCCACACAGTAATAATTATTATTATGCATAGTAATCACTCCTTGATATTCAAGGAGTTTGAATTCCACGCAAATTAGCTAGCATGTAATGTTATTGGGCTTTCCTATCCAGAATACACTAGTGTTGCACCCTGTCCCTGTTATTACAATAGAACATATTGATTCTATTAGGACAACAATTACAATCCTTTTGGTTATGAACACTCCACGACAGGTAAAACCTAAATGCAAATTATAGTTTATTAGTAAACGTACGGCATCATTATGACATTTCCTTATCCAGTAGGTAATTTTGGCAATCTTTCTCCCTATTTGTTCCATTCACTGATTGTTCTGGAATGGTTCTGTTTTTTGTCTCTCTTTTGGTTTAGTATCTGGTACAGATTGTCGCTGGTCCTCAAACTTGCATACTCAGTCGGTTACCCGTAGCCTACAGAAATAGAACACTGACTACAGATCCCACGATTCAACACAACAATAACACTACTTTTCCGCCTAAGCTCCGAACTCGTTGTTTAGACAGAAACATCTAAAATATTCACTAACAAATCATACCGATACGGTTAGAGAAAATAAAAAACCTTATAAATTTCCTTTATTTTGGGCAACTGGAAGGGCAAATAATGCCAGCCCAAGATACACAACGCCACACAGAAATGTATCAAGGATAGTACGGCCATCAGATCTTACAAATTTTTAAACTTTGGCCTTGCATCGATTGGCGAAATTGAATTATAATTAATTTTATGCTGAATCTCCCTGGATTAGAGTAATGTATAACGGAATTTTATGCTTTTTAAGTGTTTGTAACTAGTCTATAATGAGAGTATTAGGTGCAGCGCAGACGACAGACTATGCGTGACGCACTTTTTTGCAATTGGGATGATGACTAAAAAATAATTTAATGTCCATCAGATAGATTAATGAAAAATATTGGATACGTATTTTTTATTTTGCCTCTTGTTCAAAAACTTACGAAGATACATTGATTTTAAATGTCACATGACGTCACGTTAGAGTACAAAATATACTCTAACGTGACGTAGTTAGCCCCCACTCCGTAACTTTAATGCGCTATATCTAAGTATTTTCTTGTTATTTCGACAAAACAAAAAATACGGGTCTTATATTTTTTTATTATCTAAGAGACGGACTAATTATTTTCTTCATTTTCATACCTTGTCATCATCCGTATTATATGCAGTAACGCACACGACGCGCAAAATTTTGTCGGCAATTCTGTCGGCAGACCTACCGCTCTTTTTAAATGTCTCAGACGCAGACTCTATCGCACAAAAAGTTTGTCGTCTACGCTGCTTCTTATAGATTGAATGAACATAATGTTGACAGCATTTACCTGGGTCGAATTAAAACCCACTGCGTTTATCAATTCGCCTGCCAAGCCTGGTGACTAAGGCACATCCTGTGTCCAGCAGTGCACGTTTGTGAACTGATGATGACGATGATTTTGAGTTTAAGTTTAATCACATACATATATATCATTCGAAAGAGCGGAAAATTCTGAACAAAACTGTATACTCAACTCATTTTGTGAGTTTTGTCCCTTACCTTAATTCAGCCTACAGCCGACTATATAGTCACACGAGATTTAATGTGCAATATTTTTGCCGCCGCTTCGAAAAGAACCGCGCGTAGCGTGCTATTCTTGATACATTCAACAGCCCGACCCCTAGCCATTTTGTGCTCGGTACCGACGATATATTGCGCCATGGCAAATCTCCTGTATCAACCTTTTGGGATTCAACTATTTTTACTTGCAAGAAAGAATTTGCGCGAATGTTTTTCCGGACTTTTTCAAAGCCTTCAAAGGTTGAATGTATTAAATCGAAACAAGCCGACGAAAATTTAGAGCAGCTACACACTTAATCGGCATAGGCCGGGCGTTAAAACCGTATATATTATTATGTAGGTGAGTGTTTGGTAATAAAATTGATGTATTATACGTATGTTTTATACCTACCTATTTTTTTTACTTAACGTAATTTGGCTCATTTTGTATTTCGCGTAGCTGGCAAATCATAACGTCATCTCTGTTTTGGGCAGCCTCTCAGGCGCCATCTATCAATCGGATGCAATAAAACGGGATAAATGTATAAAATAAAAAGCTTATTTCTGCAAATTAGAAAGTAGATACGTTTGCACGGCCAAACTTTTTTTCGTCGACTCGCCGTAACAAACAAAAACATAGATAACACACACACCATAACTTTAATAAGCGCAAGCGAGGGTGTCTATATAATTTTGTATTTTTCGTTGTAATCTTTAGACATTAAATATGACTTAATGCGAGACTTCGATTTATGTATAGGTAAATGAACAATATTATCGGGCCGCCTTTGTTCGACAAACGCTGCTGAACCGACTATGTGTGTAGCTACCCTTATATTGACAATTTTTAAATTGAATATCATGAATCAAATATTGGTGCGTCATTAAAAATAGCTGTGATCCCTCTATTGTACCGTTTTTCTGAGTACTAGAGTTTATTGTTTTGAGAGTTTATTACCTAAGAATTGGCGTTGTCAGTGACAGGACTATAATGATACCGGAAAGAAAGTATAACAACTAAGGGATTAAACACAAAACTGCAAGGTGAACGATCTTCACAGAAGAGAAGGTGATAGGAATGACCCGGAGCGAAGTGAAGAGTGTTTTTTTTTCGTACTGCGAACGCCCTCTGCCCCATTCGGGGGGATATGGGACAAAGCCAAGACTAAGCTACTACTACAACAGGATACTAAGCCATGATACAAGCTTCAGCTTAGTTTGGAAGTAGATGGCGTTGAGTGGCTAGTGTGGCATGACTTGGGTTATTTTGGGTGGTTTATCTGGACTGGCTCGGTGGCTCAATTGGTAGTGACCCCTGCCTTCTGAACCAAGGGTCGTGGGTTCGATTCCAACCCGGGACAAACATTCGTGTGAAGAACACTTGTTTGTTCCGTGTTCGGGTGTGTATAATATGTATTTAAGTATTTATTTGTGGTACCTTCGTTGTTCTGATACCCATAACACAAGTGCTTATTTTGGGATTAAAGCAATGTTACATACATTGCTCTAATCCATATGTTAACTGATATATTTTTCTTCACTAATGTATTATTGTCTCTTCTACGATAAATCAGTAAATACACGAAATATTTTAATGCATGCTCCCTATTATTTCTTGTGTCTATTATACTTCCCTCTACGTTTTACTGTAACGATCAATCATCATTTTATAATTGCGTTCTGAATGCTCGTTATCAACAAATTGAATGCGACGTTTGTACTACATCCAATGATGTCGGACAAACCAATCATTTTTAATTAACAGTAGCTACTCTATCAGTCGGAGTGATAACGGCGGCCCCGCGGTGTTCGGCAGAATTTTCTCATTTTCCCTTTAAATTTAACTCGCCCAATCTTATTTGGCGATGTCGTCTGATGGTACTACTATTGGTCTATTTCTCACTAAGTTCGGTGCATTATTTTAGTGGTTTTTAGGGTTCCGTAGCCAAATGGCAAAAACGGGACCCTTATAGATTCGTCATGTCTGTCTGTCTGTATATCTGTCCGCTAACACTATTTTTTTCCAAACTGAAGCGCCAGAGACTCTTGTAGTGGTATTTTATCACGAAACTACCAGTGCATGACAAACTGAAAAAAATATAATATATGATGTGTATTTTTTTATAGTAGCTCGACGTAGTAGAAAAAAAGAAAGGCTTGTGTCCAGCAATAAATGTCTACATGCTGATGATGATGAAGACCGAGATATATTGTATACCCATTTAAGTATTTAAAAAACCAATACCATAGCTTAAATTACAAAAGCGTAAAAAATTTATCGAAACAATTTTTCAGGAATAAAGAGGTTATTTACAGCCCTTTGATTCGCTTCAAACAGAGCCGTGATTTATATCCGAACAATGGTTTTGCGATACGAATCGTTAATTCGGTCCGTATGTATTCATTTGCACATTAATATTCATAGTTGCAGTATAACAGTGATTTACAAACAAAGTTTATAGAGCGTAATATTTACAGTTGGCGCGTAGATTGTACGCCAATATATTTTTTTAAAAATAAGTTCAATAATGCTTCGAATTTAAAAAGCATAGGTAGGTAAGTGCTGGATGCGAGAAGCCCAGGAAAGTGGCCAACAATTGGAGAGGCCTGTGTCCAGCAGTGGACTCCGAGAGGCTGATGATGATGAATTAGGCGGGGTTTGATGATGAATTAGGCAAAAAAAGTTGGAATAGTTTGTTTTCTTAGTGGGTCCGATTAGAAAACCAATGCCGAATCTTTGATTTTTACTATTTTGTATATTTTATTTTCTTTATTAGAGAAACATACAGCATCATATAACACATATGGACTTAACAATAATATGGTTGACACATAAGCCTAATTAGTTTCTACAATTTTTTTACCATAAATACTGTTGTATTTGTTACTAGCTCTTATAAGAAAACTATTTCTTCTATAATTAGTTTTGCATAAGGGAATAGAGAAAGTGGGTCTGTGTCGTGCGCCATGTCTACTGCACTTCAAATGCAATCTGCTCAATAATAAAGGAGAATCAACTAAATTGTTGCAAATTTTATATAGAAATATTTGGTCTTTGTGCTCTCGACGGATAATTAACGATTCAATACTATTTTCCTTATGTAGAAGTTATTAAACAAGGGCTTGGTGCGGAAAGATGAGTCACTCCATTACATCCTATCCTAAGTATAAGATTTTATAGTAAAATGAGAACCATTGGTACGAACGACTTAAAGTAAAGACGGTATTAGAAACTTTGTAGGTGTCTGCACCGCCGGGACTCTTGATTGTGAAATATTTGAGTTTACTTTTTCGCCCAAATTTAACTTTCTTTCAAGTTGCGGTATTTTCTTTTCAGTTTGCTTCAATTAACCTGAACAGATTTTTTTTACCGAAGTTTTTTTTTATGCCAAGTATAATGTGATTGCGGTGCACAGACTAAATGAAGGAATGGAACCGCTTTTGTTTGTACTGTCGAGCTGGTGGCAAATAATTTATTTACTCTTTGGGATTTTATGTACGTGTCGTGAGCGAATCAATAAAAGGCCTTCTACACGGTCGGATTGGACCGCCGACCAAGGACGCGTTGGTCGGGTTAATATAAAAATGGACAGTGTAGAAAACGGTTGTCCGACCAATATTTGGTCGATGCCAACGGCCTTGGCCGGGAGGGCATCTCTTCCGACCGGCTACGTTCGTGATTGGCCATCCACCGACCGTGTAGAATGAATACAAAAATTGGTTGATCCGACCAACGCGTCCTTGGTCGGCGGTCCAATCCGACCGTGTAGAAAGCCTTTAACACTTCGTTTTCAATGGCACCTTATTCATCATTATCATCAGCCTGCAATCTTATGTCTTTTGCTGGATATAAGCCTCCTTATGGTCAATATGTCTTAATCACCACGCTTGGCAGGACTGTTGGCGACAGCAGTAAGTTTTGTTTATAGCTAGGTAAAAGCTGCTACCCGTATACTGATATTCCCTAAGTGGTCTTCTACGGCACCCACGAAATGAGATGGGGTGGGCATATACTAAATCCGGAATACACACGGACAAAACTATAACTAATTACTATGACCTAATTCCTCAGGTACATCGTCTAATTAGATTAATGTATCTCTACTCATACAAAACCACGACAGTAAAATATAGAGTGGGATGCCTAAATCACACCTAAATTAAGTTGCGCCCTACTAAGCGTCGTTCCAAAAAATGCGTTCAACACCCACATATTTTATATAGGACCATTTAATGGCAAGGTGACGTAACCAGGGATTTGAGCCACAGTTAACGTGTAACAGTATGGAAACAATTGATGAAATCAGTGATTTGGTCACCACAGTACACAACATACATAGATAGGCTAGAGTCTATCCAGAGGCGACTTCTCAGAATTCTAACACTCAGGTCCGGTCTCAAAAGAGACCTTGTAACATACGAGGATCGTCTACGTCACTTTAAAATAAAGACCCTGGATAAGCGACGACAAATGCAGACTTAAATAACCTACATAGGATCATATCCGGCTCAATGTCCACCACACTTTTATCCGAGATCAGCCTAAGAGTGCCTAATAGGTCTTGTAGGCGTGAATGCCCCTTCTCACTTCCCTTATGCAACAACAACGTCTCCTCTCACAATCCAATTATCAGAATGTGTCGAGAATACAACTGCTTGGTGGGTCGTGTGGGAGACGGGCTTGACGTCTACTGTTCTTCCATCGGAAAATGGAAATACATCTTGTCTGGTTTCACATAGGTAAGTTCTCTAGATTATATTTATTTTTTATTATTTTTATTGATTTGTGTTCGCTTTTGTTTCTTTGTAAAAATCTCTTTCCTTTCTTATGATCAGCATAGTTGCATGAATTTATAGTCTTGCATTGCTTACTTGATACCAATGCTGACACAGTAAAGACATGCTGTTCACACATGCTTGTGGAGATACAGCCTAAACCCGTGGCATAACTTGTATTACCATATTATAATTGTATTCACTGTATTTCTGTTGTGTGTGACAAATAAATAAATAAATTTGGTATTTCATCCTTATCTTCTTTTCGATTCAGACCATCCCATACACGCAGAATAGGCGCACATACGTAGAGATGTGTTTAACTAACTAGGTAACTAATCAACTCATCTTGTTAGGCCGCTTGTCCACATTGAACGAGACATTTTGAGAACTTGACACTTTGAGAACCTGACTTTCAGGGAAGTTGACATTTTCGGAATTTGACATTCTAGACTGAAAGGATCCCAAGATGTGCCACTTTGTATGATTAGCTACACTCATCAAATTGATCCCAGCTACCGTACACTGATTGACACACCATCCATCTCACATTACTTTCACTTTTATGCCATTTCCACTGCAAAAGATCAGTTATGCGTAGTCGAAAAGGCTCAATAGCGAAATATCTTAGGAGTCTATTTTAGTAGCGGACTCGTAAACTAGGACTTGTGATGTTGGTCACTAGATAGTAATTGTTCCTTTATTTTGGTTTAGGACGTCTTAGGAAAAGGCTGAAGTCTTTTTCAAAGACTAAATTATAACTTTTGAATTTATTATAAATTTAGCTTTTGTTAATCGTAATAATCGATCGCTTCAACTTACGACATTACACTACATCGTTCATGATGTTGTTTCGCCAACGGATAGTATCTAAATCAACGGTGTTGTATATCTACTCGTATATGGGGCTCAATAGTTTTATCTATTAAGTACATTTGTACTTATACCAGTCTAGTACTAGGCTTATTGATTTGATTTGAATGATGAAGAAATCATCAAGTTTGGTAGTGAATTTTCTGAGCAGGTTATTGAGTGTTCAATAAAGTCATTTATGGATGTTGATAATGCATTTTTATATGATAGCAAACACCTTAGTGACCTAAGCTTAATTTTAGTTAAAAAAGTCTGTTTACCAATACTGCCACGAGATCTTTACATAATACAATTGACTTTCCCTACTGATACGACCTGTACTGTGCGATGTTAAGCACAATTAATTAATCAACCCGCGTCCCTAACGAATCGGTGTTGGGCCCACATTTTTTTGCTGACTCACTTCCGGACATTTTACAATGGAGGCCAACTTTCAGCTGCTTTTTATAGCGATTCGTAGAGCTTTAGCGTAATGTATGCTTTGTATGGGTATAATTAAATACCTCGTAATGGAAACGATGGCGTCAGTTTAGTGGTCGCAAATACCCGGGTTCGAAGTCTGCGTATTCCGGGTTAGGATTTTGGGTTAAGCCAAAAATCACAATACCTAGTTGAGATTTTGAAAGGGGATATAAGGGATGGAGGAGATAAGGATTTGTCCGATATTTATTTACTATAATAAAATTACTACCACATAAATCAAATAAACAACTGGAGAGGCCTTTGTCCAGCAGTGGACTGCAATAGGCTAATGATGATGATGATGGTGAAATCAAATAAAAAGTTACAGATAAACATATCTTGACAGAAACACATCATTATAAAAGTAAACCATATTAAATTTAGGTAAACATGGTCCAAAGAAATGGCTCAACACACAAAAAGTCTTCCTCGAACACTTTTCTTTAAAAAAAGTGATCCTCGAACACTTTTCTTAAAAAAACAAGTGTCAAAAGAAACAGTAACTGAAATCCCAAAATTTCTGTTGCAAACTCTTTGACAAAGGCACGGGTCTAAGTTCAAAGCATAGATTAAAAAGTCGGAGACACTTTGAAGAGGGTTTTGGTACTTTAAAAATTGGCCAAGTGCGAACCGGACTTGTCCATGAAGGGTTCCGTATAGAAAGTAACCTAATATTAAAATGTTTTTTTTTTATGTTTGAGTTGATTGAATGATAATTACTTACTGGATCTCATCTAAATCAATATTCGGTGGAAGTTTGCATGATAGGTTATGTTACCAATAATTTTTAGTTGAATCATTCCCTTATTTCATGTTCAACACTTTGGAAGTAAAGTTTCAATCGCGCAAACTATTCAGTTTATAAAATAATGATATTGAAAGCGTAGAGAGATAGATAATCTATCCATAAAAAACCTATCCATAGATAATGCCCACGAATGAGTTTGATGAAAAAAATTGAGTTTCCGTTATTTAAAGTATGGGGTACCTTTTTCTATTAATCTTAATGCAATTTACAGGACCAACAGTATAACAATAACCAACAGTATCTTTATTCATTGGTTAGGAAAAAAGTGTCTGTGACATACGGACAGACAACACATAGATAGACAGAGAGACAATACATGTCGATTCTATAAGAATTCGGTTTTTTACCATTTGTCTACGGAACCCTAATAAAACCTTCAATGAACGCGGATCTTTTCAATATCTCGACCCCGATACGGGCCATTGTTTTTTTTTAATTAGTTAATACAGAACTCATTTATACGGTCCAATAAACCGGAATGGGACGATAAAGGGAAACACAATTGGCCACAGATTATTCTCGATTTGTACTGAATAAGTCCTATACTTTTTTTAATTTTTTAATCAATAGAATACAAAGATGTTGTTTCCAATTTGCTACCGAAAAAACTTGCACATCTAAAGTTTTTACACATCAAATTCATCAACGGTAATGTTTGTCAATAAATCATTGTCAAATAGCTGACAAAAAGATTCCCTAAAACGACATAAGTTAAAATGTGTCAATAAAAATACTGTACTTAATAATACTGTATTGTTCTGTTCTGTTCTTGGGATCCCAATATTAAAGTATCTGATATTAAATCTATAAATTAAACTTTATTTGTACCTATCATAGAATAAAGTTCGTTAAACCTAAGCCCGAACATTGCCACATAAGGCAATGTTCACAATCGAAGCCACTTTCAAACATTAAGTTCGCCTTTTGTACCATTTTGTGCAATAAAGTTAAAATAAATAAATAAATCATTATAAACAAATCACTAACGAGCTGACCGTACCCCGCAGAGTTCCTGAGATAGCGGCCTAATTGATCACGACCGCGAATGTTGACCGCAGATGTTGACCGCAAACGTCGACCGCGCAACCGCGACCGCGTCGCTCGCACGGCATCCGACACGCGCCCACGCGAACGCCGCAAATTAATTGTTATATTAATTTAGTTATGGCTAATGATATAAGCATTGTAATAATATATTTATGTTCTTTCGGGCGCTATACACTCCTTGTTGCATCATAAAGTTGAATTAAAACTCGATAAAGTATACTTTAGTTGTTTAAGTAAAGCAGTCTTATCACTATAAGCGATGTCATCCAGACAACCTTTGGGTAAGGAATGGTCAGATAAAAAGAGTGAGGTGGTGTAAGGGTGGGGGAGTGGTAATTGAGGGAGACCTATGTCCAACAGTGGACGTCTTTGAGCTGATAATGATGATTATGATATTTAACTTAGACTGGCTCGGTGGCTCAATTGGTAGTGACCTCTACCTTCTGAGCCAAGGGTCGTGGGTTCGATCCCCACACATTACAAACATTTGTGTGCATGAACATGTCTGTTTGTATTGGTCTGGGTGTTTTCTATGTATAATTATGCGTATAATTAATTATTTTCTATGTATAATTATGCGTATTTATTTACAAAAAAAAAGGTATACTAGTAAGTAAGTTTATCAGTTGTCTAGTACCCATAGTACAAGCTTCGGCTTAGTTTGGGGCTAGATGGCGCTGTGTGGCCCAGTGTGGCATGTCTTGGGTTATTTATTTATTAACAATCATGTTAAAGTATAAATATATCTATGTATGTATCAACATACATAGATACATTTATACTTTATTTTACAATGTGAACCCTATCTCGCGTGTAGAGTTAACGCGGAATTTTCGCGAAAATGTCAAGTGTTTAGACACTAATAGAAATTATTTAATTGCACATGAAACGGTTGACTTAAGACTAGGCATTAAGCTATAATAATTGTAATTAAGTGATCTCTTCCACACAACTGTTTGGTAGAGGATAATTAAAGAGGTGTGGACTATTGTTAACTAATACGTCGAAGTGCTGGACGTCGAAGTGCTGGTAGGCAAAATGTTTGACGTTCAAAAGTATTACTAGTGAATCTATGTGCAGAAATAAACTGTTTTATTTTATTTGTTTTCCGAGGAAAAATGGACGGCACTAGCCACTAAAACATCGACGCTCTTAGTAAATTAGCAAAAGGATTAATTTAAATTTGGTGACAATGGGACCAACACTTTCGAACAAAAAAAAGAATTTTTCAAATCGGTTACTAAGTGGCTGACTGGCTCGGTGGCTCAGTTGGTAGTGGCTCCTGCCTTCTGAGTTCTCAAGAGTCGTGGGTTCGATCCCCACCCGGGACAAACATTCGTGTGATGAACATTTGTGTTTGTTCCGTGTCTGGGTGTTTATATTTGTATTTAAGTATATATTTGTGGTACATTCGTTGTTCTGATAACCATAACACAAGTGCTTAAGCTACTTACTTTGGGATCGGAGCAATGTATGTGATGTTGTCTAATATTTAAAAAAATAAAATAAGTCTCGGAAATATGTGTGGAATTGAGAACTTCCCCTTTTTTAGGAGTCGGTTAAAAAAGTGTTATGAAACGTAACACACCGTGCCGTCCCATAAAAGGGTGGTCGCCTATAAAACGCTGGGAACTGCAGATATATCGCCCTCTCTGTTCACAAATACAAAAGAAATTTGGGATTCAATGCTTTCCATTTGCATGTCTAAAGGTGGCTCGTAAAAATTTCATGGAAGTTCTTATGGGGCGCCTTGTATGTGAAGTTCTGTCGAATTTTGAACTGACTGCAAAGATTGTAGTAGAGAATGGGAAATGTTTGTTCTTTCATCGTATACGGCTCAGACGAATATAAATAGTTAGCATACAATCTATGTTAATACATTATTGGGATGTTAGGGAGCGACATAATCATCTTTTCGCTCCAAACCAACCTCACCTGCCCGTGTGCCCGTGGTTCATCCTACAAAATAACAAAAGACTGGCTCGGTAGAAATTTAATTTAAAAATTATAATTTCTAGCGTTTTAATTGGCTAGTGGCCGGCAGTCGGTGATGAGTCACTATTTTCTTAACGCGAATGAACTATAGGGCTTGTTTTAAAAGACCGGCTCGGTGGCTCATTTGGTAGTGACCTCTGCCCTCTAAGCCAAGGGTCGTGGGTTCAATTCCCGCACAGTACAAACATTTGTGTTCATGAACATGTCTGTTTGTATTGGTTTGGGTGTTTTCTATGTATAATATGTATTTATTTACAAAAAAAATGTATCTAAGTAAGTTTATCAGTTGTCTAGTACCCATAGTACAAGCTTCGGCTTAGTTTGGGGCTAGGTGGCGTTGTGTGGCCCAGCGTGGCATGTCTTGGGTTATTTATTTATTTACCTGGATGTCTCTCGCGTGGCTACATAGACACTGCTCCATAAACACGTCCTTATTTCGGGCGCGTCTCTTCAAAACATTCGGTCAGCTCAACAAAACTTTTCACAAGCTTGAAATACATGTACCTACCACATAATATTCAGTTGTGTTGTATGCTAATTGTTTCATGAACTTCCTAAGTTGGCTAATGAACACGGCAGTCTGGTTGTAGCCAGATAAGGCGCTTTCAGTCCAGGTAACCTTGCCAGAACAAAAGCGGTGTGGAGCTGCCACGGGTTATATAAGATACTAGATAAATGGGGAATCGTTGCTTTGTGTGTAAACGTGTTATCTTCTCTGTAATTTAATTATTGATTTAGAAATAAATAAATACCAGACAACATCATTACCACGTTGAAATCCCAAAATCAAATGGAAATCAGAACAACTTCTTTTTCTGAAGTCAATAGTCATCATCAGCCTATTGCAATCCACTGATGGACCCTCATAGGCCTCTCCGATTGTTCGCCACTTAGGGCAAACATCTGGAGGATATACCCATAATTGCCACGCCGGGCAGGCGGGTTGGCGATCGCAGTGCGTAGCTTCTCGCTCCGGTGACGCTGGTGCCCGTCACCGGTCTGTGGTATTCAGCTACGCCATCAATTGTGATGGTTATACCGCCACCAGTCGGTTGCCAACGCCTCGTTTGTTATTCGGCGGGTAGAACCACGGGAAGATGAGGTTGGCTTGGAGCGAAAAGATGATAAGCCGCTCCCAATAGTACTTTGTCTAAAATCCGAGGCAAAACCAGGTGGTTGAGGCAAAGGCGCTCGCAGTATGGCGAGAGCTCCTCGATACTGCCTTGGGGCGCCACATCACTAAGGTAATTGGCCCCAGTAAGCCAGGTATGGCCCAGGGCCTTGATATAATATGCGTAAAGACTTTCCCGACCAAAAAAAAAAGGTTAGAGACTCTCGCCGCTCCTCGGTGGGGACATATAAGAGTTTTTGATAAACTTTGATGTCCATGTCGTCTCCCAGCACACCTGTGCTGCACCGCTAATGAGCCGACCGGTCGTTAAGCAGTTAACAGAGCAAAGACAAAGAGAACTCATCTTGCTCTCTTGATTGCGATATTACTAAACAAGATTTGCGCTAAGCATTGTCAGGGCACGTTAAAAGAATAAAATATAAATCTTGAAACTACAAATCTTCAGTTGTTAGAAGACTCTAAACACCAATTGTATTGAGAAGAATATTAGATAGATAGATATTCTTTATTGCGCATCATACATCGTAAATGCGCTCGTGGGGGGTTAGGGTTGGGCCGGCATGGCAGTGGGAACTGACAGGTAACTGACCAGTTACTTGCCCGTTGTCACAGCGACTTGGGCTTCTCTTTCGCTTTCCATCAGGCGTAGGGAAGCCATTATGTCGAGCCATTATAAAAAAATACAATTAACTTAAAAACTAGGTATTACAGGACACTTGTTGCACAACTTATAGCGATGATGCTATAAGGGATAAAGGCCGCCTAAGTTGTGCATTTCTATCTCTTCCAAACAACCTTACGGAATATATTCTGAAGAAGAGAAAAACATTGATTAAATACCACTTTTGATTGGCCTGATGGCTAATTTGATAGTGACCTCTTCCTTCTGAGCTAAGGGTCGTGGGTTTGATCCCCGTTGTGGGTGACATTTACATACAAAAGTTAACAAAACGCAGCTTTACTAATTAAAAATAATGAGCGAACGAGCAAGTCTTGTCGCCTAACATTTCGTAACAAAGACAGTATACACATTACGTAATTGATTGATGGCAGTGACTCGGGGCTAAGTTGGTGAAAAATTGTTCAACGTCTAAACTTTTTGTGGCGTGTCAACGAATTTATGGAAAACTGGTTGCTGATATTCGGTTTTAGTGACAAGGTTTTTATTTAGATTTAGATTTCTATTTAGACTGGCTCGGTGGCTCTATTGGTAGTGACCCATGCCTTCTGAACCAAGAGTCGTGGGTTCGATTCCCGCCCGGGACAACATTCGTGTGATGAACACTTGTGTTTGTTCCGTGTCTGGGTGTTTATATTTGTATTTAAGTATTTATTTGTGGTACCTTCGTTGTTCTGATACCCATTTTTTTTTTTTTTGTTGCACCGGGGGAAAATGCATTTACGCATACCTGCTACTCGGGGACGCAGCAGGTTATGTGGGACTCACTCCGCCTCTAGATGGTAGCGAGACGGAGAATACCCACTAAAAAACCCCGGTCTTCACCGCCAATGCGCCTTGGGCGATGGTGACGTGGGATCTTGGTATAAACCATTACACCACGCCACCACCAGCGCTGTCTGCTAGGCAGATCCGGCCGGCCCCCCCCACTTGGGACAGCCTAGGGCTCAGGCAGAAGCCGTCGCCCTCCTCCAAGGACGGGATCCGTGCAAGGCAAGGGAGATGTCCCCACACCAACCCTCACTGGACCCCGTCGGGCGTGCAATCGCCACCGCACGGTGGATTTTTAGTGTGGTTTTTCTCCACTTGGGCCTACCGGTAAAGGCAGGCCCCCTGGCCCCCGCCGAAACAGGGGGTAACAGGTGGTTTGGTCTGTGGTTTGCTCCACTCGGGCCTACTGGTTAAGGTAGACCCCCTGGCCCTCGCCGAGAACGGCAAGGGTAACAGGTTGCGCGGTCGGTTGGTCAACGACCCGTCCGACGGTCACGAGAACCGAGCCGCCGGACCCGCCGCGCCGCGGCTGAAATGCGCCGCCCACCAAGTCTCGTCCGGGAAGAAGGCCGATGGCCTACAACACCCTCCGTCACGTCCGGGATACTACTCCGCCCATTAAGGGCCCAACAAAGCGCACAAGTGCGCGGCCAGGACAGCGTCCGCAGACCCGACAGACGCTGTCAACCGGCTCCTCCAAGGGGTAAGTCGGCAAGGGTCGCAGAAGATAGGGAGGACAGCAACGAAACACTGCGAGATCCCCCGAAGGGCACTCCTCTTCCTCTGCGACCATCGCCGACAAACCACGGCTGTGAAACAGCCCAACAGGTGCCATGCACCAACGCATCCCTTTATTATGCGACTTCACTACTACGCCGCCAATGCGGCCCAACCAGGCTGCGCGCCCACGTCGCGCAGCTGCGGACTATGTCCGCCCCGAGGCGAGACGAGCAAGCTCGTATCCACGAGCAAGCTCGTCTCCCTCATTGAGAATTAGCCGTCGGGTGGCAATCTCCTAAGAGATTACCACCCGCCGTTGCCCAGGGTGCGCCAGGACCCACTACTACCAATCCCCCGAAGGAGATTAGTAGCAGTTTGCCACTCGAGGAGGCTTCTCTTTGTTGCACCCCTTGTTCTGATACCCATAACACAAGTGCTTAAGCTACTTACTTTGGGATCGGAGCAATGTATGTGATGTTGTCTGATATTGTCTGATATATATTAGTTTTCTATTTTTGGGACAGTTTTATCATTATCATCCTAATTATGTTGCGGACGTCATTTGCTATTGGACCTATAGGACACTGAATCCGAACAAATCCTTCCCGTATGACATGCTGATTTTCAAAATAACTACATATTTTCAAGTACTCAAACGTCTTCTCTCTCCCTCAAGCACACACACTTAAACACACACACACACACACACACACACACACACACATAAAAAATGTTAAATGTTATTCACCATTACGTAGATAGGTACTCCGATACAGGCCTGCGAGCATAGTGCAGTATTTATATTCGTAGTAACACAAACTGTAGCTGTATTATGTTAATAAATGATTATTATTATTATATTATATTATATTTGGGGGAGACCTATGAATCTCCCACAACTCTTTTGTTCAGATTTCCATTCTGAACAAAAATCATCAAGAATGAAAACCTGAACAAAAGTGTCGCACAAATTCTAAAACGATATATATTTAGGATCGGATCGATGTGTGTGACGTCAAATATTTATTTATTACATAACTACGGTCATAACAACGCGAAGCTCCGCAAAATCCTCCGTGGGCTTAAGCACTATTATCCAAACGTCTGTAGTAAATCCTTCAAAGGGAAGAAAGGACGCCGCCCTTAGGAGCTCCCGATCTCTCAAACCAATTGATCTTTGATTGCAATTTCCAGAAAAAAGGGTGTACTCCCGAAATTTGTGTATTTGTTTAGGACTATAGACCGTTTAGATCCCGTTCGGCCATCGTTTTGCTTCCAACTTATATAAAACCCTTTGAAGATAGCCGCTACAAGGAATAAGTTTTGTTTTATTGATATTTCGCTTGCGAATTTTAGTATGAAACGTTTCGTTGTGGAAAATTAAATGGCGTTAAACGTATTGCGGTTTTGTTTCATGTTAACGTTGCTTGAATGTCTATGAATGCGTTTGGGTTCGCTTAATTTAAAGTTTAAATAGAGCAGGAATTTAGTCTTTGGTAGATCTATTTTTTTTATTGTACATATCATGCTCATTACTGAAATTGTATAAATAGGTATCTACTCTGTATGTTGCGCGTTTTAGGGTAGTTTCGAGACTCGCATAGAAAAAAAAAGGATTGTTTTGATGGGAAACTTTTACATTCTAGTTGGGAGAAAATATATTCTTTACGTATTTTATTATTCCGCGTTACTCAATACAAAACACGTGTTACTTTTACTTTTTGCGACTCGTCCACGCGAAATGCACATTACCTACCTTTTGTTTCAAAGACTGAAGAAAACATAAATGTCTGGGAATACTTTATTATGAAAAGACACGGATAAATGAGACACATCCGAAGAATTTCAAGCGCGGATTCATTTATTCATTTTAATGTTGATACGAGAGACGTAACGCATTTAATGTTATTTTTGGAATGTAAGTAATTACATATTTACGTCGACATTGAAATTACTGCGTTATGAGATTTGATAAATAAAATCTTGAAGTCTAATGAACAAAACATCGTGAGATTTTATTTTAAATTCATTCAACATGATTTTTAAAATAAAACTGGGGCATTTAAACGAGCGACCTATCATCATTTCGCTCCAAGCCAACCTGACCTGCCCGTGGTGCATCCTGCCGAATAACAAACGAGGCACTGGCCACCGACTGGTGGCGGGTATAACCATCACAACTGAAGGCGTAGCTAAATACCACAGACTGATGACGGGCAGCAGCGTCACCGGAGCGAGAAGCTACGCCCTGCGATCGCCAACCCGCCTGCCCAGGGTGGCGATTATGCGTATATCCTCCAGATGTTTTCCCTGTGGGCCGAGTAACTGGTGAGGCCTATGTCCAGCAGTGGTCTGCATCTAATAGGCTGATGATGATGCTGAACATAATTTGCTAACTTAGACAAGAAACAAAAAAGAAAATCTTGTAGACAATTTAAGTAAGAGTCCGAATCGAATTTCTACTTTCAGTTGAAACAACTACAACGAGAGTGAAGCTGCC
>CM062078.1:21670941-21695701 GCA_031163375.1 Conogethes punctiferalis
ATAGCTGATTATGATGAACATGAAAAGAAGAACATATTTGCTACTTAGACAAGAAACAAAAAGAAATATTGCCTTGTAGACATATATAAGGTAAGAGGCGGAATCGAATTTCTACTTTCAGTTGAGACAACTACAACCAGAGTGAAGCTGCCATATTTGCAATATCAGTTTGGAATTGAACAGGCAGTTATAAGTTTTCCTTGCAAAGTGTCTTTTCTGCAATTGCAGTAGCATCTTCTTAGATGATGAACACAATCAGACTGCAACTACCTATTATTCACTACTGTATGCATACCTACCTATATTATACACATATACCTTCCCACTTGATTCCCTCTATTTAATATGAAAAGAATGCATCAAAATCGTTGAAGATATAGGCATACATAGGGACAAACAGAAAACAAAAGCTACTCTGTTTTATACTATGTAGTGATTTTAAATAAAAGTGATATTTTATTGCGGCATATTATGAGCATAGTTTGGATGTAAAAGGGGCCACTTTGTCATCTTTTCGCCCCAAGCCACCCTCACCTGCCATGGTACATCCTGCTAAATAACAAACAAAGTTCTGGCTACTGACTGGTGACGGTATAGCCATCATAATTGAAGGCGTTGCTAAATACAGACGGATGACGGGCGATGACGGGGGCGCAGACGGGCGATGTAAGAGCGACCTATCTCTTTTCGCTCCAAGCCCCATCCTCACCTGCCCGTGGTGCATCCTGGCCGTACCACAAACGAGCTCTGGCAAACCGACTGTGTAAGTAAAACCATCACGATAGAAGGCGTAGCTAAATACCACTAGGGCCGATGACGGGCAGCAGCGTCCCGGAGCAAGAAGCTACGCCTGCGTCGCAACCGCCTGCCCAGCGTGGCGATTATGGGTATTCCTCCAGAGTTTGCCCTAGTTGGCGAACAACTGTGCGAGGCCTATGTCCAGCAGTGGACTGCAATAGGCTGATGATGATGGATGACGGGCCGCAGCGTCACCGGATCGGCAACCGCTGCCCCCAGCGTGGCGATTTTGGGTAAAGTCTCCAGATGTTTACTCAATGTGGCGAAAATGGCCTCTCTAGGCCTACATGCAGTGGACTGCAATAATAGGCTGATGATGACTGTAACGTTGCCAAACAGAAACCTTATTGTTTCGCTTGCTCTAAGATCATATTTGCCAAAGACTGTCAATTCAATTCCCTCACCAGTATATAACTTCTCCAAAATCGCATGTCGCGGAAAACTTTGAGTCCGAATGTTACGACCGTTAAAAACGATTCGTTCCTATCAGAACTCTTACAACTTTCACGAGGTACGCTTTTATAGTACCTATCCTAGATTCTACTATGACGTCACGCGGGAAAGAGATGGCTTTAATTTACATTTGGGGTGCAAGAAAGGACGTCTCGCGCGCGCTCTGGTAACAGCTAGCTGTACCCGGTAAAGCAGGATCTAGAGTCGCCAATTCTTTTACACAATGACAATCTACCTACCTATCTTAATTGTATAGGTACTAGCGGATGCCAGCGACTTCGTTCACGTTAATCTATACTTATAATAAATCTGAAGAGAAGTCAATTCTGTACATGAAATATATTTTCAAAATTACTATCAGGGGGTGATTAGTGATCGACACTGATGCAAAAATTCAATCAGTAAAAATGTTGTCTGTCTGTCTGGCTGTCTGTCTGGCTGTCTATCTGTCTGTATGTATGTTCGTTATAGAAAAAGAAACTACTGGACGGATTTTAACGAAACTTGGTACGATTATTCTTCATACTTATGGGCAGGTTATAGTATACTTCTCATCACGCTTCAATCAATAGAAGCAGAGCAGTGACGGGAAGTGTTGGGAAAACGGTAGAAATTTTTATTTGCATGTTTGATCGCGCATCACGCGAGAACTACTGCATGGAATTGAATGCGGTTTTTACCAATGTATTGCTAGAGGTCTAACTTAAAATTTAAGTACCATTTCATGGAAGATCGTTATTTTTGAAACCCGATATCCACGCGTGCGACGCCGCCGGCACTACTAGTTTTTTATAAAGTCGACAGATAATGCTCATCGGACTGAATACATTTTCGAAGGGAGCATGTTTTTATCTCTTATAGCGTAGCTAGACTTTACTTACTTTCAGTTATTTCTTAGATTTGCGATAAACATTTTTTTTTACTCTTCTCAATTTCTTTTTTTAATGCAGTTATAGGTATATTATGTACATAATAATGAATATGATTTATAATATGAAGATTTCATATATTACCTTTACTAAACATGACGAGCAAAGGCAGAAAATCCAGTCTGTGTTTCTTAGTAGTATGTACCTAAAAACCAATTTGTTTTAAAACATTTCTTTGCCCTGTACCACAGTTTTCAGGGTAATTTAGCATGTTGTTGTGTAAGAAAGCATATCCGGCCTCGTGCATTGGTGGCTCTATCCCACGCGACCATAAGATTATATAAACTCTCGACTATAATAAATTAAGGAATTAATAACTAATCACAACATATTCAATTATTTGATTTCTATTGTAAATATTATCGTTTAAAAGTCGCTAAATAATTTACAAGTCGCGTACGAGTGTTGGCCACTCGTCACGCGCGCTTCAAGGTCATTGTGTCATTACAGTACTTATAATATCAAGAAAGGAAAAGGTAATGAAGGATCATATCCAAATGTTATTAAAAATCAACTAATATTTAAACAAATACCTATATTTAGGAACATAGTCTCGAGAGCTTGAGATTGCATTAGGAGTAACAATTATGACAACACAAACAGAGATTCTGAATAAAATTGCAGACACAAAAACACTCAAAGTAATACGTAAACCATATTTCACATTTCATTTTATCAAAAGTAATAATTACCGGCTAAATTCATTAGCCGGAATATTAAGTTTATTAAATATAAGTACTGAAAGTTATCGTCGAGCGGCACGAAGCGAAGGTTCATTGGCGCGCTGGAGTTTCGGCCCCCCGCCGCTGCGAGGGATTGGCGCTGGAACGGCTGGAAGAAGAAAACGACAAGTGTGGCGGCAAGCGGCAACGACGCAGGTATCGCGAGGAGACACCGGGGGCTCATTGACGCAACTAAACGAGGAAAAGGGATTATAATAAGGAAGAGAGTGTGCAAGGACCCAAGGAGTGTGTAAAAACGTTGGAGTAAAAGAGGTAAGCGTTATTGCAATAATAAAGAAGTTACGTCGCGTACCCGTGGCGAGACTGCAACGGCCCGAGGGCCGGGTTAGTTGAAATTAAATACTCGAAGACGTCAGGGATAATGGACACTAGGTTAATCATTCAGCGCACCCCTACAGTTGTAAAACAATTTTATTATGTAAATAAAAAATAAACACTGCAAACTACTCGTGTTTTGTACGTTCTGAAACGATCTGCGAACAAGAGATGGGAAAATAAAATTAAAATGGAGCAATGCGTGAAGGTATTTCGATAAAGGGTTCCGTTTTGACGATTAATTGTTTATTTGACAGGCTCGGTGGCTCATTTGGTAGTAACCTCTGCCCTCTGAGCCAAGGTTCGTGGGTTCGATTCCCGCACAGTACAAACATTTGTGTTCATGAACATGTCTGTTTGTATTGGTCTGGGTGTTTTCTCAATTTAATATGTATTTATTTACAAAAAAAATGTATCTAAGTAAGTTTATCAGTTGTCTAGTACCCATAGTACAAGCTTCGGCTTAGTTTGGGGCTAGGTGGCGCTGTGTGGCCCAGCGTGGCAAGTCTTGGGTTATTTATTTAGTATTACCTGCCACTAGACTGGTAGCGGTATAACCAACACGATGGAAGGCGTAGTTAATACCACAGGCCGATGACGGGCAGCAGCGTCAACGAGGGAGGAGGTACGCCCTGCTATCGCCAACCCGCCTGCCCAGCGTGGCAGACTGCTATAGCCTGATGATGATGCGAAACGGCCATCCACATATTTTGGCAAAGATGTTAAATTTGAGATTCTGAAGTACTTACTAGTATGCTTGTAAAATTGGGGGCGTGTAGTGTTGTAATTTTTTTTTATAGTAGCTCGACATACTTCCCTACTTCCGATGGAAAGCGGAAAAGAAGCCTAAGTCGCTGTAACAAAGGGCAAGTAACTGGTTACTTGGAGCAAAGATACCTGTCAGTTGCGAAAGCCATGCCGACCCGACCCTAGCCCCCCACGAGCTCCGGAAAGACTCACAAGGGTAGGGACTCACCGGCAGAAACACGACCCGGAGATCATTTGACTGTGGTATTCTATAGGGTGGAGTGGAGGTTCTTGCCCGGACGGGCGGCTAAATTCGAGCGAAGATTCGCTGTGCCCGACCTCTCTTCTAACAAGCTTGGCTCAACTCTACAAGAATCTTATAACTCTTTGACAGTGCACGCAATGTGGTGTCACTCTCGTCTTTGCTACCATTTTGAACACACTACATGAACATGCTTTTGGGGGTTTATTTATTTAAAGCTTACGTTATAAGCAGAACTCCAAAACGCGCAATGCCAGAACGAAAATTCTCCGTTGGCCGGCGCAAATGTGAAAAATTTCAAACAACCCACGCGTCCCGTTGTTCGGGCAGAAGTTCGCTATTTTCCGAAAATAAATCTGCGTACAAAGTGCTTTTTGTGTGTGTGAATGCCATTCATTTCTGGCTTTGTTTTATGTTTTTTGTGCTGTAGTGGGAAAACTGTGGGAATGGACGTTTAATTATTACGTTCTTAGACTATGTAGTGGTAAGTTTTGATAAAGGTAGCTTCGTTGGTCCAATTTAATTTACTTACTGGTTGGTTTCCCGCCCGTTGAAACCTGAAAATCCCTACTTGGCAATGTGGGTCTCTCTTTCGGTTTCCATCAGCCGTAGGGAATGAATTAATAAAGGTTGGCAATCAGCTCTGCATATTTCTACCTGTCCTAAGGGACTCTCCCATGTCTGCTAACAAGATCTACGGCGACGTTGTCTTTCCCCCAGGAACTAATTTCATCATTAAAAGTTGCAGCAACTTGTACCTAAGTTAAGCCTAAGTTTGATGGTCTGCAAAAGCTAGGTGTATTTGCCTTCCCTGAACCAGGAGTGCCGTTTGTCATCTGTAGCTGGTTACAGCAGGCAAGGATACGGCTGCATGCTTCGGCTACCTGAGTCCTTGCAAATTGCTGCCCACTGGCGACATAGTGAGGTTTAGTGGATATGTCCTCCCATTCTGACAGATGCGAGTCACACACATCACGACAACTACCTCCAGAGGCGGCTTCATCATCATCAGCCTATCACAGTCCACTGCTGGACATAGGCCTCTCCAGTTGTTCGCCACAGAGCAAACATCTGGAGGATATACCCATAATCGCCACACTGGGCAGGCGAGTTGGCGATCGCGTGGCATAGCTTCTCGCTCCGGTTGCACTGCTGCCCGTTATCGGCCTGTGGTATTTAGCTACACCGTCAATTGTGATGGTTATACCGCCACCAGTCGGTTGCCAGCGCCTCGTTTGTTATTCGGCAGGATGTACCACGGGCAGGTGAGGTTGGCTTGGAGCGAAATGACGATAGGCCGCTCCCTTACATCCCCAGAGATGGCGCGAAGGTGTCTAATGAATTCCCCTCTATAAAGGAAGTGATCTGCAAAAGCTTGCGTTTTTGTGCAACCTTGTTATGCTACCGACGCTCAAGTAAAACAAAGGTTATTATTACAACCCCTTACTCAGAACAGCTCTTTCCCCCTATATACGTACACACATAACCAAAACGCGACTATATTTCGGCAGTATCTTAATGTGAGTTAATCAAAATTTTACGGGCACCATGGAGATAATACAGTGTGTAATTTAACGCTCCGCGCACCTAAGAAGAGTTTAGTGCTTTATCTAATAACGCGCCTTTATGGCCCTTTGATTTACACTTGTCGTAAAAATATCAATATAAATAAATGCTTTTAGGGCGGTATCTTACACGGGGAGTGATACTGATTGAGTGAACTTTGCTACAGAGACCAATTTTGTTTTTCAAATTTGATATTTGTATGTTTTAAGAGCTGATGAACAAGTCTCGTCGACGACGAATTGCAGTGTGCCTAACACGAACACTTTCGAAAAAGTATGCGTAACGTAACCGTAAAAAGGGCGATAATTTTCACTACGTTAACGTACGTAAACGTAGTACCTCTTACGCACGATAGGGGCGCTGTACCAAGTTTCATACAAATGTTTACGGTAACTTTATGCATACTTTTTCGAAAATGTTCGTGCTAGGCACACTGAGCGTAGCTTCTCGCTCCGGTGACGCTGCTGCCCGTCATCGGCCTGCGGTATTTAGCTACGCCGTACATGGTGATCTATATGCCCAAAACCATCAGGTTATACCGCCACCAGTCGGTAACCAAGACCAAAATGGCTGATCTATGTCAGGTTTTGTGCCAAGATAGATATGACCCCCTTCAAATCTTCATGATAGGCAAGATAGAAAGAAAATGATCTTGGACCTTTGCCCGGAAGATCTTGGTTGCGGAACATCAAAGAGTGGACGGGAATTGCGACGGTTGCCCAGCTGTTCCGGCTCGCGCAGGTCATGACCAGGTATGCGGAGATGACTGCCAACCTTCATTGAATGGAGAGGCACTTGAAGAAGAACAAGTCCTTTACCAAAGCCTCGGGAAAAGATGATGGGTCGCTCCCTTGCATCCCTCCCTGTGGTATGGGTGTAGAATACTATCAAAGCATCCCCAGCGTGAGCCCCACAAAACCCAGGTCGTATAAATAAAAAACATTTGTGTTGTACAACTTAATTTTTGTATTAGAATTTATTATTGTTGCTGGTTAGTTTAGTAGTAATGTTTATTATGGCAGCAAATCACCGATACTAATGTCAGACAAAATCTCGTTTGCGATCTGATGGACATTCGTGCTGAGGAAATGCGTGATGTCAGCCTGAAAATTGAAACAGTAGTAAAGAGATAAAAATTTCTCCCGTTTTCCCGACACTTCCCTTCACTGCTCTGCTCTAATTGATTGTAGCGTAATAAAAAGTAACCTGCCCAAGAGTATGAGAAATAATTGCACTAAGTTTCGTTAAAAACCGGCCAGTAGTTTTTGTTTCTATAACGAACATACAGACAGACAAAAATTTCACTGATTGCATTTTCGGCATCGGTATCGATCACAAATCACCCCCTGATAGTTATTTTCAAAATATATTTAATGTACAGAATTGACGTCTCTACAGATTTATTATAAGTTTAGAAGATTATTTAATTTAATGTGCAAATTCATATTTACCTCATATGCATCCACTACGGATGGTACGAAGTCCTTCAGGAATAAATTAACGAAGTCACTGACACCTTGGTGACCGAACAATCCGTTTATCTGTGGCTATAAAGAAAAGACCATAATTACTATACACTGCTGAAATTACCTCTAAAGCATAGAGTAGTATGCTTTTCAGCCCCCTTAGGGAATGTTAGGGTGCGACGTATCTTTTTGCTCCGAGCCACCCTCACCTGCCCGTTGTGCATCCTGTCGAATAACAAACGAGGGTCTGACAACCGTCTGGTGGCGGTATAATCATCACGATTGAAGGCGTAGCGAAATACTACATGCTGATGACGGGCAGCAGCATCGAAGAGCTAGTCTGCCCTGCGATCGTCAACACGCCTGCCTAGCGCCTGCCTAGTAAAAACGCCGGATGTTTGCCCAAAGTGGAGAACAACTGGAGGGTCCTATTGTCCTGCGATGATGATGGTTGATGATGATGATGATTGATTTAGCCTTGGAAATGCTTGATCGCAGCGTGATAAGCCCTTAAACCCGTTTTCACAAACAAAAGTATCTATGAAAACTTACAACGCTATGCGAAGTAGGTATGGCATTTACAATGGCGACCAGCACTCAAATGTTGTCTATGAATCAACTTCGGGTCCCTGTGTGGACACGCAACGCATTGTAACGTTTGTGAATACGGGTTTTAGTCTTTATGTGGCCCTAGCGATGACTATATTTACTAACTAGTCGATCAAACCTAGTTGCACAATTCTTACCTCAAACCCGTCCATATGGAATTGGACAGTGCACTCGATCATATTCAAGAATATACCGCCGATAGAGAACTGCAATCCAACAAGGAAGTTTGTGCTGATCCTGGGGTTAATGACCTTGATCCTGAAAGATAATTTGTCAGTGTAAAGATAAACGTTTGAGGATGTTCTTAAACAATATCTAACTTTATACTTGCTGTAGTAATGTAGGTCAATCAATCAAGATGGGTGTCTAGTTTAGGTTCCAAAATAGTGTGCACATAATACATGCAAATCTATTACTTAACCTTAAATAACTATGAAGTTAATGAATTCTTATAAGGCATAGGTGCTTGCTTAGAAGTTTTTTTTTTAAATTCGCCCCTTAAGAGATAGAAAAGGAAAGGGTGGTAATGTGGGTGTATAAAAGTTCTTAATTTTTGAAACTTGAAGTTTTAGACTGTTTTCTATGTACATTAATCGTAGAAAAGTATAATGGAACAGAACGGGATTGGATTTATGAATCTCATCGAGTATAGTTACTTTCACATATACAAGTACTAGCTTTTGCCCGCGGCTTCGCTCGCGTTAAATTCGGGGTGAATGCTCCATGCAAACTTCCACCCCCCTATTTTATGGAAGTGGGGCGTTAGAAAGAGGCAAAAAATAGCCTATTTTACTCTCCATTCCTTCAACTATCTGCACTTAAAAAATCACTTTAATTCGTCGTTCTGTTTTGCCGTGAAAGAAAGACAAACATACAGACAGACACACTTTCCCATTGATAATATTAGTATGGATGGTGTTAAATAAAACACTTACTTTAAATCTCCAACTCCGTAAAAGTTGAAGCCCATTGCTGACATATCGAGGTCATAATATTCTGAAATAATGATTCTTTTCTTAACTCTTTCTTGCGGAGACTTCGTTGTATAGACGATTGAATTTCTATTGATCTAGGTGTTTGCTATGTAATATGTATTTATAAAAAAAAATCAATACTCAATCATTTATTGCATCTATAATGTAGGTACATAAATATTACTAGATGTTATATGTAAGTTAGATCATTATAGACCCTGAAAGGGTACCGCAATTTAATAGAGGACGCTCATAAGCTTTACTACTCCAAAGATACAAACTAGATAAGTTTATCAGTTGTCTAGTACCTATAGTACAAGCTTCTGCTTAGTTTGGGTGTTAATGATGACTAACTCGGTGGCTCAATTGGTAGTGACTCCTGCCTACTGAGCCAAGGGTCGTGGGTACGATTCCCGCACAGTGCAAATATTTGTGTTCAAAAACATGTCTGTTTGTATTGGTCTGGGTGTTTCTATGTATAATAAGTATGTATTTATTTACAAAAAAAAGTATTTAAGTAGTTTATTAGTTGTCTAGCACCCATAGTACAAGCTTCGGCTTAGTTTGGGGCTAGATGGCGATGTGTGGCCCAGCGTGGCATGTCTTGAGTTATTTTAATGGTGGTGTGTGTCCCAGTTTGGCATGTCTTGTTACTTAAACGTGTTACCACTCCCGGCCCTTTGTAAGGCTTTCGTGGGGTACATGCCAAACACGTAGAGGCCCTTTGACACAATTTAATATGTGTATATGAGATGGCATACACATACATACACAGGCCGGGCAATACTTCTGAGTACCCCAAGATGACACACTCAATAGTAATACCCGGCGATTGCAGCACTATTGCGTAATAATGCGAACTAAACCATAAGGCTATTGACAGAAGTTCTAGTGGATAGAATAACTGCCATATTGGTGTTGGGTTATCATAAGTACTTGAGTACTTCAGTTACTTACTTTGCGATCTGACCTACTTATAAATATGTAGCACTTGATGTTGTCTGATAATACTCATCAGCCACTCATTAATATAATTGAAACACTTCAAATAAAGAGCTTCCTGTATCAAAACTGATCATAATATTGACTGTTTAATGTCATTGACACCTAGAGTGGTTACAAATACAAATCACCATTCCTTTTCTTCCCGTGTATCGTAAGAGTCGAGTCTTGTTAAGATTTCAGCTTCTAGCCTGTGGCAGATTTACTTGTATGGCTGGCGACCATAGTACACTAGGACTAGTCATCAGATAACTCTGGCTATCATCATAAGCATTATCAACCTATCACAGTCCACTACTGGACCTATGTCCTATGCCAGTCTCTAGCTGTTCGCCACTTTGGGCAAACACCTTGCTTTACCCATAATCGCCTCGTTGCGCCAGCGGGTTGGCAATCGCAGGGCATAGCTCCACGCTCCAGTGACGCTGCTGCCCGTTATCAGCATGTAGTATTTAGCTACACCTTCAATCGTGATGGTTATACCGCCACCAGTCGGTTGCCAGCGCCTCGTTTGTTATTCGGTAGGATGCACCACGGGAAGATGAGAATGGTTTAATTAAAACGAAAAGATGATGGGCCGCTCCCTGACATCCGAAAATACGTCACGATCTATTTACCTGCACTTGCGTCTAAAGAAGGTATCCTGGCGTCAAGCAATATTCTATACCGCTGGAGTAACACTGACTGCAAGTTTACGCTGAGAGTGTCCACTACGAAAGTGTTCAGGTTCAATACGGTCGCGTCCTTCAGAGCTAGACGAGCGCTGAAAACAAACATTTTAACTTTAAACATGTGCACCATTTTAGAAACTAACAATGACTGGCTCGGCGGCTCAATTGGTAGTGATCTCTGCCTTCTGAGCCAAGGGTCGTGGGTTCGATCCCCACACATTACAAACATCTGTGTGCCCGAACATGTCTGTTTGTATTGGTCTGGGTGTTTTCTATTATATGTATTCATTTACAAAAAAAATGTATCTAAGTAAGTTTATCAGTTGTCTAGTACCCATAGTACAAGCTTCGGCTTAGTTTGGGGCTAGATGGTGCTGTGTGGCCCAGCGTGGCATGTCTTTAAAAAAAATGAGACCAAGTTAGTTTGAAAAAGAAGTGAAAAAAAAACTTTTGGTGTACTAATCTAATATCTAAAGAGACTAGCTCAATGTTCGTGTGGTTTCCGGATTAAGAATAGTCCCAACCCATCCCGTGCATGTCTTAGAATACGACTAAGGGAATAATGTCAAGAAACGGGCAGTACCTACTTAGCGTTTCATCATCATCATCATCAGCCCGTGTCAGTCCACTGGTGGACATAGGCCTCTCCTAATGTTCGCAACTTAGGTCGATTTTGGGCTTCTTGCATCCAGCACTTGCCAGCCGTCCTGCGCAAATCGTCACTCCACCTGGCCTGAGGGCGTCCTACATTACGTTTGCCGATACGCGGTCTCCACTCCAGAACTAGCGTTTCATCATCATCAACCACACTGGGCAGACGGCTTGGCGATCGCAGGGCGTACGTGACCTGCGTACAAATACAACCTACTGCGGTGCCCAACCCGCCTGCCAAGCGTGGTGACTTATGGAAGTCACCCCAAACGACAAATGCCTTTGGGAGAGTCATTACGGGCTAGTTTCGCTGTCGGCTTTCCTCTCCTCCCCTATATCATACCTCTCCATCCCCGTTGCTATAGGTCTATTCCCAGTTTTCCCCGAATGCTTTCCTCCGATCACAGGAAACTGGCAAATTATTTTGGAATTCGTAATCGGGGAAAACTGGGAACAAAATTGTCCCATCTACCACCGAAATATTAAGGTATCAGCTGCACCTATGGATAACATCCCCGTTGGCAACAAATGATTATGGACTTACCCAGGGAATGGTAAAGTGTTGTCATCCAACTCCACACTAGCAACGTGAAGAGGATCCAGTGGGGGAATCGTATCCGTCCCATGCTCTATGGTATCCCTAAGGGACTCGATCAGGTCTAACAGGAGGTTCTCTAGAGCATTATTCCTTGTAGATGGATCTGTAAATATGTATTCGATTCCTGAGTGTGGTAGACGGAATTTTCAGAAATGTTTTAACGCAGTTATTTTTCTTTTTTTAAAGAAAGACATGTTTCCTTTCATACAAATGCACAAATTTCGCTTCAGGTGTTGTCCTAAAATTGTAGTGCCATTATCTTTGCTCCTATATTACTTACAGAAAATCTTATTTCAATAATATGTTAGTTGAAGATAGTCCTACACACAATATCAAAATGAACGATAGCCGCTAAAAAATAAACGACGCCAATGCTCCATACAAAATGACCCAAACCCGTTTACTCGCCCATTTATGTACTTATTACACAAAATCAGTGACGATTTTGATTGTTTTTATATCTTATCTTTCCAATACCAAGGAGGCCACCTGTATGCAATAATAATTTTATATTTATGATTGCTCATTACTGGGTACACGTGAATCATAGTAAAAATATTATTTTTGTTTTTTATTTTAATTAAATATTTATATATCTAACTACCTACTAGACATAATCCTCTTCAGATGTTCGCCTCTTTGTGCAAACATCTGGAGGCTCTTTCCATAATCGCTGGTTAGGGTACTTACATGCCCTTTTAAAATCTCATGTGCGAGTTGTGCCCCTTGATAAAATGCTAAGACCGCACTCGCCCTATATGGGTTTGCGATCGCAGGGCGTAGCTCCGCGCTCCGAGGACGGTATTGCCTGTGATCAGTCTGGGGCATATAGCTATGCCTTACATTTCTATGGTTATGCCGCCTCTACTCTTTTGTTATTCGGGAGGATAACAAAAGAGTAGAGGCGAATATTCGGCACCGCAGGCAGGTGAGGCTGGCTTGGAATAAAAGCTCACATCATACATGATACCTTCCTCAAAGTGATTATAAATAACGAGGTTTACTTACCGTTTGAAGACAAAGCTTGGATAAGTGACGTTTTAGAGTCATGTCTGGGTAGCGACCATACCGTGGCTACCACAGTTGCCAGGAGTAACCATGTGAGTTGCATTGTAGTACTTCTGAAATTAAATAAGATGTAGTTTTAGACGACTATTGGCGTACTAACTGCGAGCTCCTTCGACGCATCGCAATAACATGCGAATTGCATCGCGCGTTCCTACGATTCTACCCGAATCGTAAAAGCAATTTTTGGAGTTGCGACTTCGATCGCGTTGCATCGCATTTTTGTATCTAAACCCTAAGGGAATATTGGGAAATGGTCAGCAGCGTTTACCTGGGCTCAAATAAAACCTACTTGGACGCTATTCAAGTACAATGAAGAGTACGTTCTTTCGTACGTTACATACGTTCTTCTCTGTTCTTTCATTTGGCCGGCAGCGACCCCAGAACTCGATTTCAGTTGAGGCATCACACTTGAAAAAAATCTGTAGTCCCATGGAACCGATGTTTGATACATCTGGAGAGAGATCAAGTGCACTATCACCGGTTCAACGTATCTCCAATGCACGGCTGTACCGCCAACTGTCCGACTCCGAGGCTACTACTGGATAATTTCTTGACATAAAGAGCCTGGCTTCGACATTCATAGCTGAGATCTTTTAGTCAAATATGTTCGACCAAACCTTGTTTGGAAGGAAATGTCTAAAGAAAAATCGTATCGGAACCTACCTTCGAAGCTTGAGCCAATGTTTCCATAGTCTTTAACTATTGCAAACAGGAAAGAATAAAAGAAAGTCAACACAAACAACTGTGTCCTTTGTCCAGCGTAAAGTCGGCTGCATCAAAGAGAGTTTCAAATAAACTAAACAATTCACCAAAAATGACTAACTCAAATCCATAACGACTTCTTCCTTACCTTGTAATTAAATGCCTTGCGAGCGCCACGAACTGAGAATGGAACTTGTGTGAATCAGAAAATCATTTGATAACAAACACAGCTATTTGTTTTCAGTATCAGATAAAGGTGATTGTTATTTACTGATAATATAATTAACGCTTGTAATTAACGCGTTAATCAAATTTAACAATATTTTTTGTGTACTTGCCTTGGTGATCACTAGTTTCACCTTGGTTCGGGATTTAGAATATTTAGAATAGGATAACCCCCAAAGAAAAGGTGGCGTGATGACCTGGATCACTATTTGCCTGACTGGCAGGATCATGCTGCGGGTAGGGATGACTGGAGAGAATTGGGGGAGGCCTTTGCCCAGCAGTGGGACAATAACGGCTAAATAAAAAAAAACCCTATCTCATCCCGTGGGTGTCGTAGAAAATGACTAAGGAATATGTAAGTTGATCGTGAACTCGTAAGAGGAAAAGTCGTCTTGTTTCATACAATATGACGGCGCTACTCCATAGAGCGAGTGTTGTCGGATTCATCATGACTGGCTCGGTGGCTCAATTGGTAGTGACCTCTGCCTTCTGAGCCAAGGGTCGTGGGTTCGATTCCCACCCGGGACAAACATTCGTGTGATGAATACTTGTGTTTGTTCCGTGTCTGGTTGTTTATAATTTGTATTTAAGTATTTATTTGTGGTACCTTCGTTGTTCTGATACCCATAACACAAGTGCTTAAGCTACTTACTTTGGGATTAGAGCAATGTATGTGATGTTGTCTGATATTTATTTATTTATTATATTTATTATCATCCGATTAATCGGCCGTCATGTGCACATACAAATCATAGTTCACCAAATAATTGGCGCTCCTACACAGATGAAGCTCCGGTAATTGCCAGCGCCTCGTTTGTTATTCGACAGGATGCACCACGGGCAGGAGAGGTTGGCTTGGAGCGAAATGATGATAGGCCGCTCCCTTATATCCTTCTCTTTGACTTAAAATGTAGTAATTGCAAATATAATATACTTTGACCTTTCGATATCCTTTCGACCGTGAACCGCCCACTTCTATTCAGTGCGTTAGTTTTGTCGCCCACATCTGCAATACCAGTCTTGGGTGGGATGATAGAATGGATTAATCCAGCGGTTTCTTTAGTAGTGACCCCTACCTTCTAAACCAAGGGTCGTGGAATCAAGTTCAACCGGGACAAACATTCGTATGATCATTTTTGTTTATTCAATGCGTAGGAGTTTAAATTTGTATTTTAATATAATATTTGAAGCCCGTTCGTTGTTCTGACAACACAAGTGCTACCACTTCTCGTGTTAAATCTCAAATCGTTGATTTTTTGTTGATTATGCCAAAACAAGTGCTGCTACCTACTTATTTTGGCATAAGAGCAACGATTTGAGATTTCAACAACGACTAAAAAGATTTAGTCAGATATTTATTTAATTACATTTTTCTTTTCTATGTTTAATATTTATTTAGTTACTACTAGGTTAATGTTGACATCATAAAAATGTCACCCTAGTAGTCTATGTTATACTAGTTACCTTACGCCGCTATCTACCTGAACATATTCTCCTTGCTACGACTAACCGGGTACGCAGTCTGTTTAAAGACTTCCAGGTCAGCCATGGTAAGTCACGGCCAGGCGGAAGATTCTCCAGGCAAGGCACACGCTTATACATTATACCCGTCAATAAAGTACTTTTGATATTAAAGTACTTAGTGCATTATGTTGAAAAAATGGTTATTCATAAGTATGACCGCCAAGAAAATACTCGATCCGCGAAAATACCGCTAAGAAATCTAATATATCAATTAAATTGTTGAAAATCGACGTTGACGAATTTTAGTTCGTACTTATATTCTAACACGGGAGGGACAAATGAGAGGGATTTATGGGGCAAAAATACGCGATCCGTTCAACGAACGATCGTTTTCGTTTCGGGCCCCAGATATAAGTAACAAATCCTTTGTATTACAACATTATCTTTATGCTGCATGGCAATACGTGGTATGGATACAAAATAAAAGTACATTGTTCAAAAAACAGTAAATTATGATAAATGAAAACTTTATTTGTTGCATCACAGAGTCATTAAAAGTCTTATCATCACCATGATTTAAGGTAGACGATCTTCTATCACACCGGTCAAGTAGTAGGCCAAAACTTTATTGATGTCAATCTGTAAAAAAAACAAGAAAATTTATTAAAAGCGGAAGAAAGGCCCAAATCACTGAGTCTCTTAATCAATTAGTCTAGTCTCTTCGGGAGTCTTTCTTCTGGAAAATCAGGGTGAGCAGTTCTTCATACACTCCTGTGTATGGAGGTCGCCAACCAGGCGGGTAAACCTTACCCACGGAGAAGCTGAAATCTCAGGAAGTCCCTTAGTCGACAACACTCACGGGAAAAAACAGGCCGGTGATTTATAATGTTTTCCGTCACCACACGAAAAGGGATACAAATCACAACCAAGAATAAAATCAAAGAAAAGAACCTCAAGCTTACCTGGTATTCTTGTAAGAAGCTAGGGATCTCCGTGCCCAAGACTTTGTTCACTAATTCAGACAAATTTGTTCCCAAAAGTTCCACGTTCAAATCAGACTAGAACAAAATAAATAAAATAATCAATAAAAAAAAACATTCAGACAATTAACACCAAACACTTGGTTCAAAATAAGGCTATCTCCTACACTATGAGAACAACAATCTAGATAAGACCATTTCCTATATTGGCCCGATCGGGAATCGAACCCAGAACCTTTTAGTTGCCGCGCTATTGGTAAGAACGCTTAGCCATTGAGCCACTGATGTCGTCAAATAATAAATGTCAAGATTATATCATCATCATCATCAGCCTATTGCAGTCCACTGCTGGACGTAGGCCTCTTCAATTGTTCGCCACTTTGGGCAAACATCTGGAGGCTAAACTCATGATTGCCAGACTGGGCAGACGGGTTGGCGATCGCAGAACGTGGCTTCTGTCTCCGGTGACGCTGCTGCCCGTCATCAGCCTAGAATATTTTAGCTACACATTCAATCGCGATGGTTATACCGCCACCTGTCAGTTGCCATAGCCTCGTATATCTTCTTAACTAATATTATAAAGCTGAAGAGTTTGTTTGTTTGTTTGAACGCGCTTATCTCTGGAACTACTGGTCCGAATTGAAAAATTCTTTTTGTGTTGAATAGACCATTTATCGAGGAAGGCTTTAGGCTATATATAGTTATAACATCATGTTATAACATCACGCTGCAGCTATTAGGGCGAAGAAATAATGGAAAATGTAAAAAAAAAAACGGGGAAAAAAATTACTATTCCATGCGGACGAAGTCGCGAGCACAGCTAGTATATAATAAAGATAATAATAAATATGCCGCTAGCTTGTCTACTCTAAAATTTTTCTAACTTTCTTTCTACCCATTGCAATAAAAAACTGCTCACCCTGATGTCACCAACTCTGAAGTTGAGGTTCAAATCACGAATGGAGATTCCAGAGAGCCCGATGCCTATGCGCATATCGCCAGACACGCGAGCTTCCTCGACCTCCAAGCTGGATAGAGATATAAATAGATTAAGGAACTTTCATCGTGTGAACGGCCAAAATATAGAACTATGTATTTGCCGGGCCCTTTTTTATGTGAGCACTTTGAAATTACTTTTTTTTTATAGTAGCTCGACATAATGGCTTCCCTACGCCTGATGGAAAGCCAAAGAGAAGCCCAAGTCGCTGTGACAACTGGCAAGTAACTGGTTAGTTACCTGTCAGTTGCCACTGCCATGCCGGCCCAACCCTAACCCCCACGAGCTCTGGAGACCCTACTCACCAGCAGAAACACGACCCGGAGGTCATTTGGCTGCGGTATTCTATTGGGTGGAGGTCCTTCCCCGGATGGGCAGCTCAATACGAGTGAAGATTCGCTATGCCCTACCTCTCTTTGCAGCCTGCATCTTTACTGCATCCTGCTCTCAGGCATGAGCATTAGCTAAGCAGACGACAAAGTCCAAAAGAATCTAAGCGGCATTACGTTCAGTTAGTGTAACACGGATCGATCACACTATGACGGCCTGTTTAAGTGCCGCTTCACGTTCCGTTTAAAAGACCCAAGAGTATAAGAAGAAGTAAACACGTCGTCATGGGAGTCACTGCAACGCACGTGTGACTCCCCTGGTGTTGCGGTGTCTATGGGCTGAAGTGATCACTTACCATCAGAAAAGAAAAAAGAAAGAAAGAAAAAAAAATATTAGCCCGCAAATTTACACATAGACAGAGCACATTAAACAAAGCACAATAAATACAAAAATAATAAATACAAAGATATTTATTTATTTATTATATTTATTATCATCCGATTAATCGGCCGTCATGTGCACATACAAATCATAGTTCACCAAATAATTGGCGCTCCTACACAGATGAAGCTCCGGTAATTGCCAGCGCCTCGTTTGTTATTCGACAGGATGCACCACGGGCAGGAGAGGTTGGCTTGGAGCGAAATGATGATAGGCCGCTCCCTTATATCCTTCTCTTTGACTTAAAATGTAGTAATTGCAAATATAATATACTTTGACCTTTCGATATCCTTTCGACCGTGAACCGCCCACTTCTATTCAGTGCGTTAGTTTTGTCGCCCACATCTGCAATACCAGTCTTGGGTGGGATGATAGAATGGATTAATCCAGCGGTTTCTTTAGTAGTGACCCCTACCTTCTAAACCAAGGGTCGTGGAATCAAGTTCAACCGGGACAAACATTCGTATGATCATTTTTGTTTATTCAATGCGTAGGAGTTTAAATTTGTATTTTAATATAATATTTGAAGCCCGTTCGTTGTTCTGACAACACAAGTGCTACCACTTCTCGTGTTAAATCTCAAATCGTTGATTTTTTGTTGATTATGCCAAAACAAGTGCTGCTACCTACTTATTTTGGCATAAGAGCAACGATTTGAGATTTCAACAACGACTAAAAAGATTTAGTCAGATATTTATTTAATTACATTTTTCTTTTCTATGTTTAATATTTATTTAGTTACTACTAGGTTAATGTTGACATCATAAAAATGTCACCCTAGTAGTCTATGTTATACTAGTTACCTTACGCCGCTATCTACCTGAACATATTCTCCTTGCTACGACTAACCGGGTACGCAGTCTGTTTAAAGACTTCCAGGTCAGCCATGGTAAGTCACGGCCAGGCGGAAGATTCTCCAGGCAAGGCACACGCTTATACATTATACCCGTCAATAAAGTACTTTTGATATTAAAGTACTTAGTGCATTATGTTGAAAAAATGGTTATTCATAAGTATGACCGCCAAGAAAATACTCGATCCGCGAAAATACCGCTAAGAAATCTAATATATCAATTAAATTGTTGAAAATCGACGTTGACGAATTTTAGTTCGTACTTATATTCTAACACGGGAGGGACAAATGAGAGGGATTTATGGGGCAAAAATACGCGATCCGTTCAACGAACGATCGTTTTCGTTTCGGGCCCCAGATATAAGTAACAAATCCTTTGTATTACAACATTATCTTTATGCTGCATGGCAATACGTGGTATGGATACAAAATAAAAGTACATTGTTCAAAAAACAGTAAATTATGATAAATGAAAACTTTATTTGTTGCATCACAGAGTCATTAAAAGTCTTATCATCACCATGATTTAAGGTAGACGATCTTCTATCACACCGGTCAAGTAGTAGGCCAAAACTTTATTGATGTCAATCTGTAAAAAAAACAAGAAAATTTATTAAAAGCGGAAGAAAGGCCCAAATCACTGAGTCTCTTAATCAATTAGTCTAGTCTCTTCGGGAGTCTTTCTTCTGGAAAATCAGGGTGAGCAGTTCTTCATACACTCCTGTGTATGGAGGTCGCCAACCAGGCGGGTAAACCTTACCCACGGAGAAGCTGAAATCTCAGGAAGTCCCTTAGTCGACAACACTCACGGGAAAAAACAGGCCGGTGATTTATAATGTTTTCCGTCACCACACGAAAAGGGATACAAATCACAACCAAGAATAAAATCAAAGAAAAGAACCTCAAGCTTACCTGGTATTCTTGTAAGAAGCTAGGGATCTCCGTGCCCAAGACTTTGTTCACTAATTCAGACAAATTTGTTCCCAAAAGTTCCACGTTCAAATCAGACTAGAACAAAATAAATAAAATAATCAATAAAAAAAAACATTCAGACAATTAACACCAAACACTTGGTTCAAAATAAGGCTATCTCCTACACTATGAGAACAACAATCTAGATAAGACCATTTCCTATATTGGCCCGATCGGGAATCGAACCCAGAACCTTTTAGTTGCCGCGCTATTGGTAAGAACGCTTAGCCATTGAGCCACTGATGTCGTCAAATAATAAATGTCAAGATTATATCATCATCATCATCAGCCTATTGCAGTCCACTGCTGGACGTAGGCCTCTTCAATTGTTCGCCACTTTGGGCAAACATCTGGAGGCTAAACTCATGATTGCCAGACTGGGCAGACGGGTTGGCGATCGCAGAACGTGGCTTCTGTCTCCGGTGACGCTGCTGCCCGTCATCAGCCTAGAATATTTTAGCTACACATTCAATCGCGATGGTTATACCGCCACCTGTCAGTTGCCATAGCCTCGTATATCTTCTTAACTAATATTATAAAGCTGAAGAGTTTGTTTGTTTGTTTGAACGCGCTTATCTCTGGAACTACTGGTCCGAATTGAAAAATTCTTTTTGTGTTGAATAGACCATTTATCGAGGAAGGCTTTAGGCTATATATAGTTATAACATCATGTTATAACATCACGCTGCAGCTATTAGGGCGAAGAAATAATGGAAAATGTAAAAAAAAAAACGGGGAAAAAAATTACTATTCCATGCGGACGAAGTCGCGAGCACAGCTAGTATGTAATAAGGATAATAATAAATATGCTAGCGGCTCGTCTACCCTAAAATTTTTCTTTCTTTTTTCTTTCCTTCTACCCATTGCAATAAAAAACTGCTCACCCTGATATCACCAACTCTGAAGTTGAGGTTCAAATCACGAATGGAGATTCCAGAGAGGCCGATGCCTATGCGCATATCGCCAGACACGCGAGCTTCCTCGACCTCCAAGCTGGATAGAAATGTAAATAGATTAAGAAACTTTCATAGTGCGAACGGCCAAAATATAGAACTATGTATTTGCCGGTCTCCTTTTTTCATGTGAGCACTTTGAAATTACTTTTTTTTATAGTAGCTCGACATAATGGCTTCCCTACGCCTGATGGAAAGCCAAAGAGAAGCCCAAGTCGCTGTGACAACTGGCAAGTAACTGGTTAGTTACCTGTCAGTTTCCACTGCCATGCCAACCCAACCCTAACCCCCCCACGAGCTCCGAAGACCCTACTCACCAGCAGAAACACGATCCGGAGGTCATTTGGCTGCGGTATTCTATAGGGTGGAGGTCCTTCCCCGGACGGGCAGCTCAATACGAGCGAAATCTTCGCTCGTATTGAGCTGCCCTACCTCTATTTGTATCCTGCATCCTTACTGCATCCTGCTCTAAGGCATGAGCATTAGCTAAGCAGACGACAAAGTCCAAAAAAATCTAAGCGTTCGTTACACTCAGTTAGTGCAACACGGATCGATCACACTATGACGGCTTGCTTAAGTGCCGCTTCACGTTCCGTTTAAAAGACCCAAGACTATAAGAAGAAGTAAGCAAGTGTCTTCTTCTTCTTCTCTGTCGTTTCGCTCTTGGCAGAGCGGTCGTGGTCACGTAGAGGCATCCACATCGGTGGTAGAGGCGGACACAGTTTCCCGCACGATCTCCCGCCATCTCTCCCTGTTGGCAGACTGTCTGGCGCAGTCAGATACACGGGTTCCCACTGCTTTAAGCTGATCAATCCAACGCATAGGAGACCTTCCGCGTGGCTCTATGGAATCGTTATCCCGCCTAGAGACATGTCCGAAGTATATACTGCAAAATGCGCGACTGTACTACGGCAGACAAACGCTATGTGATGCCCAATTCTTGGAGTATGGACACGTTGGTGCGGAACTCTGTCCACGATATCCCGAGCATCTTTCTCCAGCACCACATTTCCAGAACGTCTATCTTTTTCTTTTCCAACTCGCGTACAGTCCAAGCAAGCAAGTGTGCTGGACGAAAATTCCACAGCCTAATGATTCGGCAGACATACTTACATTCTACCGATTAAACAGGCAAAAGTATAAAGGTTTATGCTGTGTGAGCACGCTCCATTGTAGACTACGATATCGCTTACCATCAGAAGTAGTCAAGCGCAAACCCATTTAAAAAAAAAACAGTTTTTCCAGAAATAAAAAAAGGGTTCATCATCAGCTTATCGCATTCCACTGCTGGACATAAGCCACTCCAAGCTTGCTCAATCCTTACCTTCTCACCCAGGAGAAGAAGAGGATACGCTAAGAGCAGATATTCCCAAACTGTGTGTCGGATTGTGGGGGCCCCATCGAAAAATACGTACATTAAGTAAATATCAAACTATTGAAACATACTTTCCACTCACTGCACCGGTGGCCCTCCAATTACCCAATGTAACATCAGCCTTAGTGGATCCTGCAAATAAAAATCATTTCATCATCAGCTTGCAAACGTCCACTGCTGGACATAGGATCCTGTCAATGACAATAGGCTATTATGGCTAAAAATTGTAACTAGTCCGTCTTTTGGCTTATTCAAAAATAAAAGACACGTATTTTTTTATTTGTAAATTAGACTAAAAATTACAAAGTTATAGCCCTTTGAAATTACGCGTGACGTCACTCGGTGAGGCATTTTTACGGGAGCGAGTGACGTCAAAGACTCCCACTCCTAACTAAAAAAAAATTTTTCATCAAACCTATACGATGAATAGGTATTTTAAAATGATATTGAGGTTTCTAACATCATTTTTTTTCTAAACTGAATAGTTTGCGCGAGAGACTCTTCCAAAGTGTATGCAAACTACTAACGAAAATTGGTTTGAATGAGATCTAGACAGTAGTTTTGTTTTTAGCTGTATAGTGGTACGGAACCCTACGTGCGCGAGTCCGACTCGCCTTTGGCCAGTTTTTATATGAATTGGGGAAATCGTAATATGTCTAAGTAAGTTTCTCAGTATTGTCTAGTATCCGTAGTACAAGTTTCGAGTTAATTTGAGACTAGATGGCGCTTTAGTTAATTATTTTATTCAATTTTATTTATAGCTTACCAATGCGAGCGTCTATTTTGGGCAAGGAGAAGTCGAAGATGAACCTGGTGGTCAGGAGTGAGAAGTTGATGTCGTTGATGATGATGTTGCTCACCCCTTGGATCAGGACACTGTCCAAGTCGGCTTGTGCCAGAAGCAACCTGAAAGAAATACATTTATACTTTGTATTTTTTACATGGAATGTTACAGGTAACTGACCAGTTACTTGTCCGTTGTCACAGCGACTTGGGCTTCTATTTTGCTTTCCATCAGGCGTAGGGAAGGCATTATGTCGAGCCACTATGAAAAAAAAGAAAGACCTACCTATCTTTTGGCTCCATCACCTGCCCGTGGTGCATCCTGATGATAACAAACGAGGCTCTGGCAACCTACTGGTGGCGGTATAACCATCACAATTGAAGGCGTAGCTAAATACCACAGACTGGTGACGGGCAGCACCGTCACCGGAGCTAGTAGTTACGCTCTGCGATGGCCAACCCGCCTGCCCAGGGTGGCGATTATGGGTAAAGTCTCTAGATGTTTGACTAAATTGGTGAACAACTAGAAAGGTCTATGTCCTGTAGTGGCATGCGAGGCTGATGATGACGATGATATATGTTTAAATGACCTTTCCATAGCTAAGCAGAGCTTTAAGCCTGTGGCTAAGATATTATGTTATTTCTTTCATCATCATCATCAACCTATTGCAGTCCACTGCTAGACATAGGCCTCTCCAGCTGCTCGCCACCTACGGCAAACTTCTGGAGGATATACCCATAATCGCCACGCTGGGCAGATGGATTGGCGATCGCAGGGCGTAGCTGCTGGGCAGGCGGGTTGGCGATCGCAGGGCGTAGCTTCTTGTTCCGGTGACGCTGCTGCCCATCATCGGCCTATGGTATTTAGCTACGCCTTCTATCATGATGGTTTTACCGCCACCAGTCGGTTTGCCAGAGCCTCGTTTGTTGTTCGGCAGGATGCACCACGGGCAGGTGAGGATGGCTTGGAGCGAAAAGGTGATAGGCCGCTCCCTTACATCCCATGTTATTTCTTTACCTTCCCTAAAGTTTTTTTTTGTAAAAATATTCAAGTTCAAAACACCTTTCTACTGTTTTTTTATAATTTTTTATTATAAGTATTGATTATGAACTTACTCAGTAACAGGTAACGTGTACTGGTAGCTGTCAGAATCGATATCAATTGGGTCGAGCCCTCTCTCCCGGAGGTCCACACTGAAGTCCTCGATCATTCCAACGACTAGTCCGTCGATGAATCTGGCTGGAAATTAAAATAAAATATGTATTTAGATATAAGAAGTGACATTTTGTATGTTATGAAGCACGTGCAGGTTTGAGATGCCATGAAAATACTGTGCAACATAACTGTCTAACAGCACACGTACGTAAGATTTCAATACAAACATTATACAGCAAATATTTTGCAAATTTACTGTACTTTATACGGTGTTGCATTAAATAGGCGTTATGCGGATCACTTATATTTTTTTTGGATTTCATCGGCTGATAAACATTAGGCAGGACACGATCATTTTTACGTGCTATTATGTACCTACATTATATAAAAATAAAAAACTCCTCTTATTAACTTGTTAGATCAAAATTCATTGTTCAATAAACAGCTTTTCAAGTGGAATACTAGTGAAATACTATATAGCGTAGTATAAAAATGGTTGATACTTTTTATAAATGATTTGTAGAACATATTGTACGGTATAATTACTTACCTGGTTGGATTGCGCTCGCGCCGGCGAACAGCGCGGCAAAAGCAAATAATATCACTTTCATATTGAACTCCGGTTAATCTGCAATTTCATACAATACATATTTAGAAACATAATGTACCCTTTGTAT
>CM062078.1:21695801-21718442 GCA_031163375.1 Conogethes punctiferalis
ACCTTCAGGTAAGAATAAGAATAAAGAATAAAAAAGATTTATTGTCTTCTTACAAGATAACATACAGAAAAAAAAAATCAAAATAACCAAACTACAAAAAAAAGACAATGGGAATTAGCTCAGCTGATGCTGCCACAGGGAACGACCCTGGGCAGCGCTGGTTTTCAGATTCTCCCCTGCCCATGAGATGTTGTGTGGGGCATGTGTATAACGTAATGTAATGTGGCTGACAATCTTAAATATCCTATCGATAACAATACTAATTTATGAGATACTTTTCTATTAACAGAGTTGCATATAACTTTAACTATACAAGGTGAATTTTTAATCACTATCCAAATTTTTTCTGGGCATTAGGTATCGTTAATAGAGCCCATTTCTGCAATAAAAAATATAGGTCATATTTTCACAACAAATTCATTGTACCGAACCAATTATAAATATCGCATGGTTACCATTTCTAGCGTAAAAATTTACTACGCAAAGCGATAAACATCAATGAAAGATATCCCGCGCCCGCGCGGGGTAGAGATGGGGTGCGGGGCGGAGCGGCGGGGAGGGTAGCGAGCGAGCGACCCAAAACAAAATGGCAAAGGTCAAGAGCAGTCGCCCGCGCATCCCCGCGCAGCGAAGTGCGCGCCATTTCCGTGTTCGTTCGCACGTGTCGCAGTAGAAAGAAACCCCTCCGTCGCGATGTATTCCAAAACATTTCCAATCGTGAGTTTTATGAAATGGTGCGGTGTCATTTGTTAAGTGGAGAGAGTTTTGAACGGAGCTCAAAGACTGTATGAAGCGGGATAGCCTTCCTCGCCTTCGCAACCAGGGTGTGTCAAGTTCCGAACCATGCAACGATTTTAGCTGCCAACCAAAAGCTGTTAGATTACGGCCAATTTACTACACCTTCACATGCAGAAGGGCCAGTGGAAATCGAAAAAGAGATCTTCGACTTTTTCCAAAGAAACCCTCGTGCAAGTACTCGAGACGCGGCGAGGCTTTTTGAGGTTAGCCAATACGCCATATGGAAACTGCTTAACACCGCTGGCTGGCACCCGTATCATTTCCAAAAGTGTGACTTTTTTGTGGGGGGAAATCAAAAGACGTGTGTATGTGGATGGGATCCAGAGCCTGGACGCCCTTAAACAACAGATTATTAGAGCATTTGATAAAGTGAAAAGTGAGACTTTAGTCCTTAACAAATTAAAAGGCAATGTGGAAAAACGTGCGAGACTGTTTGGAGAGAAATGGTATGCATTTTGAACAGTTACCTATTAAATTACCAATAATTATTGATCAGTTTTAGTGTAAGTTGATTTTAATTTTAATTAATTTGTACATAGTAGATTCAATTTTTTAAAATACGTGTTATTGCAACAATGTACTACCTACTTATTGCCGTCTTAGTTTAATTTCAAGAGCATAAAGTCAACTTTGAAAAATATTGTATTCACCTATTGGGTCACCCAATAAAATACCCATTGATAAATGCGTTTAAATTGGACAGTTTTCGCTGAGAACGTGTTCGGCGGTTCGTCAATTGTCGATAGGCGATTGCGTCAAAGTTATAAGGTGAAAATTAGGTAGGTAGGCATTTTTGAAATCTGACGGTCCTAAGCCCGTAAAAATATGAAGGGAAAATTTGCAACTTATGTAGGTACGAGTACCTATGTGTTTTGCTGTTCTGCAAATGGCGGCTTTTTATGAATGAATGAAAGGAGCGGGGACGGACGTGCCCGGCGGTGGGCGGCGCCCGCGGCGCGCGGTGTCTATTTATTTCGTCTTTTTTTAGACAACTTGGAATGCTATTTTCTCAATATTTTAGTATTGACCGGTATTAAAAGAAAAAATACGTATTTAGTGATTTTCGCCATAGATTATAATATAAAAATTTGGATAGTGATTAAAAAGTCTTCCTGTATTAAATATAAAAAAAAAAAACAAAAAAACAGAGAACATGAAAGTAACTAATTATTTAGGTATTTTGTGACAAAACATTGATTAAAGAGTGTATGTGTAAATTGTTGAATGATGCCTGTGTGAGTTGATTGTGTGATGTGTGCATGTGTGTGTATGTATGTGTGTTAGTGTGTATTATTTACTATGAACATGTGAAGAAAGATTTTAGATGGTAGATACAACTAGGTTCTGGGATAACTAGGTTCTGAACTATGGATATTATCGATACTCCTATCGATATTATATCGAGATCTTACTATCCCGTACCGGCTATATCGTTGTATAAGCCTATACAAATAATTTATTGTATAATTACCGTGTATATGTCCCGCAGCGACGTACAAATGAGATAACCGACTGAGGAAATCAGGATCCAGCTTTATTGCCAACGCTACGTTGGTCACTGGGCCTATAGTGACCACAACTAATTTCCCTAAAACAGAATAAGAAACAATAGGCTATTATGGCTAAAAATTGTAATTAGTCCATCTTTTAGCTTATTCAAAAATAAAAGACACGTATTTTTCCTTTTTTCATTCAAATAAAAAATAGCAAAGATACAAGGCATCAAAAGTTAGGAGTGGGAGTCTTTTACAGCACTCGCTCCCGTAAAAATGTCTCACCGAGTGACGTCACGCGTAATTTCAACGGTCTATAACTTCGTAATTTTTAGTCTAATTTACAAATAAAAAAATACGTGTCTTTTATTTTTAAACAAGCTAAAAGACGGACTAATTACAATTTTTAGCCATAATAGGCTATTATTAAATAGTATTTTTATACCACTGAGGTGGAAACAAGCCTAAGGTCCGCTGGTGTTACCGCAGCCCACGAAGCAATTTGCTTCGTGCCGCAGCCTATGGACGTCAGCAACACCAGGGGTATCACACACCCCACGAGCTCCGGAAACCCTACTCACCGGCAGAAACACGACTCTTAGGTCATTTATGGTCATTTATGGGGAACTCCCCACGAGCCGGGCTTAGGCCGGCATGGCGGTGACAACTGACAGGTAGCTGACCAGTTACTTGCCCGTTGTCACAGCGAATTGGGCTTCTCTTTCGCTTTCCATCACGCGTAGGAAAGCCATTATAAAAAAAGATTCCCCTTTCCACCAGGCAACGGGAAGCCATCACGCTGTGTAACTATAATAAAAAACCGGCCAAGTGCGAGTCGGACTCTCGCACGTAGGGTTCCGTACCACACAGCTACAGCTAAATAAATGTTTTTCTTTACGTTTTATTATACAAGGTGAATTTTTAATCACTATCCAAATTTTTTCTGGGCATTAGGTATCGTTAATAGAGCCCATTTCTGCAATAAAAAATATAGGTCATATTTTCACAACAAATTCATTGTACCGAACCAATTATAAATATCGCATGGTTACCATTTCTAGCGTAAAAATTTACTACGCAAAGCGATAAACATCAATGAAAGATATCCCGCGCCCGCGCGGGGTAGAGATGGGGTGCGGGGCGGAGCGGCGGGAGGGTAGCGAGCGAGCGACCCAAAACAAAATGGCAAAGGTCAAGAGCAGTCGCCCGCGCATCCCCGCGCAGCGAGTGCGCGCCATTTCCGTGTTCGTTCGCACGTGTCGCAGTAGAAAGAAACCCCTCCGTCGCGATGTATTCCAAACATTTCCAATCGTGAGTTTTATGAAATGGTGCGGTGTCATTTGTTAAGTGGAGAGAGTTTGAACGGAGCTCAAAGACTGTATGAAGCGGATAGCCTTCCTCGCCTTCGCAACCAGGGTGTGTCAAGTTCCGAACCATGCAACGATTTTAGCTGCCAACCAAAAGCTGTTAGATTACGGCCAATTTACTACACCTTCACATGCAGAAGGGCCAGTGGAAATCGAAAAAGAGATCTTCGACTTTTTCCAAAGAAACCCTCGTGCAAGTACTCGAGACGCGGCGAGGCTTTTTGAGGTTAGCCAATACGCCATATGGAAACTGCTTAACACCGCTGGCTGGCACCCGTATCATTTCCAAAAGTGTGACTTTTTTGTGGGGGGAAATCAAAAGACGTGTGTATGTGGATGGGATCCAGAGCCTGGACGCCCTTAAACAACAGATTATTAGAGCATTTGATAAAGTGAAAAGTGAGACTTTAGTCCTTAACAAATTAAAAGGCAATGTGGAAAAACGTGCGAGACTGTTTGGAGAGAAATGGTATGCATTTTGAACAGTTACCTATTAAATTACCAATAATTATTGATCAGTTTTAGTGTAAGTTGATTTTAATTTTAATTAATTTGTACATAGTAGATTCAATTTTTTAAAATACGTGTTATTGCAACAATGTACTACCTACTTATTGCCGTCTTAGTTTAATTTCAAGAGCATAAAGTCAACTTTGAAAAATATTGTATTCACCTATTGGGTCACCCAATAAAATACCCATTGATAAATGCGTTTAAATTGGACAGTTTTCGCTGAGAACGTGTTCGGCGGTTCGTCAATTGTCGATAGGCGATTGCGTCAAAGTTATAAGGTGAAAATTAGGTAGGTAGGCATTTTTGAAATCTGACGGTCCTAAGCCCGTAAAAATATGAAGGGAAAATTTGCAACTTATGTAGGTACGAGTACCTATGTGTTTTGCTGTTCTGCAAATGGCGGCTTTTTATGAATGAATGAAAGGAGCGGGGACGGACGTGCCCGGCGGTGGGCGGCGCCCGCGGCGCGCGGTGTCTATTTATTTCGTCTTTTTTTAGACAACTTGGAATGCTATTTTCTCAATATTTTAGTATTGACCGGTATTAAAAGAAAAAATACGTATTTAGTGATTTTCGCCATAGATTATAATATAAAAATTTGGATAGTGATTAAAAAGTCTTCTTGTATTGAAGTTAATTAAATGAAAAAATTAGGTAATTTGATTTATGACGTTTAAAAAAAAAACTACTGACTAGATTTCATTCAAACCAAATTTCGTTAGTAGTTTTTATAGTGATACACATGATATATTTTTTTCAGTTTTATCATGCCCATATTTTAGAAGTTACGGGGGGGGGGACACTCATTTTACCACTTTGGAAGAGTCTCTCGCGCATACTATTCAGTTTAGAAAAAAATGATGTTAGTAACCTCAATATGATTTTCAAATACCTATCCATAGATACCCCACACGTATAGGTTCGATGAAAAAAAAATTTTTCAGTTTCAGTTCTATGTATGGGGAACCCCAAAATTTTTGGATTTTTTTCTGATTTTATTTTAAAATCTTAATGCGGTTCACAGAATACATCTACGTACCAAATTTCAATAATGTAGCTCTTATAGTTTCGGAATAAACTGGCTGTGACATACGGACGGACAGACAGACAGACAGACAGACAGACAGACAGACAGACAGACAGACAGACAGACAGACAGACAGACAGACATGACGAATCTATAAGGGTCCCGTTTTTGCCATTTTGGCTACGGAACCCTAAAAAAAGACACTTATCCAAGCGTTCCTTACCTTGATGTATTTTCGAGAGTTCAATAAGACGTAATACTGCATTCTCATTTTGTGGGGGCGCCAAATCTGACACCTTTTCTACATAGTCCCCGAGGCCGTCGGTGCCGTAATAAGCGCTTGTTTTTGGCGTTATGACTATTGAAGACCGAGCACCCCTGTATATTGGTACCTGGTAATAGAAAATCATATTAAAATCGAGTAACAGAACGTGAATTAAAAGAAAAGTCAGTGGTAGGCCCACAAATCCCCTTAGCCCAATACGAAGGGGATTTGGACTTTTTGTCCAGAAATCCCCTGCGCAGGGGATCGTCTAAGGGGATTTCTGGCCCAACCCTAACCCCCCACGAGCTCCGGAGACCCTACTCACCGGCAGCAACACGACCCGGAGGTCATTTGGCTGCGGTATTCTATAGGGTGGAGGTCCTTCCCCGGACGGGCAGCTCAATTCGAGCGAATATTCGCTATGCCCTACCTCTCTTAAATAATGGCTGATATGTACTGGCAATGAGTTCCAGCTAACTAAATAGTCCGATCCACAGACCGATGACGGGCTGCAGCGTCCCCGGAGCGAGAAGCTACGCCCTGCGATCGCCAACCCGGCTGCCCAGTGTGGCGATTAAGAGTAAATCCTCCAGATGTTTTCCCAAAGTGGCGAGCATCTGGAGAGGCCTATGTCCAGCAGTGCACTGCGATAGGCTGATGATGATGAATGTTTTCTACGATGAAACTGGGACAACAGAGGCCAGCAAGTGTGGTTATTATAGCGGAATAAAGAAGGTGGGACAAGGGAAAACTCTTAACCTTAGTAACAAGACATGAATTATCGCTTTAGTGTGTATAATGATTAAACTTACATCTTGACGTTCAGCCACTTTCAAAATCCTCTGGTTATTGAGACAAACATTATCTTCTTTTGTGTTGCCATTACAAGTAGTGAGCGCTACTAACTTAGGTCTGAAAACAAAAGAAGTTAAATATAACATCAACAATGTTTTTCCAACTCGCCCAGCGTGTCCACAGACATAAACACTTTTATTTTTGCCGAGACTGCTTTTACGCATACATTTTTTTCTATAGTAGCTCGACATAATGGCTTCCCTACGCCTGATGGAAAGCGAAAGAAAAGCCCAACTCGATGTGACAACGGGCAAGTGACTGCCATGCCAACCCAACCATAACCCCCACGAGCTCCGGAAACTCTACTCACCGGCAGAAACACGACCCGGAGGTCATTTGGCTGCGGTATTCTATAGTGTGGACGTCCTTACCCGGACATTAATATGTCCCTGCACCATGTTAGGAAGTAACACAGATATTACCCACTAGTGATGTGCCGACTAGTTGGTATAGCTGTAGCAGTCATCTGGTTAAATCACCTATTTAATTAAATGGCTAGCGCGTCCATTGAATGACGACATTTAATTGAATGACTAGACCGAACGTTGAATAGATAACCGTCACTTAACGTCCAACTCCGTCCAACGGTAGCGGATTGAAACATAGCCTAGCATAGCATAAATGTCACCTCCCCCCGGAGGTGGCATGACGGTGCGTAATGCATTCCCCTCTTAAAAAAAAAAGCATAGCATAAAAGCAGTCAGGTGATTGTAATTTAGTTATTACGGATACTTTTAAAGAAAAATTTAAAACTAAACATTACACAGTCGGGTTTAACCCATTCAACGACTATGCTAAATGACGTTCACTCAAGACGTTGAACGTTATATTAAATAACCTGACGAGTTGTCCTCTGGGCATTCAATTAAATGTCATCATTCAATGAACGCCCTAGCCATTCAATTGAATAGGAGATTCAACCGGATGCCTGCGACATAGCCATTTTATTAGTTCCTTATATTTATTCGAAATGGTTTGCACTTAACAGCGATTCGCCTGATCGTAAACGATATCGCAGTTTACGATGGAGCGCACTCGCCCAGCAAAAACCGGTTCACTATCGCCTTGAACATCGTAATTAGTATAATTAACATACCCTTTGTAATGTTTCTCGTACAAAAGCGCCAGGAATATCGCTATAGCGTCATCACCGCCTGCATCGTTGTCTATGACCAAATATTGTTCACCGTCCCTGGAATTAAATTAAATCAATTTTGCTGTATTACCTCTACCTCTTAATCATGGAGGAGGACCTAGGAGGTCATAAAGAAGCTAATGATGATATATCCCCAATAAAAACTATTCCACTATAATTCCATGGCTCTACTATCATCAAATATGCTACAAGATTCCAAATTTTATTGTTACCTCAAACTTCATTCATGTTTTGTATCACTTTTGTACAGTCATCGTCAGATATATTTTATCATTCTAAGTAGTCGAAATCATCTGAAGAACATAAGTTCTATTTTATGTTGGCAGATTTTTATCCGAGTGTTGTTAGCACTCAGAATTAGTAAAACATCCTTTATTGTTTATTGCACAAACGGGGACTCGAGTCAACGAACGGGCTAAGAAATAAAATAATTGTTCCCGGATGAAATATTACTAACTTTATGTGTAACTAAACTTCTATTTGACTATTAAATAAAATAAGGTAACTTACGTGTCACTTCCTAAACAAATTTCTACTATAGCAAAGAATAATACAAAACATAGACATATTTTAAACATCTTAAATATAAATAACGTTAAATATTACATAATATAATTATACATCACTCCTAACTTAACTGGGTCCCGACATACACTAACTAGGAATACTAACTAAATAAAGATAATATTTCAATTCACAATAAGGTCTCATGCAAACGAAAACATTAATTAATAGGTTGGTGTACTGTTAGGTTTTAATAGTTTTCTTGTTTTATTATTTTTTATGTCAGTACGGCCGAATTCGGCCAGCAGAGCGTTATTTGTATATTAAATACGGTTAGTTGAAGGATTGAACAACTCCATTGCGTCCATAAAAAAAAACAAAATTATATAATACAATATTAAAACGTTTAGCCAAAGTACCGGAAACGTTTTCAATGTGTTGTGTTGTCATTACTTATTTACAAAATAAATAAACAATAATTTTAATCTTTATTTGAAGTAATCGTATGTAATCGGCCTTACGCCACAGCTGCGTTTAAAGGTGATAACTAACCAAACGATGGATTGATGTACTTTATTGCTCATCAAACAGTTGACTTAAAATAAAACTTCAAATATATATTAAAGTACAATACAATTTATGTGGTTTTATCGCTATAAGTTATAAGCCTTTAAGTATATATTTGTTTAGTTTCATTTACATATGAACCCCACCCTATGTACGGCTACCCTAGTTTACCATCAAGGCTTAAGATTCATAGGAGCTTTATTGGTCACACCGGTCCTAACACCGGAGATCGATCCGAAAAACAAAATATCCTTGCCGGATTTTAGCTTGGTTGATTCTTGATTTTATATATTCGTTATTGTTAAGACAATAATTATTTATATAATATGAAAAGACAATAATAATTTATATACTTAATATGAAAATTATGAAAAAAAAATAGTTAAAAAGCATAGCAACTAGTATTGTATGAAAAAATTAAAATTTATAAAATGGGCGTAAGAATACTACAAAGTAATCTACGCACACGCCAAAGCTTTATATAGGATCTAGTCGGCTGCCACCTTAAAGAAATTCGTAATCTAATGTCAAAGGGCGGTTTGGTGTAAGTAAATAACGTACGAAACGTTCAGATAAAGCGATAACTGGCATCAGGAACTGTTTTCTCGTATATTTGATACTGCATTTGATAAAATTTAAAGTGGAAATATTTTTTGTGTAATTTTTTTGTTATTCATATCAGTTACGAAGAAGAGCGTGGGTGACTGTAGTTTTTTTTTATAGTGGCTCGACATAATGGCTTCCCTACGCCTGATGGAAAGCGAAACAGAAACCCAAGTCGCTGTGACAACGGACCAGTTACTTACTGGTTAGTTACCTGTCAGTTGCCACCGCCATGCCGGCCCAACCCTAACCCCCGAGCTCCGGAAACCCTACTCACCGAGAAACACGACCCAGAGGTCATTTGACTGCGGTATTCTATAGGGTGGAGGTCCTTCCCCGGACGGGCGGCCCAATTCGAGCGAAAATTCGCTATGCCCTACCTCTCTTGAGTTTGTCTAATAATTTTAGCCATTTCAAAGCCAGACTTGTAAATAAGTCACGTCACAGACACGTTGATGGGCCAAGTATCGTGGGTTTGATTCCCGCACAGTACAAACATTTGTGTGCATGATCATGTCTGTTTGTATTCCTTGGGCTTCTTTCCAGCTTTCCATCAAGCGGAGGGAAGCCACTATGCTGAACCAATATAAAAAAGAAAGTAAGTTTATCAGCTGTCTATTACCCATAGTACAAGCTTCAGTTTAGTTTGGGGCTAGATGGCGATGTGTGGCCCAGCGTGGCATGTCTTGTGATTATTCATAGTAACAATTTTATGTTACGAATCGCGTACTATATAAATACACAAGTATTAAATTGCCTATGTATTCCAATACAAAACTATTAGTTACGCTACTATACTAACAATCTCATGTTACGGTAGCTTCCATTAGTTTTCTTAAGTGCTAGTTCAGATATGGCGGGACCGCATGGTTTAAGAATCGCGCGGGAATCGCTTTGGTCTTTTACACAGGTTTTGTGTTTGTGTTTACCGCCACTCATCGTGCGGTTATAGCTCTTAGGTTTAGTCGCGTACAAATCAGTTAACTAAAGCTAGCTAGGGATGTAAGGGAGCGACCTATCATCTTTTCGCTCCAAGCCAACCTCACCTGCCCGTGGTGCATCCTGCTGAACAACAAACGAGGCGCTGGCAACCGACTGGTGGCGGTATAACCATCACAATTGAAAGCGTAGCTAAATGCCACAGGCCGATGACGGGCAGCAGCGTCACCGGAGCGAGAAGCTACGCGCTGCGATCGCCAACACGCCTGCCCAGCATGGCGATTATGGGTATATCCTCCAGATGTTTACCCTAAGTGAACAACTGGAGAGGCCTGTGTCCAGCAGTGGACCGCAATAGGCTGATGATGATGATGATGAACTAAAGCTAGCACGTTCACAGTACTCGCACCAGGCGCGAGAGAGACAGGCAGACTTTTTACGATGCGCATGCAATACGACGTCACGCCGTGCAGTGTAAACGTGCCAGCTTTAGTTAACTTCCCTGTAACCGCGCGGTTATTTCTGAAAGATCATAATAAATACTTGCGTAAATAAGACCCATGCGGTTCCCGAGCGATTCCCAAACCGCTTGATTCCCGCCGTGTTTGAAAAAGCACTTAGAAAATCAGGCGGTTCAAATCCGCACCGGAAACGAGCCAGCTTTAGTTAACTTACCGGTAAGCGCGTGGTTATTTCTGAAAGATCATATAAATACCTTCGTAAATAAGACCCATGCGGTTCACGAGCGATTTTCAAAACCGCTCGATTCCCGCCGTGTCTGAAAAAGAACTTAGAAAATCAGGCGGTTCAAATCCGCAGCGGTTTGGCCGTAGTGCGGCCTAAGGCTTAACAGTCACTTTGACGCATCGCTAACAATTACACTTTAATGTTGATTACCTGCGACGTGCCTGCGATTACCTGTTTCACCAACACTCACACCTGTTATCATTAACCTCATCATTTTCGTACGTTTTTATCATCACAGTCATTACTTCATTCATTAAGTGGCATCATTTAGGTTAACTTGTCTCGTCTTGGTAGTACCTAGTTGTTTTTTCTTTTGATAAAAATGGTGTGCAAAAATATTTTTAAATATAATTTCGTTTTGTTACTATGTCCTCTGATTTCAACGTCAAGGTTTGTGGTTGATTTTGGTTTGAATTATAATTATATTGAAACAGTTTTTTATTTTAGTAAATGTGTGAAAACACAAAATATATTTTTAAATAATTATATCGTCATAAATATTTTATTATTAATTTGTGTCAAAATTATGAAAACGTAATCCAAAATAATGTAGGTTTGTTTTAGCTTCTGTTCTTAATTGTACTTTAGCTCACGCATACTTTTAAACACATACTTTTTTTTACAAAAAAAACGTGTAGTTTAGGACGCCCTCAGGCCAGGTGGAGTGACCAGTGGCGAATTTTGGGAAAGGCCTATGTCCAGCAGTGGACTGATGTGGGCTGATGATGATGATAAAAAAAATGTTTTATAAGACAGCATAATAGCCTCTCGTCGCCTGATGGACGGTGGAAGAGAGGCCAAATCACTGCGAATTAGTATCTAACCAAATCGATCTCATGTACACATTATTGCACAATTATTAGATATTACCTTGTAATTAATTTGTACATTAGATAATGAAATAAATTGTATTTAAATTCCACCATTCATTCGCCACATCTACTTGGTAACTGTTAAAATTAGACTTGTTACGAGTACCGAACTATAAATATCGCAACTGGCATTTTGGTAAAAATATTATCTAATTAAATGAACCAGTTTAGATAGGACCTTGGAATTATCATGACAAGTACAAAAATGTGCACAACGTAACCAACAGCTTAGGCTGCGGTCCCACTGAGGCGAAGCGGAGTAGAGACGAAGTAACTATTTAATAATCTGTGGTAGAGCGACGACGAGGTATGCCACGATTTGTTGAAATCCATGAGATTCTGGATTTCAAGCCTGTGTTTGGTGAATCACGGCACAGCTCGTTTCTGGTCTGCTCCGCCTCAGTGCAAACGCACCCTTATAGTAGGGGAGCCCAAGGGGGGATTTCGGGAGTTACTAAAGCGCGGCAGATTAACATATAGGGAGATACCTTGTACTCGATTAAATACTTCCACCAAACATGAGTCCCGTAAATGCGGCCGCCCGTCAAGGATAAAGGATCAGATTAGTAAAAAAAAGTTGATCATCAGAAATTCTTGAGCGCGTCAGATTAAGGTAGGGTGAGTTAGTTACATGCTAAAAAGTATATATTCCACTAATCTGACAATTTCCGATTGTCGTTAAGAAGTAGGTGGGTTACAAACTTGTAAAAAAAAAAAAAACGTCATCTCGACTTTCTCGAGCGTGGCTAATTTTTTTTTTATTTTGAAGGAAATAATTCAACGTTCACGAAAAATATATAATCTGACGATTTCCATAAGCCGAAGTAAGGAAAACTAATTAATAAAGTTTAATGCGTGCAGCTACGTAATCCCTGTATTCCCCACTCCGCGTTTCTATTCCTCTCTCACTTTTTCTCTATCTGAACACTCGCTAGTTCAGGTCGAACAATGAAACACCAACAGAAACTTCTTATACTAACTGTATTCGCAGGATAATACAACACGGCCACTCGAGCTATATATGCTGGGCCGGCGGATCGCAACGATCGCGCGGTTTAACTGACGCACAGCGCCATCTATTGCGTAGCTTTAGAACTTAAGTGAATAATACTAATTTTAATCATAAACTTTATGGCGTTTGAACATTCCGCCCACTATGAACAGACCAGGGGCTGTTCATTAAAAAAAAAAACAAAAACGACTACATGAAATATACATAATAGTGCTTAAAATGAATTTATACTTGCATTAACTTACAAAATAGTTGACAATGGTGAAAATCTTAACATAACCATATAAACATTAGACAACATACATAATAGGAAAAAAAAACTTAATCTGTGGTTGGCAACACACATAATTTCGACACAGGTCTTTTAATTAATACTCCCTTGCACTTCAGAGTAACCACTCGCGTAACATTGTCCAACCCAGGATGCTTCTGAGTTATAATGCCATATAACCATCGTGAAGGAGGTAAATTATCTTCCTTCACCAACACTACGTCTCCCACCTTTGGTTCTGGAATATAATGAGTCCATCTGTATCGTGTCAGGAACTGCGACAAATACTCTTGTGACCACTTGCGCCAAAACTCCTGCACCATGCGTTGCGTATATTGCCAACGCTTTAAACTATTCACTGATGAACTCTCATAGTTTACTTCTGGCACCAGCACTGGAGGTTCTCCGATCAAAAAGTGGCCCGGCGTAAGAGGAGTCACAGTGTCATTAGCATCATCATTGCTTAGGTTAATAAGGGGCCTGGAGTTCAGACAAGCCTCTATTTGAGATAAAACTGTGTACATCTCCTCGAATGTCAACGTCGATTCACCTATAACGCGCTTCAGGTGGTGTTTGGCTGACTTTACGCCAGCCTCCCACAGTCCCCCAAAATTGGGAGCTTGAGGTGGTATGAAATGCCATGTAGTACCGTTGTTTTCAAGCCAATCAGCGATTTCTACAGCAACTTGGGATCTCTCTACGGCCAACAACTGCTTCAGCTCCCGCGCAGCGCCAACAAAATTAGTTCCGTTGTCACTAAACAAATCGGAACAATGCCCCCTACGAGCGACAAACCGTTTGAAGGCTGCGAGGAAACCCTGAGATGTCAAATCACTCACCAATTCCAAATGTATAGCTCTGGTAGCCATACAAATAAAAAGACAAATATAGCCTTTGTAGGCATGATGACCTCGTCCTTTAGATGTGCGTATACTGATAGGGCCAGCGTAATCGACGCCGCTCTGACGAAACGGCCTACCAGGCGTAACTCTTGACGTAGGAAGCTGCCCCATCAATTGCTCTGTTATGCGCGACGCATGACGAATGCAAATCACACATTTTCTGCAGAACAATTTAGCTTGGTTCTTCACATCTAAAATCCAGTAACGAGACCGCAAATGAGTTACCATCAGTTGCGGACCTCCATGCAATGTCTTATAGTGAGCATCTTTAATCAATAGGTAAGCGAAATGTGATTTGGCCGGTATGATAATGGGATGTTTTCTACTTTCTTCAATAGCTGCATTGTTCAAGCGACCTCCAACTCTCAAGACATCATGCTCGTCCAGGAATGGAGTCAAACAGGTAAGCTTACTTCTTTTATATATTTTTTCTCCTTTTTTAATTTGCTTTATTTCTTCCCCAAATTCCTGTGATTGCCAATGCTTAATACAAACATCTAATGCTTCCGCTAACTCCTTGCTTGTTAAATATGACGGTAGATGTTGCTTAGGATTCTTGCATCGCTTCATAAATCTTCTTATCCACGCTATAACTCGCACTTGTCGACTCAATGTAGAATATTTCTTCCACAGATCACTTCCTTCCTCGGTAACCAGGTGACATGCTTTACCAGTCTTCCTTTCTTCTTCCTTTGTCTCAAAACTTTTCCTTTCATAGTTGATTGTCTCTTCTCCTAGCCAATTTGGACCTTTCGTCCACAACTCAAAATTAATAAATTCTGAGGGTTTCATTCCTCTGGATGCACAATCAGCAGGGTTGCATTTGGTCGAAACATGTGACCATTGTTTGCGTTCGAGTACGGTCAGAATCTCCGAGGTCCTGTTAGCTATAAATGTTTTCCATTTATTTGGATGATCACTCAACCAAGCTAATACGACTGACGAATCAGTCCATGCATGGATATTCTCCTTGGAGATCTTCAAAACATCACCTACTTCCCGCAACAACTTGGCGAGCAAGAGAGCACCGCATAATTCCAATCTGGGGGTGGATATCTGTTTTATGGGCGAGACTCTGGTTTTGGACGTCAATAAATGGACCTTGACATGACCTTCCTCATCCACAACACGAACATATACGACTGCTGCATACGCATCGTTTGAAGCGTCACAAAATCCATGAATCTCCATAACTTGATCATTTTTCCTGGTACCCATCCACCTTGGAATTCTAAAGTTCTTGAGATTAGGTAATTGGCTGCGATAATCAGCCCAATCTTTAAGCAATTGTGAAGGTAACTCTTCATCCCAACTAATTCCTGACAGCCATATTGCTTGAATCAGTATTTTTGCTTTAATGATCACCGGTGCCAGCCACCCCATCGGGTCAAATAATCTAGCCACATCAGAAACTACCTTCCTTTTTGTTACAGGTGAGGCGATTGGGGTCAACGTGACTGCGTATTCGAAGACATCAGTGCTGCGGTTCCAGGTAAGTCCGAGTATTTTGATAACTGTATCTAATTTCAATTCTAGATTTTCTACCTTTAGTTCCCTATCCTTTGTTTCTTCCTTCAGCATCTCTTCTTTGTTTGTAGACCATTTCTGTAACTCAAAGCCTCCTTTGCCTAGAATCTCAGTTATCTCCTTGCATAACTTTTTTCCTTCCTCCACTGTCTCACAGCCACTCATGAGGTCATCCATGTAAAAATCTTTCAAAATTATTTCAGATGCTTCTGGACGACCTTCACCTTCATCGCGAGCGACTTGCTGCAGAGTGCGAACAGCCAAGAAAGGAGCCGGCGCAGTACCAAATGTGACTGTCTTCAATCTTAAATGTTGAATTTCAGATTCAGGATCATCTCGCCATAGTAGACGCTGGAAATCAACATCTTCAGGAGTCACCATCACCTGCCTATACATTTTGACAATATCTGCCACGAAACAAATCGGATGCCGACGCCAACGCATTATAATATGTCGTAGGTCATCCTGCAATTGAGGGCCAATCATCAGATCCTGATTCAGCGAGACTCCATTCGTTCCCTGACAAGACGCATCAAACACAACACGAACCCTGGTTGTAATTTTGTCCTCTCGGACCACGGCATGATGGGGTAAGTACACAACATCTTTTTTATTTATATCTTCCAGAGGTACATACTCCATATGACCAAGATTCAAGTATTCATGAATGACTTCACTGTATTTTATCTTTAACTCTGGGGTTTTGGATAATTTTCGTTCCAACATGTTCAACCTTTTTGCAACTATCCATCGAGAATTTCCTAGCTGACATGTTGGCTGTTTACGAAACGGAAGCTTGATACTATAACGCCCTGACGAATCTCGTTTGGTAGTATTAGTGTACATTTCTTCGCATTTCTTTTCTTCGTCAGTCAATAGACGCTTTGTACTATAAGGCTCTGCTTCAATTTCCCAGAACTTTCGAAGCAGTTCATCTTCCGAAATCTGAACATGCATGCTAACCAATGATGTATCATTGATGACTTTGACATTCTTTCCTTGTATTTTTCCAGATAGAATCCAGCCTAACTTCGTATCTTGAGCCACCATTGACCCGACTGAATCCTTGATTAGACCTTCCAATATTATTTGCCCATAGACTTCCGCCCCCAATAAAATGTCGATTTTATTTGGGATATAGTATTTGGGGTCTGCTAACTTTAAATCTGGAAATTGTGACAACGGTTGAATATTGATCTTGGCTTCTGGTAAAAAGTCTGTTAATTTTGCAAGGACGTGAGCCTTGACATTGAAAACATGATTGGGATCATGAAGTGATTGTATTGACAAATACACGACATATTTGGACTTCATTTCTTTATCACTTCCAAGACCTGATATATAACTTTTGCATACATACTTCTTCAGTCCAAGAACTTGGACTGCAGACTCCGTCAAGAACGAAGCCTGTGAACCTTGATCTACTAAACACCGGAGCGTAATATCGTGGCCTGACCTTGATTGGACTTTCACCAGTGCCGTTGCCAAAAGAACTTGTGATTGAATATTACCAAAACATGAAGTGGTCACAAGAGTGCTTGAATGATCCTGCGTGGATGCTGTTTGTGTGACAGCCCTTTCCGTTGGTAACTTTACATTGTCGATTGTTTGTTGTGGACTGTATTTCAAATGTAATAAAGAATGATGCCGTTTATTACAGATTGTACACCGAGCTGAATAACGACATTGAATGGCTGAGTGATTTTGCCCTAAACAATTAAAACAGAGATTCCTGGCTTGGACAAAACTACGTCTTGTTTGGACATCGTCCTTGGCAAACTTTTTGCAATTTCCCAATTTATGGTTCTCTGTTGCAGTGCAGTAACTACATGGTGTGACATTTACATGAAACGACTTTTTATTAGTCGTTGGAGTTGCATTGACGTGACGTACATTTTTTACAGATTTTGTATCCAAAAATTCTAGCGCTCTAAACCGATGCTCTAAAAATTCTTTAAATTGAACTAAAGTGGGTAAATCATTTTCCTTGCTGATTTCTGCTTCCCACTGCTTACGTGATTCCTCGTCCAACTTATGACTTAAAATGTAAATTATCATAAAATCCCAATTTTCCGTTTTGACACCTAGATTTTCTAACCCATTTAATGTTTCATTAGTAGTATCCAAAAAATCTCTCAGAGCACCAGACGATTCGGATGTAATCTGTTTTAAGCTCATAAATCTGTTCATAATACAATTAGCAAGATAACGTTTATTACTGTAACGACCTATAAGTTGATTCCAACATTGCTTATAATTATCGTTTGTAATAGGAATATGCCTCAGAAGTTGATCTGCCTCTCCACTAAGATGACTTTTTAAGTAGTGAAGTTTTTGTACATCGTCTAACGACGTATTTTTATGAATTAACGAGTCAAAAAGATCATAAAACGTCGTCCATTCACTGTACTTACCCGAAAAAATCGGTATTGCAATTTTCGGAAGTTTTACACTACAAGCACGATCAACCTTTGACGCCTTATCATCATTATCTACATTCATAGATTTACTTTCCTTAATAGTTATTGCTTCTAATACATTCTTTATATCTGACTTGTAGTCAGTGTACAATTCCTCAGTAACGCAGAACAAATCATCTCTAAAGTAACGACTACTTGTACGAATATCAGACGAAGCGCTTTCAATAATCTTCTGATGAATTGATCTAAATGACGACCAATATTCCTCTAATGTTTCTAATCGGGTTATCAAATATGACTTTGTGAGTTTAACCTTTGCACATTTCTTATAATTTGTCTGAGCTTTACAGATTTGAGTATAAATATCTTCTTGAGTTAGGAAATACTTCTCCATCTTTACCGATAACCAATACTAAAAACTTAATAAATATAAACAGGAAATAAAAATTTCAAGAAAGAATAACAAGTGCCAATTCCATATAAGACTCCAACGAAAATTCTCGTTAGTTGCAACTTCACACAAAATCACGTGAAAATTTTCAAAGTTCAAGTTCCATATAAAGTTCACAAAAAATTCTAAGTTACAAAAATCGACAAAAATTTTCAAAGTCCCGGTTGCATACAAAAATCAACAAAATTTTCCTAAGTCCCGGCTGCATACAAAAATTCAACAAAATTTTACTAAGTCCAGGCTTCATACAAAAAATCGACGAAAATATTCTAAGTCCAGTCCTCATACAAAATTCACCGAAAATTTTCTAAGTCCCGGCTGCATACAAAATTCGACGAAAATATTCTAAGTTTTTGAACTTTATGACACTTGTAAAATTTCGGGCATAGGTTCCCCGTCAATCCACTCCTTCTTCAAATATTCTAAGTCCCAATCTAAGCTATCAGTTAAAGTTAATTTCTTCTTTGCAATAGAGTTCAAATTTGCTATTATGAATTTCAAAGTACTCACGGCACAACACTGCACTTTACCATCACTTCGGCGTCACAGATAACGGCGTCTACGTCACCCGTTGGTCTTCCTGATGTCATCAAGGGTCGTCACCTCAATGGATGTGACGTCACTTCACTCGCCTTAGGCAGCGATACTCTGCCTCCAGGTGCGACTTCACCAGCAAAATCACCGTTATTCACCGGTAATACGGCTCGAATGGACCATGAACACTCGCTAGTTCAGGTCGAACAATGAAACACCAACAGAAACTTCTTATACTGACTGTATTCGCAGGATAATACAACACGGCCACTCGAGCTATATATGCTGGGCCGGCGGATCGCAACGATCGCGCGGTTTAACTGACGCACAGCGCCATCTATTGCGTAGCTTTAGAACTTAAGTGAATAATACTAATTTTAATCATAAACTTTATGGCGTTTGAACACTATCTATGACTCTCTCACTCCGTCCCCACTCTGGTTTCTGTTGCCATGACGCCAAAGATTTGAAAAAATAAAAAAAAAAATTTTTCAATTGTCAGATTAGGCGAATCCCTCTAGATAATCGTCAGATTATGAGACAGCACGTCCAGGGTATATAGATGAACCATATATTATCTTAATCTGACGCGCTCGAGTATTTCAAAATGGCGATTTTTTTTACACAGTTTAAAAATGGCCGCGAGTTTGGGTCACATCCAAATCGTCAGATTATTATATAAGAGCTTTTTTTTAGGTTCACTTAACACCCCCTTAGAAAATCTGACGCGCTCGATTAAGTTTTTTTTTTATCGATTTCAACCCTTACGTATGACTACCCCCATCATGAAAACAATCAGATTAACATACGTACATCTTCCAAAATACGTGAAACATTGATGCTATCAATATCTGACGCGCTCGAGTATGTCCATGCATCGGTTTTTTTTTACATTTTTGAAAATTTATAGCCGCTCCCCCCACCAATGAAAGTGTATATATTGTATAACATTTTTTTCTTCTAATTATCTAAGCTTCGCAATCGAATAGGTCTCTATGATGCTCGAGTAAATCCCGATTTAGCATCCCGGGCTCCCCTACCATTAGAGTTATGACTCACTTTTACCGCCACTCTGCTCCCACCCAGCAAAAATAATTAAATTCAATGTAAAATATGTATAAAATGCAATATTTAGAAGCCCATATTTGAATCTTATTATTTTTGCCGGGTAGGAGTACGGCGTTTGCCGGGTGGAACCAGGGCGTTTGCCGGGTGGGAGCAGGGCGGCATAAAAGTGCCATGTCCTTTTATACGTGCTTTCCTTTGCACGGGAGTGATAGGTAACCGACTACTTCCTAACTCCAGGGCTGCTTTGATAATTTCTCGACAGATAAACCCTGTTACAATTTTAACGGTAACGCTAGATCAATGACACAGTCCCAAATATAATAACCAGTAATTTCAACACCACAGAGAGTTTAACTAATTACAAAAATAAATGGGCTAATTCATTTGCCGTTTCTGCGTATTGTAATGATGACGAATCATTTAACGGTACGATTGTAAAATTACTAGGAAGTGTTTTTCGGAATAAAGGGCTATCTCGCGCGGCCCTTTATATAAATCTTTTGACTACTTTTTTGGAAATACCCATACGGTAGTCTCGAGAAAGAGCCTAGGTAGATAGTTCGTTCCATAGATATTTATAAGATACAGAGATACATACAGATACATTTTCTTAAAAACAAAAAACTCCTTATAGCCTTCTCACGCATCTTTCTACAAATAATGCTCATGGCACTTCCAATAATTGGAAATTTTGCAACTTCGAGTTTCAGCTACTAGACATTTTGGTGGAAACGTAGCCTTATAGTAGCGCTTTTAAAACATGCTATTAAAACTGTAGGTATTTAGCTTTAGTCTAAATTAACCCATGCTAAAGCACTTAAAGACTCAAATTTGGACTTTTTAGCATTAAAGAACAAACACCAAAAATGGTCATCGACCATGACGGAGGTGCCGACGATGCTATGGCGATACTAGCGGCTTTATTGTATGAGAGAGATTTCCATGGGTAAGAATCCTAATAGTTAACAATAAGATTGAGTCAGGTAGATTTAGGTCTTCAAGCAAGATGGAATGGCTTAACGGCCGTATTCACAAACGTTACTATGCGTCGCGGGAACGCACAGGTACCCAAAAACGTATAGGATTTTGGGCACTGTGCGTCCGCGCGTCGCATAGTAACGTTTGTGAATACGGCCGTAAGTGACATTTCGTGGACTGACACGGGCTGATGATGAAGATGGAATGACGATTTACACATGATGACTGTCAACAGCTGAATGCGAGAAGCCCAGGATCAAGCTAAGTGGCGATCACTTGGAGACTACTAAAGACTGATGATAAAGACTTACCTACATCCGTATCCACAAACGTGCTATGCGATGCGCGGACGCAATGGTACCCAAAAACCTATTAGACATCACTTGAGTGCCGGTCGCCATTGTAAATGCATTAGTTCGCATAGTGTTGTTAGCTTTCATAGATAAGTTTTTCAAACTTTTTTCGCACACTACCTTATTATTACTTTCTGCTTAGCCCAATGGTTGAATGGCAGAGAAGAGAATGCCAATGTGGCATTAAGTCCGCCTTTTGTACACTTATCAACTGTGCAATAAAGATTAACTAAATAAGTATTTGTTTGTGAATAAAGCCAGGTTAATATTTTTGACGACGTCATCCGCCAAAGAACAAAGGTAACTGACATTGCGCTGGGAATATGCACATTGAAGTCGAAATGGGCAGGTCATGTCTTCAAGCACTCCGAAGGACGATGTAGTGGGTATTGGAATGTATCTTTACTTGTCCTCAATAGCCGAGGCCTAATTTATGCAGAGAGATACATATAAAGTGAGTAACGATGAAGCAACAATTAATTCACAATTACTGTTTCACTTCTTTCAGGCCTAAAATTGTTGCACTGACTACTGTTCATGGGAATGGAAATGAAAGTCAAGCTTACATCAATACTCAGAGGATTTTAAATACAGCTGGCAGGTTGGATGTAAGTTAGGTACTCTTTTATGGCGCGGATAACATCCACATAATATTTATTAAAGAAAACCGGCTAAGTGCGAGTCGGACTCGCGCACAGAGGGGGCGCTCCCGTACCAATATCGGGCAAAAAGAGGCAAAAATTTGAGTTACTTGTATGGCATTCAGTAAAAAAACCGGCCAAGTGCGAGTCGGACTCTCGCACGTAGGGTTCCGTACCACTATACAGCTAAATAAATGTTTTTCTTTACGTTTTATTATATTGGAGTTAATTAAATGAAAAAATTAGGTAATTTGATTTATGACGTTTAAAAAAAAACTACTGACTAGATTTGATTCAAACCAAATTTCGTTAGTAGTTTGCATAGTGATACACATGATATATTTTTTTCAGTTTTATCATGCCCATATTTTAGAAGTTACGGGGGGGGGGACACTCATTTTACCACTTTGGAAGAGTCTCTCGCGCAAACTATTCAGTTTAGAAAAAAATGATGTTAGTAACCTCATTATCATTTTCAAATACCTATCTATAGATACCCCACACGTATAGGTTCGATGAAAAAAAAAATTTTCAGTTTCAGTTCTATGTATGGGGAACCCCAAAAATTTTGGATTTTTTTCTGATTTTATTTTAAAATCTTAATGCGGTTCACAGAATACATCTACGTACAAAATTTCAATAATGTAGCTCGTATAGTTTCGGAATAAACTGGCTGTGACATACGGACGGACAGACAGACAGACAGACAGACAGACAGACAGACAGACAGACAGACAGACAGACAGACAGACATGACGAATCTATAAGGGTCCCGTTT
>CM062078.1:21718542-21764518 GCA_031163375.1 Conogethes punctiferalis
ATTAACTGGCCTAAATTTTAAGTTCGATTTCTAGCAATACAATGGTGAAAACCGCATTCAAATCCATGCAGTAGTTTTCGCGTGATGCTTGTTCAAACATACAGATAAAAATTCTCCCGTTTTCCCCACACTTCCCTTCACTGCTCTGCTCCTATTGATTGTAGCGTGATCAAAAGTATACTATAACCTGCCCAAGAGTATGTGGAATAATCGTACAAGTTTTCGTTAAATCCGTTCAGTAGTTTTTTTTTCTATAACGAACATACAGACAGACAGACAACGGAGAGACAGACAGACAGACAAAAATTTTACTGATTGCATTTTTGGCTCGATTATCGATCACTAATCACCCCCCTGATAGTTATTTTGAAAAAATATTTCATGTACAGAATTGACCTCTCTACAGATTTATTATAAGTATAGATTGATCAGAAGAAAATTGGAAAAGTGTAAGGGCGTGAGTATGTAAGAGAGCGGCCTATGATCTTTTAAAAAAAAACTAACCGTAAGTAATAGGAACCATCTTTGTTAAGAAGAAATGTTCGTCTGGTGCATACGAAGCCAGAAATAAATACATATAAGTGTGCGGTAAACTTTTCAGGAATACAGTGAAGAGATGATACCAGATGAATCTGAAACAATAAAAAGAGAGGTAGGGCATAGCGAATCTTAGCTCGAATTGAGCTGGGCAGCCGGACGGGCGTCCGGGGAAGGACCTCCACCCTATAGAATACCGCAGCCAAATGAACTCCGGGTCGTGTTTCTGCTGGTGAGTAGGGTCTCCGAAACTCGTGAGGGGGTAAGGGTTGGGCCGGCATGGCAGAGGCAACTGACAGGTAACCTAACCAGTTACTTGCCAGTTGTCACAGCGACTAGGCTTCTCTTTCACTTTCCATCAGGCGTAGGGAAGCCATTAAACGAGCTATTATAAAAAAAAGAAAAAAGAAATTTGAGAGGTGTGAAACCTGAAAACTTGAAAAAAAAAACGATCATGACCATCAGCCTGCAAACTCCCACTTCAGGATACCATCATCATCATCATCTGCTATTACAGTCCACTGCTGGACAGGCCTCTCCAGTTGTTCGCCATTTAGGACAAACGTCTGAAGGATATCCTCTACTTTCTAGTATTTCAACCGCTAGTAGTGGCCCTTAGTGATTTACTGCTTACTAACTTACTTATTAAATCTTATGAACTGCATACTCATGACAGGGTCTTCGTCGTAGCGGATATGTAGCAACGATAGTACGTGAGTACTTCGTGCCAAGTAGCAGGAACGGTACGTCTGTGAGTCCGCACTTCTTTCTGAAGGTATTAAAATTTTAATTCAGTCATACCAAAAAAAAAAATTTAAAGGCTTCCAGAAGTTTTGCGTCTGGAATTTGAATTTTTAGACTTCAAGAAAAAAGTATATATCTCATGAAATTTAGATCATCATCATCATCAGCCTATTGCAGTCCACTGCTGGACATAGGCCTCTCCAGTTGTTCGCCAATTGGGCAAACATCTAGAGAATATACCCATAATCGCCACGCTGGGCAGGCGGGTTGGCGATCGCAGGGCGTAGCTTCTCGCTCCGGTGACGCTGCTGCCCGTTAAAACGCAAAGCCTCCAATTGTGATGGTTATACCGCCACCAGTCGGTTACCAGCGCCTCGTTTGTTATTCGGCAGGATGCACCACGGGCAGGTGAGGTTGGCTTGGAGCGAAAAGATGATAGGCCGCTCTCTTACATAAAAATGTACCTGTGGTATATACTGCACATGTTGGACTGGAGAATACAGCAGTTCAGAATTCCAGACTCAAACGACAAGGCACTGGGAGCACCAATTTGCCATTTTTCAGATTCGTTGTCGTCTTCATTATGTCCTGTCTGTATTCTAGTCTTTCATCCATTTTCTAGTAAATATTATTATGGGACGTATACACACAGAGACTACAGAGAATTGAGGTATAATTAGTAAGGTTTATATTAATATCTATATATCAATATGTAACGAGTAATGACTCCTTCTAGTCAAAGTCTATTGTACAGTTTTGAAGTTGGTAAGAAGATGTCATAGATTTTGAATAAGTTTTTTACTATGTAGGTTATGCTCCAGACCATAGTTACTTTGTAATACCGGGAATACCTTCATGAAGTTTCTTATTAGACGGAGGTCAATTTATTAATGCCTTTAGGAATGTACCATTGTCTTGGGTGTGAGAATAAAAGTAAGCTTTACGTAACCCAGGTGGGGTTAAGTAGGTAAAGCTTACTTTTATTTAACGAAGAATACTTACTAGACCCGACAGCGGTCCACTAGAAGCGCTCTGTTTGTGGAAGTTCGGAATACTGGAAGGACTCTCTATACCGTCACGCGTGCGCAGCAAACCTTGGGAGGACACACGACCTGGAGGTCATTTGGCTGTGGAATTCTATAGGGTGGAGGTCCTTCCCCGGACCGCTCAATTCAAGCGAGGATTTGCTATGCCCTACCACTCTCTCTCGTCTTACTCGGAGCTGCTGACTGCAAAGGCCCTCTTAGTCGCACTCTTCGACCTCTTGGATAGTGTTTTAACTCCATACCGTAGGACGCAGGGAGGGCGGGTCTGACTCAAAAGCCATTCCTCCCTGACCATCACTTTTTATTCTTTAGAGTTTAAAAGAACATGCATTTTCATAAATCATTCAGGCAAAGACAACTTTTTGATTCCGTTACTATTTACTACCGCAAAATTTCGACATACTTTACTGTATCCATATTGGTTTTTCACAAAGCCGAATTCAGCCCAGTCACTTCGGCAGTCAACACCGCTTATAGCTTAATAAATAACGACTCCGCTCCCAGAACTAATATCAGAGCTAAACAAACGTGCAGCGCTGAAATTGCTGCATTTGGGCCCCGGGCTTTGGGTGCAAGGAAAATTGTAAGATGCGATGTTGGTTTTTTTGGGGACTGTTTATCTTGACGTCTTTATAGCAAGCCTTATAAAGGAAAGCGCTTTAAGAGCTTGAAATCTTAATTATCTTTGAAGTTTGAATACCAGGAGAGGTAGGGCATAGCGAATCTTCGCTCAAATTGAGCCGCCCGTCCGGAGAATTCACCTTATAGAATACCGCAGTCAAATGATGTCTGGGTCGTGTTTCTGCCGGTAAGTAGGGTTTCCGGAGCTCATGGGAGGTTGGGGTTGGGCCGGCATGGCGGTGGCAGCTGACCAGTTACATGCCCGTTGTCACAGCGACTTGGGCTTCTCTTTCGCTTTCCACCAGGCGAAGGGAAGCCATTATGCCGAGCTACTACAAAAAAAAAAACAAGAGTTCCACAGCCTAATCGTTCAGAAAAAGTTAGATTTACTGTACTTTATAAGTAGTACAAGGGCTATGTTAGTTGGTAGTTGCTTGGTCATTTATCTGGGTGTTCATATTTGTATTTAAGTACTTATTTGTGGTACCTTCGTTGTTCTGATACCCATAACACAAGTGCTTAAACTACTTACTTTGGGGTTGGAGTAATGTATGTGATGTTGTTTGATATTTATTTATTTATATCACAGAAATGTAGGTTTAGACTCTTTAGACTCAATATTAACTTAATGTTTAAGTTGTAAAATGAAGAGTATCTATTTAACTAGTCAGGCATATACAAAATACTATCTAAATATTTATTCATGCTCCTGAATCAAATGTTTGAACTAGTTATGGCTTGGAGGAAAGCTTTGAATACTATTGAGAGTTCTGAGGTTGTTTTATTGCAGCCGAGCCGGTGCATTCGAGTCTGTTGCAAACGGAAATGGATCCAAACTGGTTGGATAGTTATCCAGTTTGGGATCTGTTGCTTCTTCTTTGGTATAAATATTTCGTAACGTATTTTATAATAAACTTGCAGCCCGTCCCGGCTTCGCACGGGGTAGACAATTATATTGTTCAAATTTTACCAAGAATCACTAATTTTTTCAAAATGAAATGGAGACTATGTCAAATAGGAAGAATGTAGCATTCTATTGGAGAAAGAATCTTTTAAACCAGCCCAGTACTTTTTGAGCCTATTCATTACAAACATACAAAAATATATATAGCTATATATAGCTGTGCCGGCGGCGTCTCAGGCGTGGATATCGGGTTTCAAAAATAACAGACTTCCATAAAAAGGGTACCTAAATTTTAAGTTAGACTTCTAGCAATATATTGGTGAAAACAGCATTTAATTCCATGCAGTAGTTTTCGCATGATGCGCGATCAAACATACAGATAAAAAATTCTCCCGTTTTACCAACACTTCCCGTCACTGCTCCGCTACTATTGAATGTAGCGTGAAGGGCATTAGGACTCTCAGATGAACACTCGTAAGGTTTAATGAGGATTCTCCATGTTTAGAAGTGAGTCCCACATAACCTTTCGTGCTCAGGGCTCTGGTGTATGCGTAAAGGCATTAGAATGCCGTGTTTCAGTCCCAAATTTCAAAATATGATAGAATGCTAAAGTTCAAAAACTTATATTAGCTCTGTACCTACCTATAAAACTGCATACACTTTGTATAAACACTCTATAGCTGACGTAAACAAAGCTAGTCGCAGGAAGCCAGTGGTAATATAAAACAGGTAACATGTCAGCGCATAGCACTGAAAATACCTTTATTTACCCGAAGACAGCGGCACAATCATATTTTCATTACGTTTCATACCTCCACTGCGTACGTGCACGAGATATTATTTTAATAACGGCACGCGAGTGCATGATACTGAGATGTAAAACTGAGGGAATATGCACGGTTGTATTAGTCCAACAGGGAATTTGGAATGAAACGAGTACTTTCTATGTACGTACAGTTAAAAGCAATAACGTGTGTAGACTTTAGAACCTTGTAGCAATAATAAATGGTATGTCTGTATTAGGACATGAAACGGGTACAATTTGCGGGTTAAATGGGACGAAGTTCTAAATTGTATATATAAATATTTCTCGTTGGCTCGGTGGCTCAATTAGTATTGACTCCTACCATCTGAACCATTGGTCGTGAGTGCGATCTCCACCCGTTTTATAGTTGATTCGATCCCTATCAGTTCATATTTGTATTTAAATACATATTATATTTCTGGTACCATTGTTATTTTGATGTAACATAAATGCTTAAGCTACTTACTTTGGGATCGTAGCAATGTACGTGATGTTGACTGATATTCATCATTCCCCATTACATCAACGTACCTATTAGAATATTGAAAACAAAACAAGTATGTATTGTTTTGTTTTCAATATTCTTTTATCCTAAAATGTGAAAACGCAGACTTTACTTTTATATTGTTAAAGAATAGAGAGAGAATGCTCAAGCCAAGGAACTAAAAGCATATAACAATAGTTGTAAAAGTTTATTGTAAAACAAGGAAATGAGAGTGATTCTAAAATAGTGAACTGGCGGATTCAATCTACTTTATCGGGGTTCTGTACAAAAGTTTAAAAGCGGAACCTTAGGCTGCCTTAAGCAATGCAGAGGAGTTGTTGGCGAAAACCACCAATACAAATAGAATCGTGAAGCACGAATAGAAGCATAAGTTTGATGCAATTCTATTGGTTGATTTTATCTCGCTCACTCCTTTGCTCAACGTTGCTCAGCTTTTGCTGACAGGCAGTCTGTACAGGATAAATAGGTATATTTTTATAGGAATATTTTTTACGTATCTATTCCGTCTGTCCTTTAATTTAATGTGTCAACTTACTCCACGAAATCAGTCACACACACACATACATCTGTCAAAAAAAAACGAATTTTCACAATAACTATAAGTCATAAATCTACTTGACATTGCCAGAAATATACGTCATAGAGACATCTATTCTATAAAAAAGCCGCTACAATCGCTGCCGAAGCAGTGGTGACGACTCGGAATCGAATTCAAAAACGATAAACAATCAGATTATTCTCAGAGGAATATAGTATGGAATGGGGCAGTTCAAGTCAAAATAGGGTTTTAAAGGGTTGGACAAGTGCATGTGATGCCTCTGATATTGAATTATACCATCAGGGGGCATCCATTTTGTCACCCTAGTGGCATAAAAGGTTTGTAATTGGTAAAAGGTCAATCACAATCCACCAAACACTACCTTTTGTGTTCATTGTCTAATGCAGAATTAATTTATTTGTCTGTATGTAGCATTCTTTTTATTAGCACCAGACAGATAGCTTCTTCCCCCCCCCCTCTCACTAAGACTAGTAGATGCGCAGACTGTTTCATGACTTTACCTGATTCGAATAATAAAAAGCTTTCCACTCATTGCATTAAAGCACAAATATAGCGCAGAATTTCATTCGTGTGATGAACATTTGTATTAGTTCCATATTATTATGTAGTTGACGTATTTGTATTTAAGTACGCATAATGCATTTGTGGAACCTTTGTTTTTCTGATACCACTTGTCTCAATCTACTTACTTTGAGATCGGAGCAATGTAGGGACATGATGTTGTCCGATAATTGTATCTAATTACGCCACGAATTTGGATGCAATTTTTTTTTGGTAAATAGGGTGATCCTCCTTCCTCCGGAACATCTGGGAGACCTATAATTGCCACTCTGGGCTGGTGGGTTGGCAATCGCAGGGTCTAGCTTCTCACTCCGGTGACGCTGCTACCCATCATCGGCCTGTGGTATTTAGCTACGCCAACAATTGTGATGGTTACACCGCCAACAGGCAGTTGCTAGAGCCTCGTCTGTCATTCAGCCGGATGTACCACGAGCAGGTGAGGGTAACTTGGAGCGAAAATATGATAAGTCGGTTACATCCCCTGTAATACATATATAATCCGAGTATATTAGAAAAACACAGATATTTTGAGTCTTCCAATGTTTTTTTTTTAATGCCACAAGTGAACCCCAAGGGCAGATCTCTAGTATATGTACTAATGATTGTATTGAAGTATGCTTCAATATAATCATTAGGCCCCACAGTGAAATACCATGTATCATCATCATCATCATCAGCCCATTGCAGTCCACTGCTGGACATAGGCCTCTCCAGCTGCTCGCCACCTAGGGCAAACCTCTGGAGGATATACCCATAATCGCCACGCTGGGCAGGCGGGTTGGCGATCGCAGGGCGTAGCTTCTTGTTCCGGTGACGCTGCTGCCCGTCATCGGCCTGTGGTATTTAGCTACGCCTTCTATCGTGATGGTTATACCGCCACCGGTCGGTTTGCCAGAGCCTCGTTTGTTGTTCGGCAGGATGCACCACGGGCAGGTGAGGATGGCTTGGAGCGAAAAGGTGATAGGCCGCTCCCTTACATCCCAATACCATGTAAAGAACCTAGTAAACAAAAATCAGTCATCGCAATAATCGACCAATTAATTCCCCTCACGCTTAATCGGTCGTACTTACTATCGCGCAAAATACTGCAAGTCAACACCCAGTGTGCACTGCACAACAAAAGACCACTCTGAATCAGTTTTCATATGAAAGGACTATTCACGGGCGGGCATAATAGTTTTCTAAGCGACTAGTATGGCTCATACAATTTGTCGGCGCTAATGGTCGGCTCGATCGTGACCTTATACTTTTCATCCGTTCTACGACACTTGAATCGATTTATATGCAGATTGAGCGGTCTTGGTACGGGGAGATTGATAGTGTTTTTTTTTCGCCGTAATTTGACGGTGCGAGCAAGATTATATGCCTGACTAGCTGTGCCAGCGGCGTCGCTCGCGTGGATATCGGGTTTCAAAAATAACGGACTTCCATATAATACCCATCTATACCTTGTACCTAAGTTTTAAGTTAGACCTCTAGCAATACATTGGTGAAAACCGCATTCAATTCTATGCAGTAGTTTTCGCGTAATGCGCGTTCAAACATACAGGTTTAAATTTCTCGCGTTTTCCCAACACTTCCCGTCACTGCTCCGCTCCTATTGATTGTAGCGTGATGAAAAGTATCCTATAACCTGCCCAGGAGTATGAAGAATAATTGTACCAAGTTTCGTCAAAATCTGTTCAGTAGTTTTTTTTTTCTATAACGAACATACAGACAGACAGACAGACAGACAGACAGACAGACAGACAGACAAAAATTTTACTGATTGCATTTTTGGTATCAGTATCGATCACTTATCACCCCCTGATAGTTATTTTGAAAAAATATTTTATGTACAGAATTGACCTCTCTACAGATTTATTATAAGTATAGATATAGATAGAAGATGGGACGAGTAACTTTAACTTATTGTGAAAGATTGTAACCAATTATAATATGCTTAATATGTGCATGAAGAGCTTAAATTACTGTGACTACGGATAAGCAACGAAATTAGTAGTTTGTCACCGTCATGCTCCATTGTAGGTAATATTGTACAGGGAAACTTGGCTGTCATTTTGGGTATAGCCAGTACATACAGACTGACACTCAAACGTGACCCGGAAGCATATATTTGGCGATACGACGGTCATACAGACATCGGTCAAAAATTAAGTAGCTTTAAGCGCTTATGTTAAAAATAAAGTGTATGAGAACAACGAATATGGGCTTAAATACAAATTTAAATACCCAGACGTGGAACAAACACAAATGCTTATTATACGAATGTTAATCCGGGCTCGATCCCATTACCCTAGGAAAAAAAATTTGGAGGCATAAAAATTTGTTTCTACTTCATCCAACATTAGTAGACATCGAACTACCTTGAGTACTTAGGATTCAATAATCTTAAAAAATAATAAAATGATCAAGATTATCAAGTCGCACTACACTGCGGAAAACTATTTAACACTTCGAAAAAACTACATTTGCTAATAGCTCGCGGGCCCGCCAACAATTTAGTAAAACCCATCAAAACAACGCCATAAATCGCGATACGCTTTCACCAAAATTACGCGTCCATGCAAAAACAATGAATAAAGGCTTAGGCAATCGTTGGAAAAACGTTAAGTTAAATTTGAATCAGAGTGAGAAAAATGTTACTCTTGAAAAGGAGAAAGCACCTGAGAAGAAGCCGACTTCTTTGATCAACAGTGTCGTGAATATTAGCAAAGAGAAGGGTGAGTACTTGTTTTTGTTCATAAAGTACTTTTCACCGTCTATGCCATGATGAAATTCGGAGAAACTGACTTTTTAACCGGCTTCAAATACATAAAAGAAGGAGATTCTCGATTCAGCGGATTTTTTTCAGTTTCAAAGTACACGTGTTAGCTTCTGGAGTCACAATTTTGGACTGAGAAAATTCCTTTGTTTATAAAATACATTGCCTATTAACCTTTAAACTTATATGTTGCATCGTGAAATGTTTGGGATTTATTCGAATATTTCGGCCTCCCCACGCCCATGTAACACGGCTGAAACGTCAGGCTAAAAAGGCAAGTTTCGTTTTTTTTAACATTTCGATACATTGACAATACATTTGCCATTTAATTTTTGTTTAAGTTTGATGGACCAGCTACCGAATACATGGCTTAGAGAAATCTCTTTACATATTTTGTTTGCTACCAAATTAAAATAACTTCATCAGAATCCGTCTATTCGTTTAGTAGTCAAACTTATATACCTTAAGTAATAAAAAGCCTACTAAAAACAAATGCCTACCTCTTTTATCAACGACTCAAATTAGGTACTCACTGTCTATGTCATAACTGGATCTGTTCACAGACACACACTATAATAAAATAGAATTAGCCATCACCAAAGCTAAGATAATAAAGCGATTTAGCTATACGACAACATTCACATTACCGAAAGCTTTAAGTGTGAAACTTACGTCATAACAGCTAAGGTGGTACCATAAGGTGTCAAGACGGAATTTACACCATCGTTATAGACTTACAGGCTGTTTAGTGGTCTCTATCAGTTTTTAGTGCTGAAGTGTTCGCTGGATCAGAGTTTCTCAAAGTGGGGCACGTTAACCCCTAATTTTTTTTGCCCCTAATTTGAATGCAAATTACAATAACTACCTACATTTGTATTTATCCAAAAATGTGTGAACTTACCTTGCAAAATGAAATATCCTCTGTGTTGAGATTAAATGAATTGGTCGACCTTTCGACTTTAAGAGTATGTGTTATAATTTACGCATTCAAAATGAAAAAATTGTCCAAAATGTCTCCCAAAATGGTTACTTATCTATTAATCTAATGTTATAATGGTTAATGGTAAAAATCTACTTCGTCAGTTTACTAGTTTCACCTCTTATAAATTCATAACAATTTCTCTAAGTGGGTAAATTCCGCTTCATAAAATCATTGGTTTGCTCTTTGGGACTTGATCCGGTCGAGTCAAATTAAAACAGTATTCTCTTGGATTTTCAGTGGAACCTGAGAATGAAATAATATAATGTGCTATGTATTTGAGTGTGCACGATAATATCTTTCACGTGATTTACTATCCCTAGTCATGTTTTGTTGTAGAATATGCTACGATTATTTTTGAAATCTTTATTTTTGCTTTTAATATCATGACTTTTTGGAGGTGCAATATCATGTTTAAGCTTAATAGGGATACGTGGAGCCACGAGTTTGAGAAACACTTCGCTAGAGGAACTTATACGGCAGTTGTCGAAACGCTAGCTCGTAATGTTCACGCAGTTTTGTTCTTGTCTATTGGCTAACATTTGTCTGTTAATCGTCTCTTTGGAAGGTTGTTAGATTAAAAAAATGTCAGAAGGTCGTGATGACGTCATTGTTGAAGTTGTTGAAAGAGTTAATGATGACGATGATGTTGCCAATGTGGGTGATGAGAAAACAGAAGATAAACTTGATTCAGCTGCTGCTGTAGCTCTGCTAGAAGGTGAGTTATAAGTTTAGAAGTAAAAGGAAAAATATGTTGTCCATATGGGGTTCATAATTCTTCTTAAGAAGAAAATGACATGTTTTTTTTGTGAGAAGGGAACATAAAAATAATTGTGAAGAATGACAATGCTTTTTAATGTTCACTTCTACATAGTCGTATTTTATGACGAAAAGCATTATTAGTAATCACTACCCTATCTGTTTTCGTGGGTACCGGATGAATTTTCTAGAAGATTTCTTGAGATTTCATCTTTTCAGTCGGTAAGTACCTAGTAGAGTTTACCACGTGTGCATGTAGTTTGGATACTGCTGAAATGACTTGTGTGAGTACCTACATATTAACATTCTTTACAGAAGTTTGATTTTCTATGACTTCTGAGTGCTGTTACTGTTATTCAACACATACGTAAGTGTAGTTACTGTTAATAAAGCAAACAAGAGCATCGCAGCAAATATTGTTTATCTACAATTTAGTTGTATTGTGCACGGGATTTTTAAAAATAACAAATAAAACATAAAAATCCAACGATTTCCTTCCTGCCTTTATTCATTGTTAAAAAATTGCAAATGGAAACAAAAAACAAACATTTGTCTGCGGCTCTCTTGTTTTCTTTAATACATTATTTTGTTGTGCAAACAAACTGTAGTGAATATTGGAAATATCATGACAAAGGTTATTTTTTTTATCAAAAGAGCCTTTGGCAAGTGTTTGTTTTATTATTTTTAAAAGTTAACAAAAACAAAAATGGTTAGAAATATTTATTCGACATTTGAATTGAAAAAAAAGTCAAAATGAAACGGTATTCAAAATAAGTGTTTTATATAAATAAGGTTTTATATTGTATTTTTTTCTGCTTCCTCTGATTTTAAACTCACCGCACACGAATTTTCTCTATGCATGACTTTTGAGTTAATGTTGAATACTTCTAGCATTATGTTCACCTTTTGTAAAATTTGAATTATTATAGGTTTCATTACAAAACCACTGTACACTCTTTAAAACACTCGTGACCCGACTGGATCAGTCACTGGGTTTTGGGATCAGTCACAGGTAGCAACCCCACTCCCCCCCCCCCATAAAACACGTTAAGCGGTCATTCTTGGCTTGAAGATTGGCCGCAGTAAAATTCGGTCAAGGGATTTTTTTTGAGGAAAATCCCTTCACCGTTTACAAAGGAGGGCGACGAAGGTGTATGATGCTAGATTATCTCACTAAACTCCCCACAGTTCGTCAGCGTCACAAATCTGTAGGAGTGTGGCTAAAATAATAATACTACACTGCTTCTCCAGTACTTTGCATCAAAACCTTGAAGAAACACTTAATGGTCTGAAGGCTTTAAACTTTAAATGATTTAACTGACTACATTTCCACTACACCTACTGGTGATGTGACTGAGCACACACGAACCTTAGCATACTTCATGGTACGAACCAATTACAAATCATTCTAAATTTAAACGGTGTAGGCGGTCTCAAGTAGTCTTGATGCTATAGATATTTTCTTGATTTAAATTAACACATTTCTAAAACGACTAATTTGTATCTTGTTACAAATCAATGTGTATCTGTGAATGTATATTTGAATAAGTAATGTGAATGTATATTTAAATAGTCACATTAAAAAAAACACATACGAGTATTTAATAAAAAAGACAAAATAACTTTTGGACTAAAACATTTCGTTAAATTTGAAGACCACATAAATAAATAATCTGACCACAAAGGAAAATATTTAAGACTCTATGCTTAGTAACACTATGGAAAATAGTAATAAAGTTATTCAATTTGACACATTGGTAATAAGCACAGTACTAAAACTAAGCTATTGCTTGTAGGCAAAGATTCAACATGTTTTCAAACAATCTTATCTAGTAGAGTTGTTAAAACTAAATTTGCATTTTAGAGCAACTTACAGTTTAGGTCTTATCCTTATATGTACTACATACATAATATCACCCACAGGCTTCTGATAGGATTACGTTAAAGTCTGCAGGACACCGAGAGAGAAACTTTCATATTGGCTTATAAACTTATTGACAGAGACAAAATTAGTTTTTTCTTTTATTGTTTCATTGTGAAAGACTAGACTCCAAAACCACTATAAACGCATTTATTTTTTCAATTTGATGTTGTTCATTTAATTAAGGATAATGAAATGTTCGGGCTTTAAAGCGCGCATACCATGATTACTGAGAAAAAATGATTCTTCTTCGTGATCACGGCTCAAACGACGGGTTAAAAACTGTACCTATGTGCGCATGAAATCCCAAATATTTTATTTAAAACAATATTAATGAATCTAAAAAAAAACAAAGATATTATCAAGATCTCATACTTGCACTATACAACCATCACTGTCAAAAGCCCTCCTGCTACGATAAGCGACCGATGCACGTGCTACACCTATCTATGTCTAATGCTTGATACTCGTACCTACTTTATGTACATGTAAGCTGGAAATTTCCTTGAAGTAGTTTGTAACAGTTTTTAGCATAAAGCCATCGGTTTTGTTTTATTTTATTGTAGGTTTTTATAAGTAACAATTAATCTAAATCTATTAGAAAAACTCTACAAGGTTGAAAATTATAACTTCGGTCATCGTTATCAGCCTATTGCAGTCCACTGCTGGACATAGGCGTCTCCAGTTGTTCGCCACTTAGGGCAAACATCTAGAGGATATACCCATAATCGCCACGCTGGGCAAGATTAGCGATCGCAGGGCTTTGCTTCTCGCTCCGGTCACATAATCACTAAACTACAGACCTCTTGACATACATTTGTGAGAGGCGGCAGGAGCATTCCCTTCGCTTAATCTTCGGCACTAGACCTTAGTTCATTTTCTCTCCTTTGAACCAAAAACACATAGCTGAACTGCCATAACATTTAATATTTGCCAATCAACTGCAGCCCCAACATTGATTATCATCCGTGCTTCAGCTTTTATTATTCCGAAACCACCGGGAATATCCGGCTAATTCTCTATTTGACTGTCAGATATGTGCGTTGAATTTTCAACAGATTATCCGTACCCACACGAAGATTCAACATTGGTATGATGTAAATTGCGATTTGCATAAATACGCCGCGTATTGCTCTAGTTATTTCGCAGCTTGTGACAGACGGCTTAGTAATAGTACTTTGTATGTTGCCGCCGAATTACTTTCTAATTTTGGGCAACAAAGTATACCGATATTTAATACTAGGACTCTGAAATTTGTGGTCGGTTAATTTAGTAGAGCTTCGAAGCTGTAATTTTACTGCAATGATATTTTGTTTGGCTGATGATATTAAAATTTAATATTATTTAATTTAATTTAATGTCCATTGCAATTATTACTGACCAGCATGGTGCCGGACACTGATGAGTGACAAATTAGTTTAATGATTACCGTTGCCACAGCGACTTGGGTTTCTATTTTGCTTTCTACTAGGTGATGGAAGACCACTACACTGCGATAACTGTATAAAAATTTTCAATATTTTCCTAGCAATTTGTGTTTTCTCTTTCTGTAATAGAGGATTAGCACCTGAGTGGTTGGATCAAAATTGCTTTATGTAATAAATTACTCAAAAGCAGCTCTGGAGTTAACAAGTTGACAGTGCTACATCCCCGTACAACAGGAAGCACGCTAAGCCGTTGGTATTACATTTGATCTCTATTTGATCGTATAGATCCATCGTTTCATCGGATTATGAGAGTCAAGGAACTTAGAGGACACCTTACACAATTTTGTACTTAACTCGTCTCCTTGGCGATTGCGTCTGTGACAGAAAGTCGGTCAGGAGAGTAAACATGTAAGTTGTGTAGATAAGTCCACAAGTTATATCTCTGAACAATGCGTTTTGCCGCTTCCTTCATAGTACAAACGGCTTAACTATTTGCTCTTCTTGGGACTCCTTGTTTGTCGAGAGATATAATCTTCCGATTTTCAAGGCGAGAGTGAACCATTTTTGACTGGATGAGCGCATTCTGTTGTAGACTATCACTTACTATCAAGCGAATCGCAGTCAAGTGCAAACCCATTTAGTATGAAAATAAAATTGCATTCAGCTTTTATGATTTCAACACCACCGCGATACCTCACTAATTTTCTATTTGACTGTCAGATATGCGTGTTGAATTTTCAACAGATTATCCGCACCCACACGAAGATTCAACAATTGGGACGATGTAAATTGCGATTAGCATAACACGCCGCGTATTGCTCGAGTTATTTCGCCGCTTGTGACAACATGCACCTGTTTTTTGTTATGTTTCGACTGTCATACTTTGTCGTAGTAAAATTTTACATTGGATGTCCTTTTTACATTGTGTCTCTATTGTGGAATAGAATCTTAACTAATATTATAAAGCTGAAGAGTTGCTACCGATCGTCTGGTCAAGCTGTGCAGTCAAGTAGCTGCAAGGTACATGGAAACCAAATCAATCATCTTTTGTCACTACTAAAAAGTGAGAGTATACTAAAAACTGGCCTATGAGATTACTTATTCGTGGCATAAGAGCTCAATGCACTGCAGCGACATACAACCAACCAAATAAATCTTTTGTTACTTCCACCGCTGTAAGATAGCTCGGAATAAATCAGCATTGAATTTTGAACAGATCATCCGCACCCAAACGAAGATTCAACAATTGGGACGATGTAAATTGCGATTAGCATAACACGCCGCGTATTGCTCGAGTTATTTCGCCGTTTGTGACAACGTGCACCTGTTCTTTGTTATGTTTCGACTGTGTTACTTTATCGTAGTAGAATTTTACATTTGACGTCCTTTTTACATTGTGTCTCTATTGAGGAATAGAATATAGAATGAAGAAAATAGTGGCTACCCATCGTCTGATCAAGCTGTGCAATCAAGTAGCTGCAAGGTACATGGAAACCAAATCAATCATCTGTTGCTACTACTAAAAACTGGCCTATAAGATTACTTATTCGTGGCATATGAGCTCAATGCACTGCAGCGACATACAACCAACCAAATAAATCCTTTGTTACTTTCCAGTGCTGTAAGATAGCTCGGGCTAAATAGCTAATACTTAGTAATACCTAATATTCATTTATTCTTCATTGCAAAATGAAAATACTCACGTATTATCTTAGTGACCGATATCATAAAACAAAGGATTTTGAGACTAAAATAATTCCTTATTTGACTTTATAACAGGTCATCCGCACCCAAACGAAGATTTAACAATTGGGACGATGTAAATTGCGATTAGCATAACACGCCGCGTATTGCTCGAGTTATTTCGCCGTTTGTGACAACGCGCACCTGTTCTTTGTTATGTTTCGATTGTGTTACTTTGTCGTAGCAAATTTTATATTTGTCGTCCTTTGTGCATGTTTTCTTTTTATAAAAGGATTCCCTTCGCCCTATGGAAAGCAATAGAAAAGCCCAAGTCGTTGCGAAAACATCTACTTAACTAAATAAATCACTTGTCAGCTTTCTATGCCGGCTTGTAAGCTCGCTGTGGCTGTAGTATTTTAAGCCTTCATTATTATTACTTTTAAATAATTATGATGTCTTGCTTAACTTAAAACTGATCTAAAAGAGATTTAGAGATTTCATATTGTAAATGGTGAGGGATCGTTTATTATAAGTTACCGTACCCAAATAATGCGGATATAATATGGTATTTACAGCGAATACCTTCATAAGCTTACTACATTTCTTTGCACCTTAGTTTGTCCCATCGTCTACAAATAACTACATACTCACACTTCCGCATTTCCATCTTTTTTTTCTAAGCAAAAATTCAACTTTATTGTTTACCATCTACCCATTTTAGGGACCAGCTATAAAATTCGTTGCATGTTCGCAAGATTAACCATTCCCACACGAAGATTCGACAATCGTCGCGACGTAAATTACGATTTGCATACGTTGGCTCGTGTCTGCGGAATTATTTCAACGGTCGTGTCTCGAGGTTCAGCACATGCTATTTGTTGGTTACTGCTGTGAATTTTACGGCCATTCTACTTAATTAATATCTTGAAAACATTTTGTGGTAAAACAAAACACTATTCACTGGAATTCTTGAAAGATTTTCCGGAAGCACCAACATTAATGCAAGAAGTTGACTTGATTTTGACACGTTAAAGTTATTTTTTTGTTTATTGATGATACATTTGTTTCCAATTTCATTTTTTGTTTACCTTAGCTTGATACTAAAGTTGAATGATTGATGACTCATATGAGTGAACCTGTTAAGATTCTTAATTGGTTATTAAACGTAATTATTATTGTTTTAAGTTATTTTAAAATAAAATAATTGAGTGTACGTTCCACTATCCCATTTAAGACATTCATAAGACATAAATGTCATAAAAATTACCTACATTATATTAATATCATCTAAGATTTATGTACAAGTTTCTTAGAAATTTCACTAAAATGTACTGAACAAAAAATGTAATCAAATATCACAAAAAAATAAATAAAACACGGAGAAAATGGATCAACTAACAAAGTTCATCGTGTACAACAAAACTCCAAAAAGCCAAAACCAGGACTACGAAACCATGAAGAAAGAAGAAGTCAAGGAGAAGGAGACCAGCGCAGCGTTCAACAAGAGGCTCCTCCTGCTGTCTCCGGATTTAGGAAGAAACCCTGAAGGTTAGTGAATTCTAAATACTATCATCATCATCAGCCTATTGCAGTCCACTGCTGGACATAGGCCTCTCCAGTTGTTTGCCACTTTGGGCAAACTAGTAGCTTCTCGCTCCGGTGAGGCTGCTGCCCGTCATCGATCTGTGATATTTAGCTACGCCTTCAATTGTGGTAGTTATACCGCCACCAGTCAGTTGCCAGCACCTCGTTTGTTATCCATCAGGATGCACCACGGGCATAACGGCACCAATAGTAGGTAGACCGTGTATTTTTTTAGTTTTCGACCTTAAAAAAAGTTCCTCATCCAAGTTTATCATAAATATGCCTTCATTTAACCCTTTATAAGCAAACACGTACAATAAACCAACCGACAATTTGAAGACATAACACAAAAGTTCACCGCCAAGTTCCGTATAAACAGAAGTTTAATAGCCTCGCGATGATGTTGCTTTTCGCATATCGCTATTACGACCTTCAAACCATTTAGCGTTTACAGCCTCTAAAAGAGTTCACAAGTCTTGATAGTTTTGGGCCGAAATGTGTACACTATTTGAGTTGTATTTGCAACTAGCGACCCCTTGCCAGCCTACTGCTTGTTGTAGCTATTATGGGTTAAGCCACTAGATGCTGTGTTTGACAATAAAATTGTAAGAGTACTGTTTTGGGTTGTATTTGCAACTAGCGTCCCATCTCAGCCTACTGCCCAGTAACTTTTTCATCGTTTCTTTCTTTCTTTTTCAACCTATGTTATCCCACTGCTGGGCAAAAGGCTCTCCCAAACTTTTTCATAGTTCTCTGTCTAAAGCCAGAGCCTGCTATTCCTCTGATTGACGAACCAGATCATGAAACCATCTTGTGTTGGGCGGTGCCCTTCGGCGGTAGTCTTTCCCTTTTTAGGCCACATGACTCATGATAATAATGCATACTTTTATATTAATAAAATAAACGTACAATTCATCCCTATGCAACCCACACATACTAAAACATTGCTAAGTTCAAAAACCTCATTACTCATACAAATAACATGTTTGCATTTTCAGTGCAGTTTGCACGGCGAATGAATGAATGCAACTTCTGCAAAATTGACACCATACGGAATAGGATGGCATGACATAAAAGAAAAACTGCTTTTTATTATAGCTGGGAAAGCTTAACCTTAGTATATTGTGGTAAAAGATTTAGGTACTTTTTATATAGAAAGAAAAGGGATGTTTCCAGGGTCAAAATAATTACATTATATTTAGTCCCTATTTTAGATTATAAAAAAATATTGGACAGTCGTATTTTTCCTTTTTTCATTTAAACAATAAAAAACTAAGATACAAGGCATCAAAATGTAAGAGTGGGGGTCTTTGACGTCATACTGTGGTGAAAAAGCTCCCACGTAATTTACGCGGGAGCGGATTTACGTTTTTGCCGTCACGCGTTATTTTAAAGGGCTATATCTTTGTCATTTTTGTCTTATTTACAAAAAACAATACGTGTCTTTTATTTTAGAACAATCTAAAAAACGGACTAATTACATTTTTTTACAGCAACAGGCCTAATGTAAATAATTTCATTAGCATAGATAAAAACATGCAACATTATACTTATAATACAGTTAAACGATCTCTAACAATATAATTATATTTATGACAATAGCGGACTGATAGAGAATTCTTATTAGCCTTAACGGCTATTTTAGTTTGCAATAAAATTTGAATAAATACATGTACCTATATCCCCGTAAGAAAAAGGACAGAATTATTGCTACAGATTATAATTATGTTCTTTATCGCATTAAATTAATTAAAAATGTGAACCAATAATACGGTGTCAATAGATGATATAATTAATTTAAACCAGGAAATTGCTTTTTATGTCCTTTATGAATTTCATATTAATTTGTTACTTATTAAAATTTTAATGAGAAATTTAGTATCACGCGTTTTAATTAAAATGTAATTTTGTAATAATTATAAATGCTATCAATTAAAATTTTATGCTTCAATATCAAAAAAGATATTCTACCTATTTCAATTCCAACTGCAAGCGCATATTTTGTGTATGCTTGCTGCTGCTGCTATGCAGATAAATCTGTAATGAGATAAATTCTATACATGAAATATATTTTCAAAATAACTATCAGGGGCTTTTAAATAGTGGCTATACAAATAAAAGGGCTATACAACTACTAGTGATCGATACTGATGCCAAAAGTGCAATTAGTGATTTTTTGTCTGTCTGTCTGTTCCTTATAGGAAAAAAAACTACTATACAGATTTTAACGAAACTTGGTACAATTATTATTCATACCCCTGGACAGGTTAAAGTATACTTTTTATCACCCTACAACTTATAAAAGCAAATCAGTGAAGAGAAGTGTTGGGAAAACGGGAGAAAATTTTCACGCAAAAACTGCTGCATGGAATTGAATGCAGTTTTCACCAATGTATTGCTAGAGGTCTAACTTAAAATTTAGGCATCGATTTATGGAAGTTAGTTATTTTCGAAACCCGATATACTCGCGTGTGACGCCGCTGGCACAGCTAGTATTATGCATAAAGTAAACTCTTTACCGATATCCAATTTTCCGCTTCAATCTCACCCCTTGTAGAGCGTGCTAACTATAACTCAAGACGTGGTTAAGTCATCGGTTCAGTCGGTAATTGCATTCTTAGAAGGCGGCTCCTATCTAAGAAACGCGAAGCCTCCGTAGATTGTGAGGAAATAAGGCAAAATGATGTTATAATAGGAGTTTACTTAGATATGACGGCGAAGAATAGGAACTGCGGTAAGCTTAATAAATAAATAACCCAAAACATGCCAAGGTGGGCTAATACAGCGCCATGTAGTTTAAAACTAAGCCGAAGCTTGTACTATGCGTCCTATACCACTGACAAACTCACTTAGATTTTTTTTTTGTACATTATCAATAATTAATACAAACAGGCATGTTCATGCACACTAAATAATATCTACTGAATTGGACGAATTGAACTTACGACCACTGTTGCAAAGGGTTCGTTCGGTACCACTAACCCAAACTCGTCGTCTTTGTGTGAAGAAAAGAAAACAAGAAAAGGGACGGTGATTTGTGACTACCGATCATATCACCGAAAGGAAAGCACACCAAAAGAAAATAGAAAGAAGAAAAGGGGCTTTTCTTCTTTCTCTTTTCTTTTACCTGCGATGCGATGCTTCCGTGCGATGACAAAAAATACTTTTTCATCATCGCACGGAAGAAAGCAACATAAAACGAACTGAAATTAGTAGTTACTTGTACTTAGTTACAGTTGTAAGAAGATTAATTGAGTAAATTGCTATTCAAATGCACTGCAGACTAATATCAGTCAACACTCATAGAGCGACAAGGTCAGATTAAATTTCGCAAAGCGTATTTAATAAGCAAAACGCTTTTCAGCTACTTATGACAGGATAATTTACTCGTACACTTCTGAACTAAGTTTAGAAAGCTTGCTTCAAATAGATATAACACTTTACATAACTTGTACGAGAGTAGATTCAAACTTTATAACCGCCTCCCTTCTTCCGTCTCTTTTTCCGTTTTTTTCCGAGTCTAGTTTTCCGGATTTTCCCACCAGTCTGCAACCAATGCCATCAAAGGATTTACTGGTTAACTCGGCACCGCACAGTGACACAGTAACAAAGACAGTGGGTCTTTTACCCTTTTTTGTGACCGATCTAAACGGATACCCAGTCTTAAAAAAGTTACATTGAAGTTATTGCTAACATTGTGCATTAAAGCTTATTAAAATAAGTTTCTTGTAGCGAGAGAAACCAAAGTTGTAACAACAAATTCAAAAGTAATTAGGTATTACGCGGCCAAATCGGGACTTACGCTTGATGAATTAATCCAAAATAAAACGCTTTTGAAAGTACAATACCTGCCGAAGCCATCTGTAAACAAAACCCAATGAACATCCTTCATCATTTCACGCCTACATAAAACTCAACTAGCTCGGGAAAAACAAACAATAATAAAAAAAAACTTACAAATAATACGAGCCAGTTCGAAATTCACCGATAAAAACGTCAACAGCATAAATCAGAATCGAAAACAATTCCAAACGCCAAGTAACGGTCTTTTTAAAAATCGAACCCGACGCCATTTTGAAATATGGCCGCCACACATTATTGCGGGTATACACGAAAGGTTCGCGCCCTTTGCTTTGAACGGGTTATTCTGGGTACTTCCTTTAAGGCACCTTTGTCTTGGAAATCTCATTGTGTACTGTAATGTAGTAACCGAATATTTGGGCGCTTTTTGTATGAACATACTACTGTGTGTAGCTTTTGATGTTTGATGTACACAATGTGAAGCTCTAACACGAACCCGCAAGAAATAAGGTTCATCTACAAGAAATAAGCACGCTCACTTGTATGTTTACATCAGTCTACATTATTCTGGATTTTAGCTTAATACATTTAATTTTGAGCTTTATTTTCCCTACACAGATTCCTAAATTTAGTTAACCTATGATGCTGATGGTTCAGATAAGACACAAACTAAGCCTCAAATATATCCTTTAGGTATTAATAAATTTGAAATGTCTTGAGTTTATTTTTTGTTTTCCATATCGCGTTTTTTTTTTTATTATTGCCATTAGTGGCAGACGAGCAGGCGGCCTGTCTGATGTTAAACAGTAACCGCCGCCCATGAACATCAGCAATGCCAGGGGCACAGCCATGCCGCTGCCTACCGTGAGGAAAGAGCTCTCTTTAACCACGCTTAAAGAAGGACATGTCGTAGCGATCAGGGAATACCGCAGCTGGGAGGTCGTGTCGTCGTCGCTGGCGTGGAAAAGATACTATAATTATATTCTTATTGCTGTTTGTAGCAGACGAGCAAGCAACCTGTCTGATGCTAAACAGTAACTGCAGCCTACAGGTATCAGCAATTCCGGAGACACAGCCATGCTGCTGCCTACCACGAGGAAAGACCCCCTCTAAGCCACGTTGAAAGAAGGACATGACAAGGACGTAGAGGTCAGTAAACATCACGACTACGAGTGTTAAGGATACTGTGACATTATAAAAAAATACTTTAAACATTTATATTTTATCGAGAAATAGATATGACGGTAGCACCTTCACTGAAAGTAAGAAGACAACCCCTGTATTTTACCATTAACAGGAAACTAGCACTTTCAAATTGATGAAATTTTCTATCCTCATCGTCATAAGCCTATCACATCCCATAGGATGGACAATAAGTTGTTCGTCACTTTAGGCAAACCCCTAGAGGTTTTACCCATAATCGCCACGCTAGGTAGGAGGGTTGGCGATCGCAGGGCGTAGCTCCAGTGACAGCTGCCCGTCATCAGCCTGAGGTATTTAGCTGAACCTTCCAACGTGATGGTTATACTGCCATCAGTTAGGTGCCAGAGCGTTGTTTGTTATTCAGGTTTAGTTTTCTATCAGTAAGTCTAAACTGCTAAACCAACTGACGTCATTCACTTTCCGAAATCCCCAACAGTAGCTATCGAGGAATTCGATTCAGAATAATCCGTTAGCGCCGCGAGTGTCGAGTCTAAAAATAAAAGATTAATTCCCCATGAGGTCGCTAGGTGGCATGTCTTTAATCTGCCATACGTGACGTAACGGCTAGTATGGAAGCGGATTTATTGCTTTTATTACTTAGATTTTATCGGTTCTTGTAAAACATTGACGTCAATTTATTTTCCTGGTGGAAGTGTTTGCTCAATACTTAGACAAATCATTACGGTTTGATTTACGGTGTCTTTTTTCTTCTCTTATATTTTCTGTAATAAGATTTTAGCAAACAACCTTTGGTGAAGGTATTACCGTTGGGACATTAACGGGATGAAATTCCTAATTTAAATCCGGAAACCATATGTACAGGCAACAAAGTCTTCGCTTGGTATTATAGTGAGTGAGTGTAGAACATCGTATAATCTCCAATCCTAGCTAGCTAGTATTTATTAACTAACTAACAGTTCAGTTACTTGACATGCTTGTTTTGCCTATTTATTATAATGTATTTGCCTATCTACTGCGCTGGCGATCCGAAGTGGACGCGAGAATTCGCCACTCTGCTCTGTCCTCAGCCACCTGTTGCCAGTTTAACCATTGAAGGTAACTGAGGTTCTTTTCCACCTGTTCTATCCAGCGGTACTTGGGGTGTCCCATCGACCACTTCCCAGTCGATCGATCTCGATCCAAGTATGCGCTCTTTGCAACCCGATCCCACTACATTCTTTCAACGTGGCCGAGCCAGCGCAGTCTACCTGACTTTGTTTTGGTCATTATGTTCCGCTTGACTACAAGCTCCTCTATGTCGGAATTTATAAGTTGGGTTATTAAAAGTAGCCTATGACGCCTCATATTCTCTTGAATAGTCTCCACTTGAAAATCACGTTGATTCATCACTCAGTTTTGCCCTGAAAGATGGCCAAACAAGCAGACAGACGCATTTCCATTTATAATATTAGTAGGTATGTATAACTGTTTCCCCTCTCTGAATTTCAAAGTAATCGTTAGCTAGTAATATTTTCGCCTATTTTTTTCTGCAACAAGCCTCTGACGCCTTCTCCACAAACATTTTCAGCTATAAAGAACATCTCCTACCTACAAAAACTTGCCAAATGATAAACTTCCGCTCATCTACTTTCCATAACCGCCGAAATTTATTCACCAAAATCACCTTGAACGGAATATTGCAACGCCATTACCGCCAAGCCCGGTATCTTTATTTAACACGTGAGCACGTAATGGGCATGCATCAACACCGAACTATGCAACGTACCTGTCTGCATTCAACTGCAAATACAAGCATTTTGTAACAACCACCTTTGCTGGTTTGACGTGTTAACCCTAGTCCACCAAAAGTGCATTTGCCACCACCTTATCTTGAGGTGGCAAGGGCGAGATTCGTTTGCGTCAAACGCAGTTCGGTTTTGCGAATTTGATTGCAGGTTTGATGGACATTTGTGAGTGATATTCGATTTACTAGAATTAGATTGGCTGACGGGCTGATGCGATTGTCATTGGGACGCGAAATGAAATAAAGTTGTTGAATAGACTTAAACGATTTCAGATTGGATTGTAAAAATTGTTCGTGCGATTCGCTAAAAAGAGGCAAAAGTTTTTGAAGGAACATTTAATTTTTAAAATGCATCGAGCAATGCGCGAAGGGGCCCCCTCTCATGTTGAAGGTAAGTAACGAGTAAGATAAAATTAATATTTTCTTAATTGACCAAATATTTGCAATTAAAAAGTAAAAGCCAATGACGGTGCATGTTTTCTTTTTCCTATCATCATGAAGTTCTTGAACTTTTAATGTTAAATGTAAATAAGAAGAAGGAGACCTTATAAATTTAGTTATAATCGGCCGACATCGCAGTACAGATTAACTTTTTCATGGACGTATGAAACAATCGCTTATTTTATAGGTCCATGCATTTTTATACATATTTAGCACGTATCTACATAAAAATTACTACACTCTTGTTAAGCAGATAGAAAGTCCAAAAAGAGTCCAAAAAATGTGTATTTTTTTCTGTTTTCATTGTGTTATGTGTCCAAATAAAGTTTTTTCTATTCTATCCAAAAAAAATGCAAGCACTCCACATTACTGCTAAGTAGTGCAACGTAAATTGACCACATATTGACGGTTGCGGAACCACTGTGGTGATATGGCTAGCCAGCCTAAACCCTGCGTTATTAGGCTATACCTCTGGACTGTAGCAACTGTTTAGTGCCATTAGTGGCTGTTTCCAGGGAGAATAATTATCATGACTTGAAGTCATTTTACACCAGATAAAAAAAATCTGCAAACAGTTTAAAGAGGACAAAGAAAATTTAAAAAAAGATTGAATTATCTCATAAAATTGAAAAAAATTCTACTTCGTAAACATTAATTTGCTAATAAAGTTAATGATTTTTGTGCTCATTCATAACAATTGTTCAGTGTTAATTGTTAAGTTCTCTGACTCATGCTAATATAGAGTTTCAAGTGATAAGCGATAGCGCGCGTCTTGGGTACCTACCTGAATAAAAATTTATTATGTAGTAGCGTTTTGACAACGCGCGTTGAACGCTTATCATCTGAATATACCATAAGTGGCAAAGTTACTGCTAATCAAGCTATTGGGTCAGTTATTTAAGGCATTTAATGTCAGATAAAAATCATTACTACTCGTACTTTCAAACAGCATCATACATCATCAGCTTTCCAAAGCAACACATTGTTTAACAACAAACATGTTTTCTGTGCTCCACGTTCGCAATTGTGCGTTCCCAGTTAAGCCTTGAAAGTTGAAGTTTTAATGGTGCGAGAAACTTTCGTCGTTACCGTAGTGTTCAGGAAATACTTTAGCAGCGGGAAAATACTACACAGAATACTCGTTTAAAGTGCCCACGTAAATTGAGGGAATTTAGAGCAGATTGCCGCTTTTGAGTGAAAAAAAAAAACATCGGGTTTGATCGAATCAAAATGTTAGTTAATACACATCCAATCTCAAAGTATGATAGCTTTAGGTATAATCTAATCCGGAAGTTGGAATAAGTGGGTGGTGATTTATCATCATCATCATCAGCCTTTCGCAGTCCACTGCTAGACATAGGCCTCTCCAGTTCCTGAGCAAACGTCTGGAGGCTGGACCCATAACCGCCACGCTGGGCAGACGGGTTGTCGGCCTGTGGTCAGGTTCAGTTTCTTTGCTATCAGATAGTTTCCGTTTCATCCTGCGAGATACGAAATCAGAGGTATCCTCACACTCAGGCTGAGGTAAGGGAGCGACCTATAACCTTTTCGCTCCGAACCATCCTCACCTGCCCGTGGTGCATCCTGCCGAACAACGAACGAGGCTCTGGCAAACCGACTGGTGGTGGTCACGGCATCACGATAGAAGGCGTACCAAAATACCGATGACGGGCAGCAGCATCACCGTAGCAAGAAGCTACGCCCTGCGATCGCCAACCCGCCTACCCAGCGATTATGGGTATATCCTCCGGAAGTTTGCCCTAGGTGGCGAACAACTGGAGAGGCCTATGTCCAGCAGTGGACTGCAATAGGCTGATGGTGAGTGTAGAGCCTTGTTTGTTATTCAACAGAATCTATACGTACACATACACATGGGAAAGTGCAGCAAGTGTCTCTAATTTAATAACCTTTCTTTTACATTTACATTAATAATATTTTTTTTCATTTATTGTACGGTGGAACTGCTGAAATCATTCATTTCCACCAGTTAACTAGTGAAAGTGATCCCTCACAATGGTGTGGGATTTATCCCACGCTTCAAGGTATCAAGCTATAGCTTGGTGCACTTTAAAATCTCGATTGCACAGTTTACTATTATCACAGGTTATTTTGCCAATTGCATTAGGATATAGAAATAAGTAAGCCGTTGGAATCTAGTCCAACACTACTTATGTTCATATATGACAAAATGTATGACCATTTAACTGAATTTCAAAAACAAAACCGATACAACCGCATCGCGAAATGCCATTACCAAAAACCAAAGCAACGATAAGCCCAAATTGATTTCGTACAATGAGGAACAAAAGCCAATTTCCTTCGAGGTAAATCACCGTTCACCGCAAGTGTGTTCGCACCGTTAGCCCTAACCAATGCATCTGCAACCCGATAGACGGGCGTAAGTCACGAATGGATTACTTGTAATGCAGTCCACATTTCACACTTCGCTTTCGTACTGTGAAGTCGTTTCGTTTTCAAACCTTTCCGCGGTTCTTATTTACCGTCTTTTGTTTTTTGCGTTCGAAAGTTCGGGAAGTTTTGTCAAGTGCCGGAACGGTTAAGTCTGATTGGGAGCGTTACTTTGTCCATAACACAAGTATCTTACTTATACACACGTCATTTTTTTCAATAAAAGACGAGATTATAAACAATTGAGTGATTAATTACTATAATCACGAAAACGTGAATTGTTAGCAAAAAAGTCGTCTAAATTATTGGTTTCATGTTGACACATTTTGTTTGATCTGAAAAGTTGACTTGGCAGCCTATCAAAATCACCAAAGAAAGAAATATAAACGGAAAATTATCTATCTCTCATTAAAAATTATTAAAAAGTAACTTTATTTAATCATTTTATAACTTTAGTTTACGTTTTAAGAACTACAAAACTGTACTATAAAAATTTAAAAAATTACTAAGAAAGATTTGAAAATTTGTATTCTCCTTGAAGAATACTCGGTTTTCAAGTAAAGTACACAATTATTTTCATTCAAGAAGCGAAGTACAAGTCCACGGGAGGAACTACGATAGAAATTCTTAAAGCACTCGAGATAAAAAAATATAAGGGTCTGAGTGACAATGTTCAAAAAGAGTGTACTCGGTACGTCGCAAGAGGAATTTTATGGTTCGAATATTTTCATTTTGTGTGAAAATAGCCATGGTTTTCCGTAGAAAATGTGATTTAATTTTGTATATAATCGTGTTATATAGGTTTAGATATTCATCACATAGACTAAAGTCATTTGATGTGCAATTCTAGGGGTCCTTTTTTTCTAGAGGGGAATGCATTGGGCACATTATGCCGCCGTCGGAGGGGGGGTCGGCATGGTGTGTGGGGACTCACACCTCCCAAAATGGGAGGGCATACCCACTAAGCCCCACTGTGTCGCCAGTGGGCAGCAAGTTGCAGGGACACGGGTAGCGTGTGGCCGAAGCATACGGCCACATCCCTATTCTAGGGGTCCTGTCATATCCCAAGCGATCCTTATTATTATCTTTATCTGAAGGATATAAATAAAACTTTGACGATGACTTTGGTTCAGTGGTAGGTAGTGAACGCCAACAAACCCAGGACTTGGGTTTGTTGATCCCCGCATAGTACAAACATTTGTGTGCATGAACATTTATTGTCTGTTTGTATTGGTATTGGTTTGGGTGATTGTTTATTTAAATAATACTTACAAAATGTAATGTCTTAGTAAGTTTACTAGTTGCCTGATGCCCATAGTTGAAGCTTCGATTTAGTTTGGGACTAGATGACGCTGTGTCGGCCAGCGTATTTAATGTGGTTTCGGTTTAAGGTAAATTATCAACATAAACTTTTCTAGGACAGCATTGGTTATGTGTGATATGGTAGGCACCACTTCTTGTATTGTAAAATTTAAAAGAAAGTGTAGGAGAATAAACAAACATGTTTACTGATATGCATTTTATGCTGCATTTGCAATGGCATATCAAACTGTAGCCTCTTATCTCATAAACCACCCAGACGTCAGTCTAACTTCAAGGAAACGTACATCAAAATTGTTCCTTACGTGTGAAACAGCTCAATGTTGGTACTTGCAACGAATTCATGTGATACAAAATGACGTATAACTGTTCCGATAGTCGTAAAACCTACACTTTAGCTAAAATAAACTTAACGGGTCATGCACACAGTTCGCATTTCAAACACAGTTCTTTTTCCGCATCGAAAATGAGTCGGTATAAAAGTGGTGGTATGTTACGAATTTTAAATTTTTTGTAACCAAAAAGGATTCGCGATCGTGTTTATTTTTCGTTGACATCTCTGATAGCGGGAGCACCTAGTATAGATATGCCAGTGACGTCATGTTATTTAATACCTACCTATTAAGCTACTTTCATACTATATTTTTTACACTTTTGAGAGAAAATACTCGGTCGAGCAGATTTTGATTTTGGTTTATGGTCAAGTACGAATCGCTGCAAATTTTTTTCATGACGTAGGCACTAGTTCAGTAAAGGGGCCATTTGCCCTCCGGGTTTTATATAGAATCAACCCATCTCATTTTATGGATATCTTAGAATACGACAAGGGAAATATCAGGAAATGGCCAGTCGTGCTTACTTGGACACAAATAAAACCTACTGCGGTCACCAACCCACCTGCCAAACGCGGTGACTAACGAAAATCGCCCCAAATGTCAACTGTCATTGGGGGAAACTACGTCTAGTAGCGGATGCTTGCATGCTAATGATTATGATAAACTTTTTGTAATTGCATACACTATTGTGCAGACTTTTCGAATTGGTTTACGGTTTTCGTAAAAAGTTGGTCAAGTGCGAATCGTTAAAAGTTTTTTTATGACGTAAGCACCAGTTGAAGTTTTAGAATTGATTTCTCTGACTTGTGTAACTGAAAGTGCCATAAAGATTTTAATAATTAAGTTTCGTGGCAATTTTAAATCTTGTTTTGAGTACTGGTACTTAAATTCGGATAAATAAATATTATTTATGTATTTTTTGATAAACTTATATTTCACAAACATTACAATTAATTCATAAACTCGTATTATTTTTGTTGACGGCTGATGGACCTACTTATCTACTAACTTCAGTATCGATAGCCTCCGACTCCGATCAGATCATTACAGAATTTGTCCTGACTCCTGTCTCTATAACTTTGACGACAACGACGACGTTGTTTTTCGTACGTTTTTCGAATTAAAGGCAGTTTGACGTTCATAATCGTTGAGAATTATTTCGTCCACCATTCGAATCGGTTAAAAAATTACAAGTTTTAGTTAACCGCTTAAATGCCGCTGATGCTTATATACTTAAATGTTTTTCTACTCTTTCATTTCACTGCATTCAAAGGATTTCGATTTACCATTGAAACGCAAAGAAGAAAAGATAAAGTTACCAAAAACGAAATCAATCCGTACATACAACCTTAACATCATTGCTTTTCTTTTACTACCAACAATCTAACTCAATATTCCATCTTGTTTCCGTAAGATCCATAATAATGCATGCTTCAAGCCTTTTAAGGCAAATTGGTATGTATTGTATACCAACAAAACGTGCAGAACTGGAAACGACAGGTTCCAAGGAGTCCCACTTAAACGTTCGTTCGGAGTTTGTAAATTGTATTAGGGAACCCTTGAGTAAATAAAAATAAAATTGAAGTAATATTCGACGATATCATATACATTGGTTTGTGGCTTGGCTCCGTGACTCATTGGATAGTGACTCTGCTTTCTGAACCAAGGGTTGTGGATTTGATACCGTTCATATGATGATCATCAGTTGTGTTTGTTTTGTGTCTGGGTTTTAGTATTATATTTACGTCCTAGTGTACATTTGCCGATTCCTTTTTTAATAACGGTACTTAGTTCAGAATCGGGTCAATGTATGTGAGACTATGTTTTTTCTAGTACTCGTATTTATTCAATAAATTGGAAACCAAAATATTAGTTGTTATGATTCTGATAATATTTGATTTAAGTCTTTCTAATTATTTTAGCAAAACCATTTTTTTTTAAAAAAACTTCTCTTGAATTTAATAGACCGTTACTTATTAGAAAATAAAATAAGTGAACCATTCACGCTGTACTTGCAAAACTTTAACTAGTCCCATATCTATTGATCATAGTGATGATTGTTCCTGTCGTTCCAGAGAGGGTCCTGTATGCCCGGAGCAAGCTGTTGGCTGGTGTGAAGCCGGCTGTGGTCGGAGGGAAACCCATTACTGAGGAGGAGGCTATTGTGAGTATAAGCATACTTCTGTCGACAGACGACAGAAGGGACAGTCGGTCCTGAAGGTCACCTGATGGTAAGTGATCACTTCAACCCAAAGACACTGGAACACCAGATGGGTCACAGGTATGTTGCCGGCTCTTGAGAAATTTGTACTCATTTTTGAAGGTCTCTAAGTCGTCGAGTATTTATTCAGAAAAATTGCAGCTGGAAGCTGATTCTTCCACTTATAGTGCTCTGTAGTTTAGATCGACAGGTAACGTGCTTTTCTGTTAAGTAAGGGTGTTTTCAGACAATTTGATGACATTGACCGATGGAAGATTCCATATTCATCACTGTCTATTGACTTCGACTATTTAATTCTTTCATCATTCGATGTCATCGATTGATTGATTTGGTAGCACCCTAATCAGCACCCAGAATCAGCTGTGCAGCGTATAGTATATAGTACCTATAAGAGACCCCGCAAACCACAGACTTTTTATCGGCCGATAGTTTGGTCGGGTGCATAATCGGTATGAAGATGTATGTAAGTCCGCATACTACAACGATTTGGTATCGGCTGATCTTCATACTGATTATGAGCCCGACCAAACTATCCGCCGATAGAAAGTCTGTGGTTTGCGGGGCCTCTTACAGTGTACATAACACTTTGCTAGCCCACGTGGTTCAACCTTCTTATCATCATCATCATAAGCCCTCATCACTAACCTTCCTATAATTGGATATTATTAGCTTACTAAATTCTTATATTTTTTTTCTCCTAAGGAACTCCGGATGATCTCCTTCGGGACCTCAGCGTGCCCTCCGCGCGGAGAGTGGGTCCGTACTCCCCTTGTCATGCGGACCCCGGACCAACCGCTCGGCTACGGACTCGCCGCTCCAAGGAATGGCGCCCGGTCCTTGCTGTCTGCACTCCAAGCTCATGTCATCAAGTGGCTGCTGTTCGATTCTCGACCGCAAACCAAGGACAATAAGTCCGCTTTGCCTCCTGACGTGTGAGTACATTTGTAGGATAACATTTTTTTTTCTAGAGGGACAAATACATTAGCCTGCTTTACGCGGCCTATGAAAGAGAGAGCGTGGTTTTGTGGGACTCAAACCTCTCAGCCTGAGAGAAGATACCAAATCCCTGTGGCGCTAGTGGGCAGCCCTTGGGACTCGGTAGCACCGAAGCATATGGCCGTATACCTGCCTGCTCTGCTAGATTATTAGAGGCAAATACCGCTACCCCCAGCTCCGGGGAGCAACGGGGTACTCCACAATTTTCTCCTCGATGAGTCGATGGAGCCACCGCACTTCCCGCTCAGAGCACGAAGGAGGGGTTCAGACGGCAAACGTTGCGATATATGCCCTTCAATGACTCTCAAGGTAAAGGGTGAAGTACAGCAGGCACGTCTAACGCGGCCTCACACTCTTTTTCCGACTCCTTCTGCAAGATCTGCAGGATAACATCAAGTCTTGTATGCTCGATCTACATCTATGATGTAAACGGTAAAAAGCACTAAGTAACGCCAAGTCTCTACTCAGCTGCAATACCTCAAGATGTTCAGTGACATTTCCCATTATTCGGTCTTTCTATCACCCCAGTAAAAGCATACTGCAGATATCGACTCTACCCTGCACTAGCGTACAAACCGCAGTCGAACACCTAGAGCTCCAATAAATACCGCACGGACTGTACCGGTCATAATTTAAATAAACACCAGGGAATGGTTAGGGCATAAAGTGGGCCGTTTTAAGTAAAATATCGTCCGATGGCGCATAGCGCAGATTTATGCCGAGGCACGCGGCGCGGGAGTTATGATCGGCGTTTTGAAGCTGTTGTGTGCTTGTGCTGAGCTTATGGCTGGTATTTTGAGCATTGAGGTTATTTTTTAAGCTATATTTAATCATCAGTTTGATGCAGACGATTAGAGTTGTAAGTGTCCATGGGTGTCGACTGCTTACCACCAGGCATCACGCTTGCTCGTCTGCCGTCTCTCGCATAAAAAAAGTCGAGAGCTGGACATAGGCTTCTTTTTTTATAGTAGCTCGACATAATTGCTTCCCTAAGCCTGATGGAAAGCAAAAGAGAAGCCCAAGACGCTGTGACAACTGGAAAGTAACTGGTCAGTTACTTGTCAGTTGCCACTGCCATGCCGGCCCAACCCTAACCCCCCACGAGCTCCGGAAACCTCCTGACATTGACACATTCAGCAAGCATCTGGAGATTCTGGAGGCTTCACCCATAATCACCACATTGGGCAGCCGGGTTGGCGATCGCAGTATGTTTGAATGGTGTTATCATCATCAGCCTGCAAACAACCACTGCTAGACCCCCCAATTATTTGAGGTTAATTTACTTATGTCACCACGGTTGGCGAGCGGGTTGGTTGACCGAAGTAGGGTTTTTTTTGTACCCAGGTAATTGCCGCTGTTAAAATGTAAATGTTCAGATTTCTCTACTCGAATCAAATACCTATTATCTTCATCATCTTTTGAGCATCCATTCGTAAGCGCGTGTAATAAAATAAGAGACAAAGACGCGTACATGATATTATGACAGAGGAAGTTCTTCTTGACAAACCAATGTTCACGCAGGCAAAGCCGCGGGCAGCAGCTAGTATGGAAAAAAATATGCTTGAGCTTTTTTATTACATATTTCTTAGTTACTTGCGACCTTCTGAAGACCGTCAAGAAGAAGCCCTGTGGAGGGCCTGCAGTGAGGTCATCTGGCGCTGTGCTGGAGGCTTCAACCCTCAAGCAGGAGTCGAACCTAAAGCCATAGTGGCTTTACCCAGCGAGACCATCTACGTACAGCACAGTTCGCAGTACTACCAGGATGGGATTACTGAAAAGGTACCTACAACATACCATATCGATAAGGTCAGATTTTTCTTCTTTTTAACAACATCTGGAATACCTTTACGTATAATACAGCAGGGCCCTCTGTACGGAACACCTTTTTTTTAGACGGGAATGCATTAGGCTCCGTCAAGCCACCTCCGGGGGAGGTGACATGGTGTGTGGGACTCACAAGTCCCGAAATGGGAGGGTATACCCACTAAACCCCCCTGTGTCGTCAGTGGGCTGCAAGTTAGCAGAGCAGCAGCAAGCAGAGGGTACGGGACACCTGGGTTATGTGGGGCTCACTCATGTCTAGCGGAGAATATACATGAAAAACCTGACAGTGTTCCGCTAAAAGCCCTCTGTTTGACTCCTCAGAAAATGCACATTTAAATGCCTCACAGGACAAGACGTACCTAACGCACCACTATACGGTAGCGATAGTAGGGCGTAGTAATTCATTGGCAGGATGAAAAAGTTTGAGTCAACCACGTTAACTTCACATAACCTTAAAATTTCTTCGTAAGTACAGTGTGGTCCTTCGGCGAAGTTCTCTTTACCGCAAGCCCGTCGAATAGATACGAGTACAGGACGATACGACATATAGTACAAAATCATGAATTTGAAAATACACTTTTACATGTATCGAACCTTCCGACCTGTAAACATCGCTCCACTAAGGTTTTCTAACTAACTGCAGCATTCAAGCAACTATGTATTCAGTTGTGGTCTGATACTTTACTAATTTTAATTCATTACATCAAATGATATGCTTTATTACAGTTCTGTAATCTGTTTCAAGCTGCATATTTACGAAATGAAAAATCTGGATGATTTACAAATATTTATAAAAAGATATTTGTACCTGGTGAGTCCTTGTTTGTTATGTGTCTTAAACCTTTGTAACTTCCTTAATTCGTAATAATTTATTATTGACTAGCTGTGCCAGCGGCGTCGCACGCGTGGATATCGGGTTTCAAAACTAACGGACTTCCATAAAATGATGCCCAAATCTTAAGTTAGACCTCTAGCAATACATTGGTGAAAACCACATTCAATTCCATGCAGTACTTTTTGCGTGATGCTCAATCAAACATTCAGATAAAAAATTCTCCCGTTTTCCCAACACTTCCCTTCACTGCTCTGCTCCTATTGATTGTAGCGTGATGAAACGTATCATATAACCTGCACAGGAGTATGATGAATAATTGTACCAAGTTTCGTTAAAACCCGTTGAGTAGGTAATTTTTGTTTCTATAACGAACATACAGACAGACAGAAAGACAGACGGACAGACAGACAGTCAGATAAAAATTTTACTGATTGCATTTTTGGCATCAGTATCGATCACTAATCACCCCCTGATACTTTTTTTGTAAATATATTTTTGAAGCTGAAACGCCTGTGCAAAACTATCTACCTATACCTACTTCACTTAAAAATAAATACTTATAACTACTTTAATTAATAAAAGTACCTACGCTTAATAATTTTTAATTTGAACGAATATTTTACAATATAACAACAAAAGAAATTCAAATAAACTATTTAAAAACTAAAAGTCGCGCTGGCACGGTTTCTCAATATCAATTATTGTCTGTCAATAAGGTCGATCGCTCTGAACGCATCAACAGCCAAATATTGAATGAAGCTAGCTCTCGGACCTCCCGCCTTTTTATACCCTACCGGCGCCGCCGCGACCCGTGTCGAGCGCGGCAACCGTTACACAAAAATAATCCTTATAGCATGATTCAGTATTCACGTGCGACGGCGCGATGGCTTATTTTATGTATAAGTTTGGTGTTTCTATACCGATTTCTATGATTCTTTTTTTATTGAATAGGTAATAATGATAACTTTTTTAAATTAGGGATGAATGAGAGTATTATAAACGTAAGAGTAAACAAATATAATCAGAATGCTCCGAACTGCTAAGCTATCAGGAGTTACACGTGTTATTGTGAGTCAACCATAAAAGATAGACATATGTTGTTGCGGGATATTTTTTAGTCAATTTTATGTAAAATATTTCTGTCATACATAATTTCTATGTAACTTTAACCATTAAGGCTGCACACGCGACGGAAGCTTAAAAAATGGAGTAACTTCTCCCGTTTTCCCAACATTTCCCTTCACTACTCTGCTCCTATTGATAGTAGCGTGATGAAAAGTACCCTATAACCTGCCCAGGAGTATGAAGAATAATTGTACCAAGTTTCGTTAAAATCCGTCCAGTAGTTTTTGTTTCTATAAGGAACATACAGACAGACAGACAGACAGACAGACAGACAGACAGACAGACAGACAAAAATTTTACTGATTGCATTTTTGGCATCAGTATCGATCACTAATCACCCCCTGATAGTTATTTTGAAAATATATTTCATGTACAGAATTGACCTCTCTACAGATTTATTATAAGTATAGATATAGATGGCATATATGGTTTTTAGTTTCAAACAGAAGATGGATCCGGGGCGTTACTCCTTCTGTACGCAGTCATACTTTCCCGAGGAATTGAAAAGTAAGTAAACGGAAGACATAGAAGTAAAGGAATCCTTTTACTCCAAGCCTTTAGGTCCAGCAGTGGAACTTTGGGATTTGGATATAAGGGAGTGCCATATCATCTTTTCGCTCCAAGCCAATGTTACCTGCCCGTGGTACATCCTGCCGAATAACAACCGAGGCGCTAGCAACCGACTTCTTCTCAGTTCACTCTTGACAGAGTAGTCGTGGTCATGGGGAGTCGTCTGGTACGTGGTTGTCGCTTTCAGCAATCGACAGGTGGTGGTAAAACCATTACAAATGAAGGCTAATAGGCTGATGATGATGATGATGAAACTTCCACCTTACTTTATATCATCATCATCCTAGCCTTTTTCCCGATTGTCTCAGGGTCGGTTTCCCAAACTGAGAGATTTGGCGAAGGCTAAGCTTTTCCACAGAGCGACTGCCATCAGATCTCCGCAACACTTAGGGTAATGGGTATACCCATTCCCAGTTTAGGCGTCAGAGTTACCACCTTACTTTAAATCTTTGCTATAATTCCAGCATCAAGAAGGATCTGGATGGAAAGCTGACGCATCTGGTGTCGGCTCAAGTGGAGGGGTCCCTAAACGTGGTGACCTTACTGCTGACAGGACGGGCGACGCCATATTTGCACAACGGAGTTTTGTACGTCGGCGATGAAGATCATTACGTGAGAATTCTATGTTCTTAACTAACTTTACTCAAAAGTAAGGCATAGTGAATCTTCGCTCGAATTGAGCCACCCGTCCGGGGGAGGTCACCTCCACCCGCAGCCAGATGATCTCCGGGTCGTGTTTCTGCCGGTGAGTAGGGTTTCCGGAGCTCGTGGGGGGTTAGGGTTGCGCCGGCATGGCGCTGGCAACTGTCAGATAACTGACCAGCTACTTGCCCGTTGTCACCGTGGGCTTCTCTTTCGATTTCCATCAGGTGTAGGGCACCATTATATTGAGCTACTAAAAAAACTGTGTTTTTTATGCATTAGAAATGTTGGTAGGCAAAGCAGCAGTCATAGGAGTGGACACTTTTCCTACAGGCATTTTACGTTTTACTCCAAAACTTACTTGTGTAGTAAGTATGTGAACATTGCATGGAATATCTTATTTTGTTATGTCAATCCCTGTCAACTATTTTAACTTTTCTTTTCGTATTTCTCCCTTAATTTTATTATGATCTTTACTGTCAGGTCAGGTAATATTGTTATGATAATTATAATATTTATTGCGGTGAGTAATATTATTCTTATTAAACAGAAATGGTTGTTATCAGCTTTGATTATTTATAAAAAAATAGATACGTGTACAAACCAAGTAGCTATTTAACTATTACGACTATTTATAGGTATTCAGTAGTATTCACCGTGTGATTTAAAAGTTTCGAAATATTTCGTTAACTTTTAGATATTCGGATGTTTAATACCTAATACACTATTGTTCTAAGCGATTATTCAATTGTTAAATTTAATTAATAACCAAATAGCCGCTCTTGCCGCTGTCAGGTTGTTTGTCTGCGGCCCACAAAGGATAGCGGCCTATTTACTTTTGATTAAATTAGTTACGGATCTCGAAATAGTTTCGTTGTGTTGGTGCTGCATTAGCGGTCTACGGCGAATATAAAGAAATAAGAATGAGTATTTCTTTAGAGCGACCCATCATCGTTTCGCTTCAAGCCAACCTCACCTGCCCGTGGTACATCCTGCCGAATAGCAAACGGGGCGCTGGCAACCGATTGGTAGCGGTATAACCATTACAATTGAAGGCGTGGCTAAATATCACAGACCGATGACGGCAGCGTCACCGGAGCGAGAAGCTACGCCCTGCGACCGTCAACCCGCCGGCGCAGCGTGGCGATTATGGGTATATCCTCCAGATGTTTGCCCTAAGTGGCGAACAACTGGAGAGGCCTATGTCCAGGAGTGGACTGCAATAGGCTGATGATGATGATGGCAGATTTTAAATACTGTTTGATTATCGTTTTATCGTTAACCAAACAAACAATAAAAGGACCCGTTTTTGTTTCCAGGCGATGCCACAATTCGGCATACTGTCCCGGAGCCCTGTGGGTCTCTTGGTCTTTTATGGGGGAGATGACACAGCCAAGCATAATTTGAACAAGCAGTACCCTGGGTCCAGGTTGAAGACACCAGCGCTGCCTATTTGGGTAAACCTTTCAATACCTTTGTTTTTTCTAACATTAATTTTGCGTTTCAGCCTGCTATCAGGCATAAAGAAAACTTCATCTTCATCAAAATTATCATCATCATCATCAGCTTATCGCAGCCCACTGCTGGACGTAAGCCGTGTATATATTTATTTAAACTTTATTATTGCACAAAATAGTACAAAAGGCGAACTTAATGCTAGGGGCATTCTCTACCAGTCAAACTTTGGGACATGCAGAAGGCAGAAATTGTGCGCGGTAAATAATAAATAATAATAAATAAATAAATAATAAACTTTATTTTTCAATTAGGTACTTCACTAAAAAAACAGTGGCTGAAGCCTCCTTTTAAGCAAAGTATTGCTTGTGTCAGGAGGCTTCGCTCTTCCATAAATAGTATAATTAAGTACCCTAGATCTGAATACAATGACAAAAAATGGTTTTTTGTTTAAAAGAAAAGAAAAGATTACTTACCTACTACCTAATTTAATTTTACAATTTTAACGTGCAAGTGCGTGTATAATGTCTGTACGTGCGAGCGTACAGGCGTATACGAGGGTGTGCGTGTGTGTATATGTGTGCGTGTGTGTATGTGTGTGCGTGTGTGTATGTGTGTGCGTGAGTGTGTGTGTGTGTGTGTGTGTGTGCGTGTGTGCGCATATGTGTTTGTGTGTGTATGTATATGTATTAGTGTGTTATGTGTGATTTACGACAATCTCTCTAGTAATTTTTCAGTTTCTTCATAGTTCTTACTCTGTAACCATTTCGAAATACTTTTCTTGCAGTCATAGTAAGTTTGTACATAAATGTTGAGTTGCTTATTTATAACATTGTACAGATGGGCCGCACAAGAGTTGAACTGTCTCCTCGCAAACAAAGATTTGGCCTTCGGCATCTTCACGACATTATCCTTCCTTCTTCTACTCAGTATATTCGAATCGTATGACAGGTTTGAGTGAATTTTTAAAACTGCGTGTATGATGTATAATTGCCTGACTGTTAACAGAGTGGATTCCTGATATAGGAGTTTAGTTGGATGTCTCATTTTCTTGAAATACATTACTTTGATCAGACTACGTTGCGCTCTTTCCACATCAAGGTAACGAGTCTTGGCCGCCCCACCCCATATAGGTATACAATACACCAAGACGGATTGAACTAAAGAAACATAAATCTCCTTTAACAAATCTCTGTTTGAGCTTCGAGTCCCAGCGATCATTCTTGGCGCCACATGTCTGAGTGTTTTAAAAATCCATGTAAGTTTTCTTAATCTATTAGCAACGAACTCTAGATGTGGATACCAAGATAGACGCTGATCCACCAAAACACCTAAATATTTACTTTTCGCAACCTTTTGTAAGCAGGAGCAGCTACAATTTCCATGTCCCCTAATGGTGTCACAACTGTGAAGTTTTATAGAGAATTCATTACTAGGCTGCGAGTCATTGTAAATACTGAAACACATGTAGTTAGTCTTAGAGGCGTTCAGGGTTAAAATGTTATTACGTAGCCATTTATCAATACGTCTCAGCCCCTGTTCAGCTCTCATTCTAACATCGTCCCACGAGTCACCAAAAAAGACTACAGCAGTGTCGTCAGCATATGAAAAGATTTTCGCATTCTCTATCTGCATATTGCATAAATTGTTGATATAAATGAGGAAGAGCGTAGGGCCCAAGACGCTTCCCTGGGGTACACCATAAGACACATCTACCTGATCACTAATGTAATCTCCTAGTTTGACCTGCTGTGTCCTACCCGATAAATAATCTTTGAAAAGAGCGAGTGGAGTACCCCTCAGACCAATATTTTGTAGTTTGTGGACAAGGATGGGGATAGAGACAGTATCAAACGCCTTTTTTAAATCAAGAAATACGGACATGCATTTCTTTTTATTGTCTAAATGTTCAGTAACTAAGGATGTAAGGGCCGAAACAGCATCTTCTGTGGATTTTCCTTGCCGAAATCCAAATTGATATTGCGATAGTATATCAAACTTACTCAAATATTTTAAAAGTCGAATGTTTAGCAGTTTTTCAATAATTTTTGTAATAACCGGCAGTACTGAAATAGGTCTGTAGTTATTGATATCGTCTCTATCCCCACTCTTATACACAGGTGTGATAATTGCACGTTTAAGCGAGGATGGGAAAACTCCTTTATCGAAGCACAAATTCGCAAGATGTGTGATAACCGGAACGACCTCAGCATCAGCCATTTTCAAAAAACTTGTAGGAATATTATCCCAACCCGGGGCGCTATCTGATTTTAGATCCCTTAATATTCTATGTACTTCGTCGTGGTCTGTATAAAACAGTGCAAAAGTATTTACTTGAGCTTGAGAGCTTTCCACATCATTATCCGATGTCCGTGAGGAATTTATTTGATTCTTAGATAGGTTATCAGCAAGGTTTTTACCGATGTGAGCAAAATAACTATTCGCGAAATTAGCTGAATCGGATGGATTAGATTTCAAGTTTAATAATTCTGCATTGGTCCTATTGTCTTTACTAGTATAGGTTATAGTCTTGATGGTTTTCCATAATAGTCTATTATTTCTAAGATTTTTTGATAATAGTTCTCTCTCATAATTCCTTTTTGATTGTTTAATAATTTTGTTGCAGTAATTACGATATCTAATATATATAATTTTGTTTATTTCATTATAAGGTTCGATTCGTGCTTTTTTTTGGAGTTTATTACGATTTCTTATGCATCGCAGGATTCCCGGGGTGATCCATGGTTTTATTATGCGGTATTTACTTGGAATATTAGTTTTAATTGTATTTAATTTTATTGATTGCGATAGTTCATATATCAGGGTGTTAATTACTGTGTCTGGATTATCACAGAGGAGAAGTTCAGAAATATTAGTTTGTTTTAAGTATTCTAATGCTTTGTTGAAATCAATTTTCGTTTTAAGCCTAGTTATATTATTATTATATTTATTTTTTAATTTAGACAGACATAAGAATGTAGTGAAATGATCGGTTGTTGTTGTAGGTAGTACGGCTATAAATGCCAACGTTTTAATTTTATCAATTTTGAGCATGATGTGGTCGAGACAGTTTTCATTTCTAGTGGGTATCGAGTGTCCTGGTAGTATACCATGCCCCGATAAGGTGTTTAGGTAATGTGTTCTTTTTTTTTGTTCCTGAATTGTTTCATTTAACTTACTAGTAATATTAATATTTATGTCACCCGCTATTATAATGTTTTTATTGTTAGATTTCAAATTGTCCAATTGGGCATCTAATGAGTTTACGAAGCTTTCTGTATTTGCATTTGAAGGAGATCGGTATATACATAAAATGGTATTATTAAGAATTTCAAGTTGAAGGCCGGTTGCCTGGGATAAGTTTATTTCACTTATATTGTGCTTTAGTGTACTTTTGGCATATACAACCACACCATCGTTTTGATTCAGCTGATGCTTAGTAGAATACTGACAATATCCAGGTAACACGGGTATAGTCTTATGTGGACTGAGTCTGCACTCAGTTAGAACGATAACGTCTACTTCGTGTTTCAGCTCCGATAAAGTGGTCAAGAAATCATCAAAGTTACAGTATATACTACGTATATTTTGGGAAATCAAAGTAAAGTCTGTTCTTTCTACGCGTATATACTTTTCTAGGTCATTTACTTCACATTCCAGTGAAGTTGCTATCTCTAGATTGTCTATTTCATTCATGGTTTGTATTTTATCACACATTATGAAAGGTAAGAGTATGGAGGTCGATCAATAGGTTAAGTATTACATGTAGGTAGATGTATGTGTCTTCGATGTTTTTATATGTATATGTTAATGCAATCTTATTATTAATTTTTACGAAGAATTTACAGAGTGTATTATTTTGATATATTCGATATGAATTAAGGCAAATGGCGTAGAAAAAAGGAGTTGTATAACCTTGTAGTACGTATGAGGAGGAATGAGCATCGTGAGATTGTATGTTAAGTAGTGTAGTTATATTTTTGTGTCTTGTATCGTGTGAGATGTTTTTGTTATGTGTCTGTGTTTCGTAAGATGTTTTTGTGATTATGTTGCTTTGTTTATTATTTATTGTCGTGTGCACGCCTTGTACTAACAACAGAAATAGATTTGTGTTATAACAAGTTTCTAATATGACAATATGAAATCTAAGAGCTACCTTATGAAGTCATTTTTCGTGAAGAAGATGATGAACCTGCTCCTCACTGCCGATTTGAACGATAGGTGTTTGTTCAGTTTTGCGTACGTAAACTCGCCCATAGGACGTCCAACAAAATTTGTAGCCCCTGGATCTTGCAAGGTCACGAGCCAGGTAATGCAGTCGAGAACCTTTAGCAGTTAGGTGTTCCGAGAGGAAGACAGGGACATCTTCTTGAGTTTTAAAGCCCAGATGTTTTGCACATAACTTTGTCTTGTTTTTAATATTGAAAGCCTTAGCCTTTTTCAGGAAGTCAGACTTTAGAATGGCAGAGCTGGTTTCAATCACAATCGGTGTGTTTTTCTGGCTGGAGTTTTTACCTCTGACTCTGTAGATATCTTTAATGTCGCTTTTAGTGAATTCACAGCCCACGGTTTCCGACAGACATACAACCATGTCTATCAAATCTTGCTTATTTTCACTTTCTTTCTTTGGGACATTTTTTAGCTCGAGGTTTGACTTCCGATTTCCAGTTTGAAGATCCTCCACCCTTCTCTCCAACAATAAAATATATTCTCTATCTTGTTTCACATTATTTTCTAGAATTATCATATCTTGCTTAAGTTGTTCGTTCTGTAACGTCAGAGCGGCCACCAAGCTCTCGATGTTCTGGTTGGAGATCTTAATCTCATTTAGTGTCAATTTGAGATCTTCTATGTCGTCCTTTTGCATTCCTACATAGTGCATCAATAATTCTCTCATTTCCTTCTTGAAATCATCCAACTTTTCGTTCAACTGTATATTGAGCTGATTATCCTGTCTGGCAGGGCGCTGGGTGACAAAATTAGGCGGCGTTGTCTCATTGTCGTTGTCCGAAAGGCATATAGACATATCTGGGTCCAATAAGCTTCCCAAACGAGTAGACTGTTTGTCGGTCATGATGAGCAAGTACCAGGTGAGCAGCAGATATCAGGAGTATCTTTCCGATTGAATTTACTAGTCGGGAAAAAATCGTAAACCAATCCACAAATCAATCGATTAATCAGATACCAGGCAGACAGCGTCTAGCGGAAGATATTGGTCAAAACTGGAATTCCCAGCGCGCACTGATCCGTTGATAGGTAAGGCAATGAGTCAACACAATCTATGCCAGTTTAACATCAAAAGTACCAGGGCAACAGCAATCCGGTGGAGATTTCGTAGCGAGACTACGAGTGTATCGTTTTCCGTAGCAGACTGCTACGGCACTCGGTGGGTCCTGTAGCACTTAACTTGGCGTAGTCACTCGTCGAGCACGGCAACCTCTTGCGTTCTTATACACTCCTATTTTAACGCCCGAATATTTAAGCTCTTAAATTTATTTAAAAATAGATTTATCAATAATTATGGGTTTAGTGTACGCGTGCACTCAGTGAGCGGTCCGAGGGGGAAGGGGAACAAAGGTAGGGTAAGTGTACAAAGAGAACACAGTCCTTACAAAAACCTATTTTAATTTATATATTATGTAACAACAGTCCCGTTCCAGTTATTTGCCGCTATGGGCAAACACCTGGCTTTAACCATAATTAAAGATCAAGGAAACTGTAGTAGAGACCCAATTGATCATTTGGTAAGGAGCTTACATCATCAAGAGGTTTTGGATCCGATCTCCGCCCAGGACACAAAGATACTAAATTGTCTGTCTAGAAGTAACTTAGTAGTAACCCCAAAGTCAGTAATATTTTGCTGTGATGTGCTACTAAATATGAATGAAAACTCATATTTCTGGATTCTTTTTTCAACGATTTAATCATAATTTTCCGTATTCCAGGTTACTAGCTGCTCCGGCCATTTCGGGGTGTTATTCAATACGAACCGTGAGCTACTACGAAATTATCATGCTGAGAGAAGGTAAATAATTATAACAAGCAAACGACCAGTTCAAATCAGACTCGGTGGGTTATTTGGTAGTGACCTCTCCCTTCTTAAACATGTTCATACACACAAATGTTTACTTGTACTGTGCGGGGATAAAACCAGATCAAACCCTCCACTATTTATTCTCTACACTGACGTGTACTCTCATGTCATGCACAGAGCAGTATCGTGTCTGTTACGATGTGTGTGGAATTTTATTAATTCATTACTTGTTTTCTTCATCAGATTTGACATCCACTATTACACGTGTGGTGGCTGCAATGTGCTTCTGAATGTGGACACCAGAGCTCACGATGACGCCGTAGGCCCAATGAGGAACGACGACATAAGTGCTACCCCTTTGGAGAAGCTCATTCATACCAAGTAAATATTGTTTCATGATTTATTAACCCGTCTACCCAGCGTAGCGATTATGGGTACAAGCCTCTAGATGTTTTCCCAAAATGACGAACAACTGGAGAGGCCTTTATCCAGCTGTAGACTGCAATAAGCTGTTGATGATGATGTCTTGAGACACCAACAACTTAATATTATAATAATATGTAACATTTTGTGGGAAAAGCTGTAGAATAGTTTTGAATCTCTGTTGGAGTGAAATCCTTCCATTCCGCCGAAAAAGGCGTGGTGTATGGAACTCTCTCTCCTTATCATTATCAACCTACCGTACCCCGCTGCTGGACATATAGATTTCCAGCTGTTTACCATTTTGAGCAAATATCCGGAAATTTTGGCCAAAATTGCCACGCTGGGCAGGCGGGCTTGAGATCGTAGGTCGCTCCGGTGATGTTGCTGCCTGTCTTCAGCCTGTGGCATTCAGCTACGCTGTTGCAGTTATATTGCCATTATTCGGTTACCAGAGACTTGTTTGTTATTCAGCAGGATGTACCACAAGCAGGTGAGGGTGGCCTGGAGAGAAAAGATCATAGGTCGTTCCCTTACAATCCCTAAAAGGATAGAATATCTTTCGCTTTCCGTCAGAAAAAGAGAGACTACTATATATTTTTTTAATTTGTTTAAAGTTCATAATCGTCACCAGCCTCTTGCAGTCCACTGCTGGACATAGGCCTCTCCAGTTGCTCGCCACTTAGGGCAAACATCTGGAGGATATCCTCCAAAATTTTGGCCAAAATCGCCACGCTGGGCAGGCTGGTTGTCGATCGCAGTTGTTAAAGTTAAGTAAATTAAAGTGTCAGGTTGATTAGGGATGTGAAATCAACTTGTGATCACGATCTTCAGTAATGAGGGAACGACTTAAGATATATTTTTTTAAATTCATAGGCTAGTTAGAAATTTACATCCAAAACTAAATTAAAAGCCTAAAAATAGCATTCCCATTTTTAACAAAACCTATTGCGGAAATCTGCATCGCCCATCCCGCGTTATCTCGATTCCGTAACACGAATGACACACAATAACACCGGGAACAGATAACCTGGTTCAATTTATGGTCTGTTTTGTTATTGCCCGCCCATTCCACACACCTGGTGATGTCGGCGCGAAGATAATGTAGATCGATATACCTCGAGCTGCGTTGTGGGAAGTATAAATTATTGCGGATAGAAAGATATAGGAAGGGTGAAAGAGAGGTGGGAAAATAATGGCGT